>OY757907.1:42617570-42637570 GCA_963585895.1 Sepioteuthis lessoniana | reverse complement strand
TTTAGTGAATGACTCACAAATCTCTTTTTTAAATTCATAACTTAAAATGCTGACTTGAATAAATTCATTGTTCATAATCATAACGTTGTTATATAACAAAAGTTAATTAGGTTCGCTTGGGTGAATTCAATTCAGTCCGGTGAAACTAATAAACGAGCTTTCGTAAATCACTTTAATCGCATGAGTCAAGCTAACAGATTTTTACCCAAACTATTAAGAATAATCTTAGATTATTTTTATTATTTTAATTGACTATTTTTGAGGGTATATTGCTCGCTGTTACAAATTCATTACTTGAAATGTTGGTCGAAATTTTGCTCTTAGTGTAACAAGAAATCGTAGGAAATGGAATCGGTGACCTGAGTTCAAATCCAGGAAGATGTCGCTGGGGAAGTAATTAATCCATATGTTCTCTCTCTTGTATTGAATGAATAATTGGGCAGATTGGGTTCTTTAGTCTTGACTAGGCAACCAGTTTAGGAGAAGGAAAACTAAATTCAAACCAGCATTACTCCACTTAAAAATTGACCTTATATCGCATACTGCGTGTTGCAGAGGGGTTGGGTAAATAGATTTAAAAGGGTGTTTTATGAGCCAAATTTAATGGGTCTAAATTGGGTTTACTGAAGTTAACCCGATCCATTGAAACGAATAAAATGCAGCACAAATCCTGTATTGTAAAGACTGTTTATAAACAGCTGTTTTTGATTTAGTTTGGTTTGTTTTGGCTTTATAGTATAACAACAATTGTTAATTATCTAATGCCAAATCCTGTTTTTACATATATATTAAATATATGATTTATAAACACATTTTGTAGATACACACAGTTAAATGATCAAAGTTCTATTTCTAACAATTCAATTTAGCAGAAGTCAACAAAGTTAAATGGTTCCAAGTATTACTATGTATCACTAACAATTCAATTAGACATCCGTCATTTGTTAACACACGGTTAAAAGATGAAACATTTCTATTTAATATTTCCAAGTTCACTAAAAGTTCAATAAAACATCAAACATTTCATTACACACAGTTAAATCATCACAAAGTTCTATTTCAAACGATTCAATTAAGCAATAATGAAAGTTAAATGGTTTCAAGTATGGCTAAAATCAGTCATTTGTTTATACAAAGTTCAATGATCAAACAGTTCTATTCGTAACAATTCAATTCAGCATAAGTCAAAGGTAAGAAGTTCTAAGTATGGCTATGTATCACTGACAGTCATTTATTTACACACAATTAATTGATAAAAGAGTTTTACTTCTAACAATTCAATTTAGCATGTCAATTTCTGAACTCAGTTTGAATATCACAGTTCTACATTACCCATAGATAGGACCCAATTAGGTGCAACCACATCGGTGCAGAGTGGACCTGGGGCGATGGAAATGAAGGGGTATTTTGCATCCCCCAAAGCTTCAGCTTTACTGGAGCCTCATCATCAGATAGCTTTGTGTCATATCCAGGACACTCGTTGGGGAAGTCTTATCCCATCACAGATATGGAGTCAGTGTATTCTATGGCCCCAATCATCTGGGCTTGTAAATAGATGTTTTCCGTTTTCATTATCATATCCAGTCAATCGGAGAGGGTTTGTTTGTTGAATAAGAATTGTGTAATACTTGAACGTCCTTCTTTATGCTCTGTCAGCTGCGACTATGGAATACGCCGAATGCTCCTCTGCAGAGAGGTGAGACCACTGCCTCATAACAAGACCACTGGTTGGCCATGGGTAGCGACCGTTAATGCTTGAGGACGGAATCCTGGTTGCTCTTCAGTCTGTGACCTGGCAACCTTGGTGGTCACGTGACCTGCAACATTCTACAGGGCTATACAAGCAGTCGGAGGAGAATAATTCGATCAATCGACTTGTTATATAAGGACTTAGCACTTATATGATTGTCACGATCGTATTGGATAAATTGCTTTTATGTCAGACATGTGCCCAAACTTGTTTCATCTTAAAGGTAAGTGAGGACGGTGGCTGTAGGTCAACTGCCCAGAGATATCAATACTTGGAAGCATTTTAATTATTTTTTACTATAAAGTAAAATATCATTACCATTATTTGATTCAATATAATGAATTTTCAACTAACTTAAACTAACTATTGTAAATTGAATTACCATAACCAGAAAATCCGTCAAATATTTGCGTACGGCATACGGAACACTGGACGGCTGTTTCGACCTTATTAGATTTCATCAGCTGCGTATATCGTGATCTCCCTAACTGGAGATCGAACCACCGACCACAGAGCCGAAACCCTATTACTGAGCTACTGGTTCGCATCGCATACAAGCGACCCCAAATTAACAAGCCATGGCAAATGCGTGGCCAATTGATTAACCTGATGCATCTTGTAAGTTACATCCGTACTCTCACAGAGGACACGGTCACCTCCAGGGCCAGCGTATACCGTGATCTCTAATGATGGAGATCACGGTCTACGCTGCTGATGAGACCTAATAAGGTCGAAACAGATGTCTAGTGTTCCAATATCACACACAAGTATTTGCCGGATTTTCTGGTCATGGTAATTCAATCTACGTTATAATTCCTCTACTAAAAAAAGAAAATGTACATCTTAAACTAACTAGTAATACTGATTAGGAGTCTCGATGACACATACAAAATAAGCTGGTAAATTCCAAATGTCACAGAAATAAGAACTCTTTTATTTTTTTCAAATCAAATACAAATTAGATAATTTTAATCATTACTTATTAAAACTACTACTTATTTCCTTACTAAATAACTTAGAATATAATTTTCCTAATATTTTTGTTCAGGCTCAGAAACTAACCAAAACTTTTGATTAATCACCGAAACCAAACTTGCGACTTTTCTTTCATATTTTACGGTAGCGTAGGATAAGCAGCTGTTTTTAACCCTGAGTGTTCGATTATGAAAATTTCAATCAATAAATCATCCAAAATTGTCCGTTTTAACATCATAAATGAATTCATATGGATATTTCTATATTAAAAAATATCTGCATATAGAAAGTTATAATATAATAGAGAAAAGTATAAGTTTGATTCACTGATAAAATTTTGATAGAAAACTCTGTTTTAGATTCGAATAACAATAAAGTATGATCCTATTGCAGGAGCAGGAACATAGGATTAAAAAGGCAAGAATATTCTGAGAAAGTGCCTATATCATTTACAGTGCATATATATATATATACATATATATATACTGACTTTTCGGTTTCTATTGTGACCCCCAATTGACATTGTGATTTCTTTCTCTGCTCCCAACTTTTTTCTTTTAAGGTTGTGTGCACCTGCAGATTACTTTTCAAGCCTACCAAATGGCGGCAAGTTTTACCACAGACTGGACATTGGGGATAGCTTGTCGATATATATATATATATACGACGTGCATACGGTAAGTATCTAGAATTCTTGCGTACGGGCATTTAAAATTGTCGTAGACTCTTGATAATTCAGTATGTTATTGCTATACATCTTATGAGATGACTGACATATTTTTATGATTTCAGGTTCAAATGAACCGCTACAGCAGCAATTGGAATACACCCTACTAAAGCCTGATTGTCACAGCTGGTGAATTTCAAAAATGCAATCTGGACGTGAGGACACCTAAGAAGAACGATATGCAATAAAATTCTGTTTTAAACTTGGAAAAAATGCCACAGAAACGTATACAATGCTTCAGACTGCTCTTGGAGCATCTAGCATGAATCGAGCATCAGTTTTGAGTAACATAAGAGAGTCAAGGAAGGCAGGGATGATGAGAGGTATGAGAGGAATAAGGAAGTCAATACACCAGAGTTGATTGGCCAAAGGCTTAGAGTTAGGGTTACTGTTGAGGTTTTAAGGGAGTTCAGGAGAGATCCCGTTGGAAGAAGCCAGCACTCTTGAAATCGGTTTAGTCGCATTTCCACCAGACTATTTAACCAAGATGAGCATCAAGACAGTTCGTCACCTTGCTCCCTGTGACTTTTGGCTATTCCCTAAGGTCAGAGGCTGTCGTTATGAGACAATCGAGGAGATGAAAGAGGCTGTGACGAAGGTCATTGACACGCTCACACAAGAGGACTTCCATGGGGCCTTCTAGAAGTTGTTGGAACGGTACAACAAATGCATTGCAGCCGGAGGAGATTACATCGAAGGGGACTAGAGTTTTATGTGTGTACTATCAATAAAAGTGGCCATACGAAAAAAGTCTGGAAACATCGTATGCACCTCGTATATATATATATATATATATATATATATATATATATATATTTAGGCCATAGTTACAACAGTAACCCAACTGATTCATGTGTAGTCTAGTGTTTTTTTTAATTGAAAAAAAGAATTATATTTATAACTCCCATTAATTTCTTGATAACAATTACTGAAATAAAACAACATCGAAGCAAGTTTATTTTTTATTTTTTATTTTTTTTTACAAAGCATTACACTCAAAATGACGAGTTCACTGGTTATTTAATAAATTAAAAAAATTAGTAATAAATTTAAGATCAATTTATACCTTGATACATATTCGACTTATACATCGGCGTGTTCGGTATGCTTTTAGCTTTTCTATTTGTGAAAAAATAGAAGCCAAGTTACTCTGCTTAAGTAGAAACTAGGTAATCAACAAACCATTCCTTTGAAACGTTCATTAATACTAACCCGGACGAGCAAACAAACGGAAGAAATGTAAAGAAACCTAAGAAGCCTTAGCAGATTCGGACTTCCACTGTCTAAACCACCGACTGCTTTATTTATACTAAACGTCACAGGCAACCTTATTGCGTTGAGGTTACCTCATTTGCATATCACAACTTTTTAACTCGCCTCCAATAATTAAACCCTTCTTTGTTTTCCTTGTTCCCACAATGATTCGACCGATACCCTCTCTTGTATTATCCACGTGTAAAATGCAGCGTGTTTTGATATTATCTTTTTTTGCTTAAAGCAAAAAGAGAAAAAAGAAAAGTATAAAGAAAACTAGATTTTTTTAAACGTTAATAGCACAGCCTGTAACTTAGTAATTTTTTTTAGCTACGCGTAACAGTATATCATGTTTCATAGTTCTGTTTTAACGAAGCATTGTTTTCAGATCTTTTTTCTTTTTAAACACAGAACTCTATTCACCCAGTCGATCAGGCTGAATACGTGGACTGTATCCCTTACAGAGAATCAAGATCCCTCCCCCGCAAAAAAAAGATGTCTTGGTTTGTTTATTTGGGTTCTATGGCATATCAACCTTTGTAGGTCATTTAATTCTAAATCCATTTTTATACAAATAAGTAAGTAGAGTCGGCGACCGTTGTCGAGGTTGGTCGAAGACTCACTTTTCGGTAGCTACTACACCAAGGTGTAAGAAAGGGCGTAACTCCTTTCCCTGGATTGGTCAACTTTACCCTTGATCTATACCTTATAATGCAGAGAGTTAAGCAAGGAGGCATCAAATATCATATTTTGAGTCTTTGGTACGATTAAACCCAACTTTCCCTGGCCACTGGCGAACAATGTAACCATCTTGCCAATGTCCGGTACCGTTACACAAATAAACAGTCCTATTTCAAACAATTCAGTTTAGCATAAGTTCACAGTTTAGAGCTATTTGACCCATAGATAGGACCCTACCACGCCGGGCCAGAGTGGACCTGTGGGCGATGGCAATGAAGGAGTACTCTGCATTTCGCAAAGCTCCAGTATTACTGGAATCTCACCATCATATTGTTTATTGTCATATCCATATTTACCAACCCCTCCGCTCGGGCAGGATATGACACAAGGTCAATTTTTAAGCGTAGTTTAACAGGTTTAAATTCAGAGTTTTCCTTCTAGACTAGTTGCCTTACCAAGGCTGAAGAACCCAGTCTGCCCTACTATTTACCCATAGCTGGAGGGAGAATAATTGCATTCATACCTTTCCCAAGGGTATTAGTGCTATGTAAAATGCAATCAGATTCGTCCAGGATTTGAACTCGTGTCGCCGTGTCCATTTCCTACGACGATAACCCTTACATCACGGGCACCTCCTTGTTTATTGTCATATCAGGACACTCATTAGGGAATCTTACCCCTCTGCAGAGAAACAGTCAGTGTATTCAACAGCCATAGCCGACTGGGCCCGATGTGTCTTGCGTATGACTCTAAACTGCATCTCATCTTAACTTCTAGATATCTGAGGAGTGTAGAATACCACTTCGTCATGATTACTTCCGGCTCCGTTCTGGTAATACCTGTTTGGCTCCCTTCTATGTGTCAAATAGATCTGTTTAAAAATTATTCGTATAAAAAACGAAAAAACAACAAAAAAACAAAACAAAAACACTTGAAAATATAAACAAAAAAAAATGTAGATATAAATGTACAATGAACACACTTCCCTAACCTAACGGCATAAAATAAACCTGATCGGGTTGACATGCCGTTAAAATCCCTCACTCAATGAATTAATCAACAGAACTCCATTCCTAGTTCAATTACGCATAATCCAAATAATTATTTGAAGGAGTATATTTGTTACTTTGATAAGCACCGTATAGACTCGTATATAGGTGGAATTTTGAAGATCTTGTGAAACAGGATTTGTCTGACAACCCATCGTATCAGAGTGTGGCACAAGGCCGTTTTATGGTGAGGGCCGTGCACTAATCGAGACTCATGCGCGGCTGGTGAAAAAAAATTCTTGACTTCTCAACTATAAGTTTCACGGAGCAGATCCTCGAGAAGGTCTCTTGCAACATATTTGAAGTCGATTTATTTAGACTAAATAAACATTTTCTCATTGCAATTTTCAAGTCACACACACACCGACACCGACACACACACATATATATATATATATATAAGAATATATATGCGCGTTTGTATTTAGGTCATACATATGTATGTACACATTTATATATATCTGTGTATGTGTGTGTGTGGGTGTCTTTCTCACACACACACACGCACAGAGAGAGAGAGAGAGAGAGAGAGAGACAGACAGACAGACAGACAGACAGAGAAAGTAACCCCAAAACAAACGGCACCCTAGAGTGAGATCGTTTTTTTGAGTCAGGCATTTGAAATTCTCTTGAGAATAAGGTAATTTCCAGTCCAAATTGAAAATAAATGTTAATTTTGTGTGATCTTTGCGCTGAATGTCATTTTTTAATTCCAAATTCTCAATAAAATGGAGATGAATGTGAAATACTAACGAGAATCTTTCACTCCTTCCTTCAGAGACCTTATAGGCCTCTGTAATAAGCGGGACCTAACGTGTTTACGTGTCGTCTATTCTTTCAATCTATTCTTTTACAATATAGATATAACTAAAATTCTCAGTACATTCGCATGTAATCGTAATTAAAATAAAGAGAGAGAGAGAGAGAGAGAGAGAGAGAGAGAGAGAAAATAACAATGTCATATCGAGATTTTTATTGAAGCAATAGGCTCAAAATGCCCAAATAGAATAATGTAATTTCCATCTCACTTTGTAAATGCGTGATACTTCTATGATATCTGCATAATCTAGGATCGTTATTTTTGAATAATTTAAATTGTCGATATGTCGGAGATAACGATAAAATGGAATTTAGAATCTTGCTCTTTTTCCTAAATAGAAGAATCAATATCATTATGAATCGCTGTTCCGAGAAATGGATTGTTTGATTGGCTACTTACAAGAGTGTCAAAAAAAGAAAAAAGAGATGAGTTAGCGAAAAAGAGAAGCCAAGTTACTCTGCTTAAGTAGAAACTAGGTAATCAACAAACCATTTCTTTGAAACGTTCATTAATACTAACCCAGACGAGCAAACAAACGGAAGAAATGTAAAGAGACCTAAGAAGCCTTAGCAGATTCGGACTTCCACTGTCTAACCCAACGACTGCTTTATTTATGCTAAACGTCGCTGGCAACCTTATTGCGTTGAGGTTACCTCATTTGCATATCAAAACTTTTAACGCACTTTTGGTAATTACACAGATGGAATTCTTCCGAGATAAAAAGCTCATATGACTGATCAAAACATTTGGCAACTTTTCGATTCGGTTAAGAGAAAAGAAAAATGGAAGAAACTTTAAAGAAACCAAACTAGTTTGGTCTTTTTGCTAAAGCAAATACTCTTGTATTCAAGTCGGGATGAAAAAAAAAAAAAAAATGAAAAACAGAAAACAAAGACTACATAGTAATTTTTTATGAATGAAAGTAGACGCTACTCACTAATAGTAGTAATCGCTTCGTGCGAAGTGGGTAACTTACTGAATTGGATGCGTCATATTTCCATGCGCAATTTAGTTTCTTTTTTCTTTCGACGTAGTTAACAGATAGCGAAAGAGGGAGAGAAATATGCAGCCTCGTACACCCACAGAGGCACACAAAACTACTTCGCACATTCCTGACAGAATAAGTAACATACCACTAAGCTCTATTCTCCCTCTCTCTCTCTCTCTCTCTATATATATATATATATATATATATATATATATATATATATATAGGAGCTTTACACGAGAAAATAAATGCATTTGAATGCACGATTTTAAACTACGAATAACATTCTGCGATAAATACATGTCGATTTCCATTAATATTTCACTATTACTATTGATACATTTAAAATAATCTAACTTAGAGAATAGGGAAGTCCCAGCGGCATAGTGGCTAACGAGCAGGACTGCGAAATCGTAGAAAACGAGTTCGAACTCCAGTTGCGTTATTACATTCACTTTCGGGTTAATATCCTTGGGAAAGTAATGAACCTCATCTCTCTCAGCCAAGGGATAAGTAATAGCTCTACTATTCTTCAACAAGGATGTCTTTTGCATTGAATAATCCATGAAGTTTATATGTCATTGAAGCTAGAAAACAACTAACCAACCAGCTCAGTGAATAGAGCAATTTTCAGTTCAATTTACAAATAAATAATAATTTTCTGTGGTCTTTGTTTAAATAAAACAGAGATTACTATCAAATGCTATTTAGTATCTCCAATTCTTTTCTATATAGAACCATCAATATCATTGTGGGACATTTTTATAATGGGAACCAACCGGTTATGGGGTCATCTATATTTTTTCTGTTGTTTGGCAATCAATAACTAATTTTCGAAAAACATTTTCACTGTATGTAAAAAGTGATCGTAAACCAAAAAAAAATCTTTGCGAGATTTTTGAAAAACAATGCAAAATCTATCTATCTATCTATCTATCTATCTATCTATCTATTCCAGGGCTAATACAGTTATAAAAGGCATGTATCCGACTATTCTTCCTCTAGCTATTGGTAAACTGAGCTCTTTAATCTTGGAATTGTAACCGGTTAAGTAGGAGGAAAATTCTGGATTCAAATTTAAGCTCTGCTTAAAATTGACCATGTATCATGATCATGTGGAAGGTTTGGAATATATATATATATATATATATATATACATACATATATATATATATATATATATATATATATATATATATATATATATATATATATATATATATATAAGGGTCGTCAAAAAGTTCTAAGCCTTACCCAGAAAGAAGTGCATACCTGAACCTTTATGTTGTGGCAACATACTATCACTAGGAAAAATCAAATCAGATTTTTCTGAGAATTGGTCACGTGTTGCCACAACAAAAATGTTCTGCCATGGGTGAGGCTTCGGACCTTTTGAACGACCATCGTATATATATATATATATATATATATATATATATATATATATATATATATATATATATACTTGTAACCGTGAAAATACCATGGAATCCACGTATATGATTGTGCGAATATAAACTATAGATAACATTTCTATTTTTATTCAAAAATTCTATGATTCTATTTTTGATGACAACAGCTGAATGTAACGTCAAAATATTTAACTTTCCGAGCTTCATTTCAGGGTGCCATCTCCCTAAGTATCACCTGCCCCTTCATCTAAAATGGCAAGTGTCAATTTCAGTTCTCCCAAGTGAAGAATGCTGATGGAAACTAAGCTACTTTCCCCTTTATTCTTGTTTGTGTATTTGTTTGCAGAAGCGGCAGTTGAAAATTGTACTGGAATTGTTTTATTCCCTAGGATAAAGCATTTTTAACTTTATACCATCAATAACCACCCCTCTTAGGATGGTACGCATGTTGACCGGAAACTATCATTATTCAAAGGATTTCAACTATTTTTTTTTATTGTTCTAGCAAAATATCTATAGGATGTGACGTTATTACTGTGTTTTATTCACATGCAAATATACAATAGTTGAATCATTATGATACAGTTTTACTGTGTCTGCTAGAAAATTATGATTAGGAAAGTTGGTCGGAAGAGACCATTGTGAGTGTATTGATTTCGATCTGAAACCCAATTGAGCAAATATTCATAGACGTTCTTTTAACAATTGTGTTTGTATTGACTTGTTAGTAACGTTGTGTATGTCAAGATGTTCTCTTATTTGTGTTTATTTACATCTAATCACATAGCCTAGTAAAAAGTTCTTGCCTTTCCCTCGTGTCCTTCCAAATATGGAGTGCTTATCCCAGTAGCCTACAATTATCTCATCGCAAGGGGGCGTCTTACTTCCCAATTAATTGCCGAATTTTAACAATGGCAAGACAAACAGGACACTTGGAATGCTACAAAGAAAACTAACTTTTGTTCTACATGGAGGTGTGGATGGGTGGGAGTAGAGCGTTACGACTTCAGGGTTGTGTTTTAGCCTTAAAGCGAAACATTTTAGTCGTGGTTTATAAAAAGAAATATAAAAAGGGCGTTTTTTTTATAATAAAAAAAACGAAAAAAAAAAAAATCGGAAAAAGAGAACTACGTGAGTAGGCAAAAAAAAAAAAAAAAAGAGTTGATAGGCTTATAAGTTCATATGATAACATTTTATCTGTTGTTGATGACTTTTAAAAAAATTAAAATTCAAGCACATCTGCTCTGATGGAAGAAGTGTGTTGACCGTTGTAAAATAAAGCTCACTGGATCACGTTCCATGAGACTATCTTGGTCAACTTATGTACTTTTCAGCCTACCCACGCATGGACAAATTTATAGATATTTAAGTTTAGTCTAGTTTCTTTATTTTATGGTATATCAACCTTCGTGGATTATTTGATTCTAAAGTTATCCTCGTTGAAGAACAGTAGTGGCACTATTTAATCCATTGCTGGGACGATAAGAGAGTTCAATAGTTTGACTGGAGTTTGAACTTACAACAATGTCTCAGTCAAGCACATCAGCCACTATGAAACGGGGACTTCCTCGATAGATATTTAGCATCAAGGTGCATGTATTTAATCCGTTGTGAATAGAGGTATTAACAGATTTTTCGAGATGGAAGCTTATTATTAATAGGCTTAATCAAGATATATTTTTTACCTTTCGGGGATTAGTACGACGTTTGAACACTTTTGAACTTAAGAAAATGAATTCAAAATTCACCCACAAATAAAGGCAGAAAAATATCATTATTATACTCTTTTGAGAGTTTTCCCTCCACCATTAGCGGATGGTCTTTAATTGAAGTTGGGGTGACAGCAAGTTTACTCAAGTCTCCAGGACTTTTCTCAGTATTCTGACCGATCTTAATAATGTTGTAGTTTCGATGGTCTTCACTCGTCCTCTTATTTCAAATCCTCTAGCCCCTTTACCAAGCCCTACTACTAAGTACTTCTCTCTCTTATCACTTTTCTTCTGGTTTCACCCTGTGGTCTATTATTATTATTATCATTATTATTGATTGATTGATTAATTAATTTTAGCAGTATGTCAAACTGTCTTGGTTTATTTTATACCTAGAGGTTAGGGAATCCGGTTTATTGTACATTTAATTTACATGTTTTTTTGTAGTTTCTTAATAGTCTTTTTGTTCTCGGTCCGATCAAATATGGATAATTTTTAAACGGGTCAATTTGACCCAGAGATGGGACCATAAAAGTCACTACCACATCGGGTCAGAATGGACCTGGGTGTAATAGAAATGAAGGGGTATACCAATCTTCACTGATCTCCGGTGGGGAGCCTCACCATCAGAATCAGTTTAGTGTCATACCTAGGACACCCCTTTTTGGCGTGGGGTCCTAGTCCTCTGCAGGGAATACAGTCATCATATATATAGTTTCATATATTTATCAGTAAAGAATAATCAATATCGGTGATAGAACATATGGAGATCGAAGTCTTAATAGCGTTAAAAATTAATATAATATACCCACATATATAACAAAGCACGGGAAAAGAAGTCGATATATTTCTGTATAAGTAAACAAAAACTAATATAAAGCAGACCACCCTAACCAGAATAACCCAGAAACTAGATTACAATTCCAGTCATGCTCCACATAACAGTATACTGAGACATATCCATTGTCTAGGAGTCTTTTTGTCTGTGGATCGCATAGGCGAGAAACTGGCAGTCACTGAGCATCACTGACTATGTGTCTACACTTTTCACACACACACACACACACACACACACACACATATATATATATATATATATATATATACATATATATATGCATTATAAAATGAATAGGTATGCAAGTGACTTCAAGTAGAAGACGATTATGAAGTCTGAAATATGTGTAGAAGAAAGTTATAAAAAATAAAAATCTAAAACACCAAAATCACTTGCGTACCTATTCATTTTATAATATTTACTTTTCTCTCATTGGACGAACAAAAAAGAAAATATATATATATATGTATATATATATATATATATATATAAATATATAATTTTATAGTATTGAATTAATTTAGAGGGCTATTGCGGAATAATAATTATTTTAGTCTAATTAAGTAAAACGTTTATGTTCATTTATAAAAAAAAGTCTCTGACGATGAAATTTACTTTGAAATTAATAAATGATTATTATTTTGAATTGCTATAGCTCTCTAAATTAATTCAGTACCGTAAAATAAAACAATTTTTGGCAATGCTTCAAACAAATAGCAATATATATATATATATATATATATATATATATATATATATAAGAAAAGGCTATATGCGGATATGATTTTTTGGGTAGTAACATTAAACAAAAAGAAAGAGTTCGAATGCTGGTCAGTAGAACCGTATAGAAAACTAATGAATTATAACTTCATTATCGTTTTGACTTCCATGACAGGTAGTTTCATGTAGGGTAAAAGGACAATAATCGGCCAGGAAGTTGTAGGAAGCAAAAAAATTATCTCCGAATAAATCTTTTTGAAACGATCTCCTGTCTGATAATTGTGTTTTGAATACGCATGAAACTAGATGTCACATGAGCCAAAAGAATAGTGAGGTAATAATACAGCAGTTAATATATATATATATATATATATATATATATATATACATATATATATATATATATATATATATATATATATATATATAATCTAACGTGTTTCATCAAAAGATTATATTTTTTCTCTAGAAGAAACTTTTTTAATGAACTCAACATGAGAAAGGATATATACACACACACACACACACACATATATATATATGAGATGGTGCGGATATGTTTTCAGCTTGACCAGTGAGCATATGCACACCATTGCATGCATATATATATACTTGTACCCAAAAATGAACCAGAAAAAGAACCCCCCACAACCCCCCCCCAAAAAAAAACTTAGGTACAACTTTTTATTTAGTATCTAAGTACTATTTTGGGATTCTTTGTTAAGTCTTTTCTGGTGTATGAATTTAAAAAAAAACTCGTACAAGTTTTGGTGAAATTATACATTCCTTTGATTACACAAGATTGAAATTAATTGTGAAAAATACAAACGTAAATATACCGAATTTTTTTTCTATCTATCTATCTATCAATCTATCTATCTTGTATGTCTTCTAAATGGAGACACACGCGTTGATTTATCATACATACAAAGTTTATTAAGATATACTTATAATAAAATTTAAAGAAGACAAGTACAGAATATTTTTGAACAGATGGAATCGCAAACATCAGGGATTTATCGTGGGTAGTCAATCTGATAACAATTCAGTTCAAACTGCAGCCGAAAATAGCAACGGATGAAATTGCAAACTTGACAAATCCTTTTAATTGATATTTGGATGCATTCTGTTTGAATTGTTGCTCTTAACTCAGTGACTGTTTCAGGTTTGTGCTATAAAATTAAATGTATCAGTGAAATGCCACAATTACAACTACTGGTCATCTCAGAACCCGTATGTTACGTTTGAAGACAACGTAAACTCACCAGGGGTTACATGTGGTGGGGATTATCAGAGCTGGATGAAATTGGACGATTCATTTTTGAAAACACCGTCACTAGTCAAATTTTGAATACATTTTTTGACACTATATATATATATATATATATATATAGTTTTAGGACCTGCTGGAAAATTAAGTCATTTGGAATCGAACAATGTGCCTTACGAAGTAAAAATTATTGCATATAATACTATGGTATGATAATAAATGTAATAATATATAATAATATTATATATAACAAAGTATTTTAATAAGATAATTATTATCTCATATTATATTGCTCAGTCGGCTGGGGCTGTAGAATACACCGATTGTATCTCTATAGAGGGGTAAGACCACCCCCCTGCGACGAGTGTCTTGAATATGGCACTAAACAATCTGATGGTGAGGTTTCAGTAATGCTTGCGTTTTGGGTAATGCAGAGTATCCCTTCATTGCCATCGCTCCCAGGTCTACTCTGGTCCAGAGTGGTAGCACCTGATAGGATCCTATCAATGGATCAAATAGAACTAAACTGCGTACGTATGCTACACTGAATTACTTGAAATAGAACTGTTTTTGACATTGAAGTTATATTTACGCTAACCTGAATTATTTGAAATAGAACAGTTTTGACATTTAAGTATGTGTGGACAAAAACTATTATCATACTAATCTGAATAGTTTGAATTAAAACTGTTTGAATAAACTGAATAGATTGAAATGGAATCGTTTTTAACAATTAAACTGTGTATTTACATTTAAACTGCATACTTATGCTAAACTGAATTGTTTTAAATGGAACTGTTTTTGACATTGAAACTGTTCTTACTGTAAACTGAATTGTTTGAAATAGAATTGATTATTTGTATAAAAATGGTTTTGTCATTAAATAACCCACAAAGGTTGATATGCCATAAACCCCAAAAAAAAAAACAACTAAACAAACTACTCATATTATATATATATTTTATATAATGATATTATATAATGATGCAATAATTATATTATGGTATATGATACGATAATAATAGTAATAATAATAAATATAATGATATAATGATAATATCATAAATAGAGTGATAGTATAATATAACTTAATAAATGTAATGCTAATAATAAGTATGATATATTATCATAAATATACATCTACCTCTACACCTTTTACTGCTTTTATGTCTCATTAGTTTTTAAAAATATTTTCAGTAACTTTAAGTACATATTTAAGTATACGTATGTATAGGCGGTCTTAAGTTTACTCTGCTAAATGACTTCTTACGGCAAGTTTTGACAAAACAACCCTGTACATTATAATGAGGCATATAGAAACCCCCCACAAAAAAAAAAAAACAAACTAAAACACAACAACAGCAACCATAAAAAGAAGAGTAAACAACCTAGATTATTAGCTTTGGAAACAATGTACACAGGAAGTACTTAGACTGAGAGACGGAAAACGGCCACTTAAGATGTGTGAGCTTAAAACAATAAGAAATTTTTCTTTCACAAATGTATATATTCGCATACAAGTCTATCTCGTCGACCCTTGATTGATTGTCAAGAAATTATTATTGTGTAAAACTAATTTTTTTTAAAACTAAATATTGTCCTTGTTCTTCGCATGAAATTTGAATATCATTCTTAAGTAATTATTACTTACTAATCAATCTATGAACCCGTTTAGTCCTTGTTGTGACAGTGTTCAATGATAAGATATATGCTTCTCTTTAGAAAGAGTGAAGCATTAAAAAATGAGACTTTCGTAATTACCTTTGGTATATCGAGAATACATGTGTGTGTGGTCATATATATATATATATATATATATATATATATATATATATATATATATATATATATACGATGTTCATTCAATGAATAAAGTGTATTCTACAAAAGGAGTTAACAATAAGAAACACTGCTTACAGATGCTCTTTTTCCAGGAAACCAATGGTGTTGGATTCTTTCATGTGCCAGATGACTATCACCATCACTTTTTTTACAGTCTGCTATGCCCGTGACTTTGTCTTTACTGGAGAGTTAGTGAGTTTCCACTTAATCGGCAGCCTTTTTAGCTCAAGCTTGCCGTAGCAAAAACCATGTTTAGCTCATTAGTGAACATTTTTTAACAAGAACATATTTTTTCCTATACATCACACATTCTTTTGTTAATTTCACATAGTTTGTACTTCTAAACCACCGAAAATTTCATCACGGACCCTTGTTCAAGTCTAGAGCAACCTGTTCGATTTTCTGCTATACTGAATTGCCTCATACAGCAATATAAGGGAAGGATCAAGTTTAAAGCGGAGCAATCCAGGGAATGGAGTAGCGCCCTCCCTTACACCTCGGTGTAGTAGCTATTGAAAAGGGAGCCTTTGAGTCACTCTCGACTAAGGTCGCAAAATTTTCTTTGTTTGTGTGTGTGTGTATGTGATCATAACTTGCCAAAAAAGCACTTCCAAGTGAGCTATTTATTCAACAAATTCACCTTAAAATGTTCTAACACAGAGAATAAAGCTCAGTTTGTGACTGAGTAATTTTTGGAGGGCATGTATTTATATTGAACATCAGTTTTTAATTATTCAAATTTTTTTTATGAAAATGGAAACGACAATGAAATTCTAATAAGCGTCTTTCACTCTTTTCTAAATCGAAGTATTGATATCATCATGGGTCACACTCACAACAGAATCTTAAGTCATCAAGTAATATATCTTAAGTATATTCCATTACAACCCACAACGTTCGTTCGAACAATTTTAAGTGGATTTCTAAGAAAACAATAAAATTTTGATGAGATAATTTCAGGTAATTTTTATATAAATTTTAACCAGGGAAATCCCCGTGTCATAATAGCAAAAGGGCAGGACGGTGACCTTGAGGTATATACTTACCCAATCCCTTTACGCCAGTAGAATGCGACACAAGATCAGTTTTTAGCGAATTTTTACAGGTTTGAATTCAGAGTTTTACTTCTTGACCTGTTGCCATACCAAGAGTTAAGAACCAAGTCTACTCTACTATTTACCCATACCTGGAACTATAAAAATTGGATTCATACATTTCCTAAGGTTATTTGTGCTATATGAAATGCAAACAGTCTTGTCCAGGATTTGAACTCTGGTCGACGTGTCCATTTCTAATGCCGGTAACCATTACACCAAGAACGCCGCAAAGTCTAGCAAGTTCGAACCCCATTAGCACTATTACATTCAATTTCGGACTTATACCCTTGGGAAAAGTAGGAATATCCTTATCCTCCTCAGAGATATTATTAAATAGTATCACAACTGTTTTTCTACAAGGATGGGTTTGACTTAAAATAACTCACGAAATTTGATATGCCATTAAAAAAAAATTGTACTAAACTTTAGTAATCTGGCAAGATGATCAGAAGAAATCGTTGAAAAATTGTTAGATAAATCTTCTCTGTAGTTTGCAATGAAACATGTTTAAGAGAAAGACTGCTGCCTTATTTTGACTGGCATTTTATGAGAGGAATTTTCGCTCTGTTTATCTTCATAGCCTGTCCAGAGGCAAAAGCTGCTGGTGGCGCCAGGGGTGGCAGTACCACCTTAGCCACTGAAACTGTGGTATCATCCCTGGCTCGTGGCTGATGAGGACAGGGTATTACACGTATTTTCCCACGTTGTATGATAAAATTAATATATAAAAATGTTTCTGAGGCAAGGTATATATTGCTTACTCTTTTAGGGAGACTATTATTTACTGTTTCGTACAACAATCATATAATCCATCTAGAACACGTTTGTCTTCTTGTCAATCCTTGCTGTATACCTATTATACATGTATGAAATGTTTCCATATGTTTAAATGAGTTTATTTCGTATTTCCTTCCGTTTATTCAGTGTTTGTGTATCATAGATATACTCTTTCTAATATTGGGCCTTGGTGAGTGATAGACTCGATTAAATATCTCCCTAGCAACCTACACAATTGTCCAGAGAATATCAAGAATTTGGTTGATGATGTTCAGTGCAAGCGTAAACCCTTAAAATTTATCATTCATTTGCAAACTGAAATGGAAACTGCTTTATTCTCATCGTTAAAGCATTTAAAGTATATTGCGCTGATAAAAATCTCGTTTCGCGGTGACATTTTTCCTGTATTACGGCTGAATAGGAATATGTGGATTTTAGTGATATATAGATGTATAGCCCAGCACTAATATCGGCCAAAAATTAACTCTTCAAAAGTCGACTTGTACACGGGTATATAGACAACTTCAAACTGAGATCAATAAAGAGGAGATTTCTTGATTCTCGGAGTCAGAGTATTTCATGTTTACTACGCTGATAAAAATCTCGCAACAATGAGACATTTTTCCTGGATTGCAGCCACATAGAAAAATAATGAGGATATTAATCATATATAACAGTATAGTTCGGCACTAATTTCCTCTAAAAATAAGCACTTCAAAATTCGACTTATACACGGGTTTATGCGATATTTAAAACTGAAACTAACAAAATGGAGGACAAATGTCTCTGCGTTACATATGTACTAAGTAAACAACGAGCATTTCTCCTAGAACGTTCATCGCAAGTTAACGACCTACTAAAGAAATGAAGAAATATGAGAAACCTTAGTATGCAAGCAGACGCGGACCTCCACTTAAGTAGCTGCTAGCCCTGCTATATATACCACTGTTTGGCTGAGATGTCAGTCTTGACGAGATCAGTCATTTGCATATCGACTATTGTTTACCTGAAAATATTAATTATTGATGCGTTGTTGCCAGGTGATAAGTGCGAAATATCAACTTGCAAGTAACTGTGTGTCATTTGTTAGGACTTTTAAGTGTACAGACTAGAACAATAGATAATTAATAGTAATTTCATTATGTTTAGTTTTACAAGATAGGAGTATTGTTACTATCTACTGAGCGTTGCTTAGTCTGGCACACAGGCCTTACATTGCTTACAGCACTTGCTGTTACTAAGTGATCGTTCATCTATGTGCTTAGCAGGCTCATTGCTAGCTTAACATTAGTAATCTGACAGGAACCAGTACTTTAAGCGTGACTTGAGCGTAGAAGAGAGTATTGTTCGTGAGCTTATTACGCTGCCATATTAATTATCTACTTATTACTCTCACCGACTGCTATGTTGGGTAGTCTTAGTACACTCGATAGCACGCTAGAGTCGTACATTACTAAGAGTGAGTTCAATCCCCCACTGGTTATATCTGTTTTTCTTCTTTGTGCAGGATATTGTTGTTCCTGATTGATTTTAACGGCATATTACGTTCATCTTTACCTTTTTGTGTAGCTGCTCCTGAAGAATTTATTACATCGTACACAACTATATGATATCAAGTATTCGTGTTTATTACAAATAATTTCTACACAGTTGTACGGTTTCTAGTAACTAATAATAATCCTTAGTAAACGATGGAATAGTTCTATTCGACCCTAATGGTTATTATCATTCCAGATTAGACTGAACTGAAGTATCAACATCAGGTAAAGTTTTATGTTATACCCAGTAATCCCCTTATTTGGGTAGCCCACCCATCTGCGGGAGATACAGTCAGCATATTCTAAACTCAACGAGCTAGATTTTATTCTTCTCATTAGGAACTGTTGTAGTGTAATTGTTCGATCAAGCGTGACCTTGATCCTCACTAAGTGCTACATACTTCTTCAAGGAAACGTGGCTATTGTTGTAGGAAATGGAATTGGTGACACTAGACTGTTTGCGTTTCACTTGGCACTAATGTCTTAGGGAATGGCTTGAATCCATCTGTTCTGCACCCAGCTGCAGATAAATATTGACTAAGACTAGATTCTT
>OY757907.1:42592570-42612570 GCA_963585895.1 Sepioteuthis lessoniana | reverse complement strand
TTTGAAAAGATTAAAAAAAAAATAAGCTCAGTCCCGGAAAAAGCAATCCCACCAAATAAATTGCAGTAGACAATAGCCATAGATTTATCATCAAAGTAAAGAGAGCCTTATTGGTTTATAAATCAGGTTTGTTTTGGTTTCTTTGTTAATTGGCATAGAAATCTTCGTGGGTTTTTATTCAAAGCCAAATCTATCGTTGTAGAAGAAAAGCAGTGATACTATTTAACCCATAACTTGAAGGATAAGGCGGTTCATACCTTTCCGAAGAGTATTAGTCTGAAAGTGATAGGGCACCTGGATTTCAAACTCAATTACTTCTAGGCCGAAGTCCAGCACTTTAGCCACTTGTCAAACGGCTTACAAAGGCCGTGTTTTACCTAGGACTGAACATTAATCTTTGCTGCTGGTGATAAATACGCAGCTATCTCTGCAACTTTCCTACATTCGTTTGTTTTCTTCCTTCTCCTTAACTTATGTAAACTGATATATAAAATTAACAAGCTTATTCGAACATTCAATCTGCAGCTAAGTAGGCATGTGACATTTTCACTGTGCGGACATCGGCAGTAAAGCGACCCTTTGATTTTAAGCAGCACGCGTAGATATCATTAATCCTTCGTAGAGAGCCGGTAAATATTATTTCGAGCTTAGACAGACCACACAGACATAACACCGATCTTAGGCAGTGGGTTGGAAAACGAAATTCTGAACTTAGGTAAAGCGCACAGACACAACACTGATTCTCGGAAGAGGGTCCAGAAATATTTTGATCTTTGGTAGAGCGCGTCGACACAACACTTGATTCTCGGCAGTGGGTCGGAAAACGAAATTCTGACTTAAGGTAAAGCAATTGATACATAAATAATCTCGTAATTTTTTACGGATAATATGGTAGTCTTACAAATAATTTCATTACTACTATTTCTGGTGTTCCAGTGGTACTTGAAGTAGCGACTGGGATTTCATTATGCATAACAATAGTAAATATGCAAAAGCCTGTGTTCCATAACCTTAACAGGGTAAGACCCCCCCCCAATGAGTGTCCTGGATATGAAGCTAAACAATCTGATGGTGAGGTTCCATTAATGCTGGGGCTTTAGGGAATACGGAGCACCTCTTTATTGCCATTTCTTCCAGGTCCACTGATAGGGCCCGATCTATGGGTTAAATAGAACTAACAGCATACTTATGCTAAACTGAATTGTTTGACTAAACGGAATAGCTTGAAAGAGAAATGTTCTTGACAATTAAACCATGCTTACATTCAAACTGTGTGCTTATGCTAAACTGAAACCGTACTTACATTTAAACTGGGTGTTAATGCTAAACTGACTTCTTTGAAATTGAACTGTTTTTGACATTGAAACTGTACTTACAATAAACTGAATTGTTATATATAAAATTGTTTTGACATTTTACAGTGTAAAAAAAATTGTACTTACGCTAAACTGAATTAACTGAATTAGAACTGTTTGAATAAACTGAATAGTTTGAAATGGAAATGTCTTTGACAATTGAACTGTGTACTCATGCTAAACTGAATTGTTTGAAATACAACTGATTATTTACATAAAAATTGATTTGGCGTTAAATAACCTGCAAAGGTTGATACCCCAAAAAACCCAACCAACCAACCATAAACTTGACACGTTGCCAGGAATCCGCTACCTTTTCATAGCATTTCACTGAACAGTGAAGACTACTTGTCGCGGCCAATTCCTTCATCAACTAATCATTGACAGGTTGTAATAAGTTACTTGATACCAGCAACAAAGAACAATCCTTGACCTGAATTACAAAATCTCTTTTCGAAATTGAACTTTTAAAGACAAATAGAATAACAAATCCAGGCCAGATATCCAATTTTAGACGCCGGGAACAAAGAGATTAGCAAAGAGAGTTTTCATCACTGCAGAATCTATGGTATGAAAAGAACTTAAGGATATCGAAAAAATTTCCTAAGACTTTGTCCAAGAATTGGAGATAGGAGAAAGAATAGCAACCAGCTATTCATCTCGATACTGAGGAGAGTTCAAGCGTATTGAGAAGGTATGCTATCACCTGATCTCAAGAGACAGTAATTAGATCTTACTCGTATGAAAGTATACATTTACCCAACTCCTATTCTACAGACAGGATGTGACACAAGGTCAATATTTAAGCGGAGTACAGCTTGTTTGAATTGAGAATTTTCTAGACAGGTTGCGCTACCAAAGTTAGAGAACCCAGTCTGCCGAAAGAGGAGAATGGATTGATTCATGACTTTGGAAAAGGCATAAATACAAAGTGACACGCAGCCTCGTCCAGTATTTGAACTATGATCACTGATTCCATTTCTTTGATAATAACTGTTACAGTAAAAGCACCTGATGGAAAAATGGATATAAAAATATAGTAAAAATGAGTATAAATAGAAGAATGGAAACTATCCAAAAGATAGCACTACAAAAAAAAGCGTGGTGAGCGTTATGGTTATCGCTGTAGGAATCGATGACTTGATTTCAAAGCCAAGACGAAGCTGTTTAGGTTTCACTTCCTGCTAATGCCCTTCGGAAAGGCATGAATCCATCTGTTCTATCTCCCCTGCAAAGCATAATTAGAGGGTCAAGTGTATTCGTAAGCCTTCGATAGGCAACGAGCCAATGAGGAGAAAAACTCTCAATTCAAACCGGCTTTACACTGCCTAAAAACTGACCTTGTATTGTATCCTATAGTGGATGGGTTGGGTAAATACAAACTAAAAACAAGACAAGACAATACAAACAAAACAAAAACAAATTTAAATACAGTGGAGAGTCCTGGAGTATTGAAGAAATTTGCTGTCAACTGATCCCCAGTAAAAGCCACCAGTCACTACTGGTGTGAATACTTAGCGTATATTATACTACAACTACTACTGCTAATAATAATAATGAAAATAATTGTATTGTGGCAATGACGGCTGTATTGTCCATGGATCTATCCAGTTATCGATAATTAAGTTTATATTTTAGCTAATGTACATTTACTAGCGTTTCTCAGATCAAAGTATAGGAGACCTAATGAGATTAGAGTGTGTTCACAACTGACGCCCGCCCAAGCGAATCGCAGTGGACAGAAATATGTCAAAAGGCCACAGAAAGGAAAAGGTGTCGGTGTTGAGACAGACCCTGATAGTTGGTTGGAAGGGGCGATCAGTGGGGTGGATCAGTAAACAAACCAGTTGGTAAAAGGACTGAGCTCTGCCTGGTCGTTGATGTCTGATATAATGACGAAGGCTTCAGCGCCGTTTGCTAATTTGTATTGATACGCTGAAGTCATTCGCTTGGACTTCCGACTTTATGATTGTTATGATGATACGGATGATGATGATGATGATGATGATGATGATAGTGGTCGCAGTTATTGTTGAAAATAACGGAGCTTCTTACCAATACTAGCTGAAGTACACGTTAAACGCAGGATAAGAAATCAAAATTTCGATCGCAGACACAGCAGGATTAACTCTTACCTTCTCGTAAACATTTCTAAAAATATTTGCCCAAGTCACACAAGGATTCTCAGAATTAAGACAAAAAAATGATGGTTTGTTCCAAACTGTGTATAATATAATTATGGTGGAGTAAATGGCGTAACGGTTACTGTTATAAAAATAGACTCGACGACCCAAGTTCAAAATCTTGAACTGGGCTGTTTGTGTTTCACATAGTGGAAAAGGTATGAATTCATCTTTTCTTCCTCCAGCTAGGGGTAAATAGAGGACACTGCTTTTTTTTAAACCTTGTTATGGCAACCGGTATAGGTGAAGGAAACCTCTGAATTAAAACCAGTTGTAGATCTGGAGAGGAACGGGCTCCATCAAGCTATTCTTGACTACGGCAAGGTATATGCCCGCGCGACCACCAAAATGATACGGGAACATTAAGAGAGAGAGAGAGAGATGATATTTTTATTTCTTTACTGTGAATTTTGTACCCAGTTTTAAGTAGTAATCTTTCACTTAAGTTTAAGTGTCAGCTCGTCTCCTTGGATTCCCAGGACTTTACTTATTATCCAAGCTCATTTTAGTAGTGCTGTAGTCTGGATGGTCTCTTCTTTTGATCTCCTGTTCACCCAGTCTCTTTTCCAGGCCTTTTGGGACTGTTCCAAGGGTCTTAACTACAAATAGTTTCACCAACACCTTTATGCTACCTAACTTTTCCAGTGCTCTGGTAAGATCCAGGTGTTTGTCCAGCTTTTCGCTTTTCTTCATTTTCACTCTGTTGGCAACTGGAACAGCAAAACCCTCTAGATATCAAATCATTTTTTCTTGTTGATTAAAACCTGGTCTGTTCTTCTGTTTGGGTGATCCATTTTGCTCAGAGTATCGTATGCGTTTCATGTTATGGGATAGATCCTGGACAGATACCAATTTTTGAATCACTTGCACAATTCCTAGTAGATTACCTTTTTCATCAAGTTATGTCTATTATTGTTTTATACCCGCACATATGCAATTACATATTCAAACACATGCAAATACAAATATATATTCACAAGCGGACTATGTTGTTCAGGTACGAACGGTTTTATTAACTTCTGACATCGGTTCTTCGACAAGAGGAGAGAGACACAAATCTTACTATGCTAACCATCCCCAACACGCAGCGCATCTTGTGATGTTAAAGATCTCTGTCAGTAGAGATTAAAAAAAAAAACCAACTACATCCTCAACGGCCCAAATCCAACTCCCAACTGACTCTTTTCAAAACCCTCAAATTCTTAGAACCATCTCTTCCGGGCATGACGTCATTCACACTCCAGCCCCATTTACAGTCTGGGGGTTTATTATGACAATGGTGATTGCTATATCCTTTGCGCGTGAGCGTAAACTGCACCAATTGACAATGCACCTGAACTCTTAACCCGAATAATTCAAAGCCCAACCAAACTGAATGATAAAATATAATTAACGAAAAATGATTAATATAAAAAAATCATTCCTTAATTATATAACACTATCTCATTCCTTATTGTCAGTTTGCTGTATTCGCTTGCTATTTTTCTGAGTATTATCCATTTTTGTTTCGACATAATTAGTCCTTTTGGTATTATTTAGAGTTGCTATTAAAAGAGATTCAATTTCTATCTTCAGGATTATTTGTACTTAGCCATGACCCGGTAATCTCAAGAACAATGTCCTTAATTTGTTGCTATAAGTATTCATACAGCTGTTTTTCTTCCTATTTTTCTATCATTATTTTACTCCTTTGAGTGTTTTTCATTCCAGCGTTAGCTAATGGTCGTCCCCTGGAATTTGAGTGACAGCAAGTCTTCTCAAGTCTCCTGGACTTTTCTCAGTATTCAAGTAGATCTTAAAGCTGTAGTTTGGATGTTCTCTATTCGTCTTCTTATTTCCAAGTCCCCCAGTTCCTTTATCATACCTTTGGTGACTTCCGAGCACAATGATTATAATTGGTAGCACCGTCAATTTCATGTTCCATAGCTTTTTCAATTCACTAGCAAGGTATAGGTAAGAGTCTCTCTTTTCACTTTTTTAAAATTTTAGTCTGGTCTGCCGGGACGGTAAAGTGCACTATTCTGCAGGTTCTCAATTTTTGTTGACCATCACTAGGTCTGGTCGTCTGACCGAGGTTAGGTGATGCGTTTATATCTCAAAATCCCCGAGAATTTTGTGCGTCTCATTCTCCGGGACAGATTCTGGGTTGTACGTATACCATTTGTTCATATGGTTAAATTTCAATTTCTTGCACAATTTCCAGTGTATCATGTTTTCTGCCCATTCGTGTCTAGTTTTATACTCAGTATTTTGGTCATTCTGAACAATGTTGTGGTCTGGATGATCTCGATTCTTCCACTGATTTTCAATTACTCCAGTCTTCTTTCTAAGCCTTTGGGGACCGTTCCAAGCAGACCAATTAGAATTGGTATTTCAGTTACCCTCATGTCTAACAGCGTTTGTAGTTCTTTGGCAAGGTACAAGTATTTTTCTATCTTTTCGCTTTCTTTTATTTCTTTCTGTCGCTCGCTAGAACGGCAAAGTCAATAATATGTCAGGTTCTCTTTTTTGTTGGTTAATTATAAATTGGGCTGGTATTCTGACCGGAATTAAGTGACTTGTTTGTATCCCAAAATCCCAGAGAATTCTATCAGTCTTATTTTCTAGAACAGATTCTGGTTTGTGCATATACCATTTGGTAGTATAGCCAATATTCAATCTCCTTTACAATTCTCCGTGGATCGCGCTTCTCAGTTGTTCTTGTTTTTTTATTTGTCTTTGTGCTAGTTTACTGCAATCGTTTACAATATTATTAATTGTTTTATCTTTTTCAACATAAAATAACTCTTGCTATTCTACTGCGCCTACTCGATCCTTGTTCTAACATAATGGGTCCTAATGGCATATTTTGTGCTGATATGAGTAGAGATTCAGTTTCCATTTTAAGATTTCTCTTTCGTACCCCTGTCAATGTCTTCTAGCTTGTCGTTTGAAATATTCATGCAGTCGTTTTTCTTCCCATTTCTGTTTCCTCGTTTTTAATATATTTCAGTCTGAATTCATGTTGCTATTATTTGCTGCTATAATTAATCTGTCTTTACGCTTTTAACGTAATTCCTGAGTCCTTGTGTTAATGAATCAACGCAGTCGTTATTATTGGTACTATTTACCCAACCCCTCCGCTCGGGCAGGATATGACACAAGGTCAATTTTTAAGCGGAGTTTAACAGGTTTCAATTCAGAGTTTTCCTTCTCCTAGACCAGTTGCCTAACCATGGCTGAAGAACCTAGTCTGTCCTACTATTTACCCATAGCTAGAGGGAGAATTATTGGATTCATACCTTTCCCAAGGGTATTAGTGCTATGTGAAATGCAATCAGCCTCGTCCAGGATTTGAACTCGTATCGCCGTGCTCATTTCCTACGGCGATAACGACTACACCACGGGCACCACGTTATTATTGGTGAATCCCCTTTTTCTGTCTTCTTTCATGACACAGACAGTCTCGATGTAAAACCTTTTGCTTAGTTATTATTTTCTTGACGTTTCTTCCATTTGCCTAAGTCCCTGTCTTGTCCATTTAAAGAAGGACCCAGAGCATCTTGCAACAGGGGATACCTAAGTGTTTATCCCTTTGATGAGATCTCTTTTACAGAGCTTGGTATCGAGCAGCTTTCTCGTTCTTCTAGGGTATTCTTTTCTTATTTTTTTGCATCTCCACTGATTTGATGGTGTCTATACTGGGCCATTGGCCTAAAAAGGAGAGTGTTCGTCAATAGTCCGGGAGACCGGGATCCAATCCATGGTCGAGTCATACGGAAGACTCAAAAATGGTACTTGACGCTGCCTTGCTTAACACTCAGCATTATAAGGTATTGATCAAGGGCAAAGTGGAGCAATCAATGGGAAAGGAGTAGCGCTCTCCCCTACACCTCGGTTTAGTAGCTATTGAAAAGGAGCCTTTAGGTCACCCTCTACTAAGGTTGCCAACTTACTTTCAGCATTTCCAAGTATTTGTAGTTTCCCTTCTCTCTACGTGTTCTAATTCTTTTGTGATTGCGTTGTTACGTTTTTCCTTCGGTGTTTCTCTCGCCCCGCATTTTCATTATGACCATGGTACGTTTTTCAATGCCAAGTTCCATTCCTCAATCCAGGCTGTATATTTTTATTGTTTGTACCAGGGTCTCCAGTTCTTTTTCCTTTTTTGCAAATACCTTTACATCATCCACTTAAATAAGGAGATTGTTTTTTTCTTGTGATTTTGTAAATTTGTACCTCCCTGTACATTTTCTAAATACATTATTGTTATAACGAATAGCAGTGATGAAAGCGTGTCTCCCTGGAAGATTCCTCTTTGGATTTTCCCTGTTCTAGAGTTTGTCCTCCAGCTATTAATTCCACTATCCAGTTTTCCATGACATTCGAGATGAAGTTTATAATTTTGTTCGATAATTTGTACATTTTCAATTATTATTACTTGATTTTCAGTTTTATTTTCCGTTTCTTATAATTTTTCATAGAGTCTTTACCCAAGACTTAGGCTGGGGAGGGGGGTAAGTGAAAATATGCATTTTATGTATTTATGCTTTTTAGTGCCTTTTTTTGTGATTTTTTTTCCGTCATATTGATTCTACTCTCCCAAGTGCAATTTTGTATTTCATATAAACTGAGACATATACAAGTCTTGTAAATGTGTTTATCTGTCTCTTTCTTGATCATATCCAAGGACCCTACTATTGCTGGCAAGGCGTTAGTTTTAATAGTACAACGTTTATTCTTTCTGTATCCAGGTCTTTTCGTATTTATTTATTTCATCGTATTCTTTGACTGATAAGTTATTGTCTGCTGGTGCAGACATCAATTAAAAAGTATATTCTTCTTTTATAGTCTTTAACTAATATATCTCGTCTGTATCTCTGTATTTTTCTATCAGTTTTGATTTAAAAAAAAAACTCAGAGAATAGCAGCTCTTTTTGTTCTGTAATTGTTTCTGATTGTTTATACTGTTTTTCACAATCTAGTATTCAATGTGATTTGCATACTTTCCAATAAAATTAATGCCCTATTTTATCCTGTTTTTATGATATATTGTTGTTAGGATTGGGCAACCGGACACTAAATGGTCGATTGATTCAATTTTTGTTTGAGCAATCAACATATTGGGTTTGATTTGTTTTTATAATGTGTGCATGCTAGTTTCTATTTGGTTAGTTCTGGTTCAATGCTACTAGTATTAACCCTTCTGTCTCCGCCTTCGGTCTTGAACTTTTCAGCCTTTGATTAGTCTTTACTATATCTATATCTTTATTTCTTATTCTTTGTGCATATCGTCCATGTAAAGATTTTCGTTCCCAAACACCATTTAATTGATTTAATCTTTGTGTTTTGCTTCTTCGTATATGCTTTGGCTGCCTCTGTTGTTTTATCTTTTATATCTATTTCTTTCGGCGTGAGGTCGATTTGATAAGCAAATCTATTATTTTCTTTAACTATTAGATATTTTTAACTTCTGCTTTTCGTGTCTATTTACTAACAGTGGCATCTAATCTATTGTAGTGTCTAAGTATTTCTTTAATATCGATAGTGGTTGTTTTGTAGGTCAAATCTAACTAGATTAATCCTCTTCCATCATTTTTCTCATGTCATATATATCTGCTGTTTTAATTTTTGCAGCCATATGACTTTCTTTTTCATCACTTTTGTTCTGAAAAGAAGATGTCCTTACATTCTATGAATTTGAATGTTCTCCCTTTCAGAATTTATAATTCTATAATTTTATGTTACAGGAAGGCATGTGATTGGTCGGTAGTTTTTTTCCCTTTTGTATCATTTGTTTCTGTGTAGTATTATTATTTTACTTCTTGGGTTCTTTTTCAGGAGTCCTCAAATCTTCAGAACTCTTCTCAGTATTCTAGCTGATTTGAATAATGATGTAGTTTGGATGGTTTCGATTCGTCCTCCGATTTCCAGCTCTTTTCAGCCTCCTTTCCAAGCCTTTGAAGATCGTTGCGAGCGGACCAATGACTACTGGTATCACCGTTACTATTACGTTCCCCAACTTTTTTAGTTCTCTGTCAAAGTCCTAGTTACTCTTTTTGTTATGTAAAAT
Organism: Sepioteuthis lessoniana; assembly: GCA_963585895.1. Classification (NCBI taxonomy): domain Eukaryota; kingdom Metazoa; phylum Mollusca; class Cephalopoda; order Myopsida; family Loliginidae; genus Sepioteuthis; species Sepioteuthis lessoniana. Next base: position 42,602,983 of record OY757907.1, on the reverse strand, counting down.
TTTCACTTTGTGGTACGCCGGGACGGCAAAGTCCATTATAAGGCAGGTTCTCGTTTTTTAAATCATCACTAGGCCAGGCCGTCTGGGCGGGATTAGATGATCTATGTGTATCTCAAGATTCAAGAGAATTTTGTACGTCTTATTTTCCATTCTCTGATTTATGCATGTACCATTTGGTTGTATGGTTAAACATCAATTTCTTACATAACTCTCTTTGAATCACCTTTCCCACCTAATTGTGTCTAGTCTTACGCTCCCTTTGCACTAGTTTGCTGTATTCGCTTATTATACGAGTAATCGTTCCGTCTCTATCACCACATAACCTACACTTGCTATTCTTTGGCGTCTTTTTTATTTTCACTTAACATAAGGGGCCTTTATGGCGTTAGTTTGAGCTGATATTAAAAGAGATTCAGTTTCTCCCTTAAAGTTTCCCTTTCTTAGTCATATCCACGTCCTCTCGCGTAAAATTTTGACAGTTTGTCACTTAAGATATCTATACAGTTGTTTATCTTCCCTTTTCTTTTATCTAGTTTTGTTATTCTGTTGACCTTTGTGTTGTTGGTGCTGTTTTTGGTCGCTGTAATTAGTCTTTCTTTGCCCTTTTTAATATAGTCTTTGAGTCCTCGTATTGATGTATCCATTCTATCTTCAATGCTGGCGAGTCCTCTTCCTCCTTTTCTTGAAAAAATGTCATCACAGGAATGTAAAGCCTAATGCATCATCAGCTTACTTGTTCTCTAGTCCATTTATCTGAGCTTTTCTCTAGTCCATTTTAAGAATGGTCTCGGGGATCTTGCAAGGGGGACTTCCCCTATTGTTGCTATTATTATTATTATTTAAACAATAATCAAAATTTGAAAAATATTAACTGTACAATTTTATCAAAAATCATCATCATCATCATCTTGTCGTGCCATCAGCACGGATATCCCAGACCCTCTCTCGCCACTCCTCCCTATCGTTCATCGCTTCTGGCAGGTCCTCAGGGCTACATCGCGTATCCTCACAGAGTTGCCGTATGTAGGTTCGAGCTGGTCGCCCTGCTTTTTCTCAGCCATGTGAGGTGTTCCATAGGAGAATATCACTTATGAGCTCGTCCACGCTTCTCCAGCAGTGTCCTATATGTCTGGTTCGTCTAACTTTGATAGTTTTCGTGATTGGAGGTAGGTGGCCGTACAGCTGCTGCTTTGTGGGGTGTTGCCTGCTGGACTTGTTCAAAATTGTTTGCAGCATCTTTTTCCTAACATAATCCTAATAATTTCTGATAATTTGGTTAAAATGAGGCTAAATATATTCGAACCTTCGTGGTTCGAATAGACTGATATATTATATTATATTATATTATGAAGTGCATATTGTTCTATTGAGTACATAAAAAGAAACCTTCTAAAACACCCCCGATATATATATATATATATATATATATATATATATTGTTAGACACATATTCATATTCACCCTGTACTTATTAGTTTTAAATTGTACTCAACCCTCGTACTTTGTGTTAATCTATGACTCTTTGTACTCGTCAATACCATTTCGTACTCATCAGTTACAGCTCATACTTGTTAATCATATTCTATACTCATTAGTTACACAAATTCATCAAAACCAGTTTGGTCTCGTCTATAAAAAAATGCGATAAATTTGTATTGCTAGGCATTCAGAAGATCTTCCTCAATTCAGGTGATTTGTAAATATTGATTTCCTGTTGTTTTACGCTGGAAAGTTCCTATTTATAATATAAATACTATGTCGAAACGATCTTTAACTTTTTCGGCATGCATATACATGAGTTATATTTCTCCAACTTTTATTATGAAATGTCAAACGTTGAACACTTGATTCCTAAATAGTTATCTCCCCCTCTCCTACTAATTGAGCTTTTCAAACCCCAACTCCTCCAACTTCTCTTTGAGAGTAATAAAAGAAATAGGGAATGGACACGCATATCGCAAAGTCGAAGGTCTTTTCTACATTTTATTTATATTGTAAATAGGACCTACGTTTAAAGCCACAGAAAATCATTTTTTTTCAAATCTGGAAAATTTCCTGCGTAGAAGATGATAACATGAATGAATGGTTAAGCTATAAAAATGCGTTTGTTTTTAGAAAGGTAACACCTTGTATCATGTGTGTTCATAAAACGTATAAGTCAAGCACCAACTTACTTGATATATTTGACTACATATTTGGTCATAAGTTAGTAATGTAACATTGGCAGTCGCTCGTGGTATACTGGTTATCCTAGTACGAAAATAGACACGGTGTTGCGAGTTCAAATTCTTGACAAAGCTGCTTGGATTTCACATAGTGCTAATAACATCCCTCAAGTAAGTAGTAGGATAGACTGAGCTCTTTAAACTTGGTATGGCAACTCGTCTTGGAGAAGGAAAAATTCAATTTGTACGAATATGGTTGGGGACTACATTTGGACACCAATACCCGAGAAACGTCATGTATGAATGAATATCTGTGAGTAACCGGCCATGATAATATCGGATGAATGCCCTAACACACATACACACACAACGAAAGCTAATGTTTTTTTTAATCTGGAAAGGTTGTCGAAGAAAGGTTGAGGAGACAAAGAAGGTTGTCACTTGATCTCGAAGAGATAAACACGCGGTTATAAAAAGGCAATCGAATTTAGTTTGGATGTTAGAAGTTTTTTTTTCGACCAGTCTGATAAATTGGAAGACGTGATGCTTTCCTTTTTTCAATCGACCGAAGAATGATTCATACTTTTATAAATTTTGCTATTTAATAAGTTTTACTTAGTCTGGCAATTCAGACCATATTTTGCTTACGTTACTAGCCATGATTAAATGGTCACCCATCCTGGATATGGCACTTACTATAGCCGGTAGTTTTTAGTTCAAGAGCTCTGTGGAATATGAAGTACTTTTCATTGCCATTATTCCTATGTCCACTTGAACAGGAATTATTTATTTGGTTTGATTTAGTTTCTTTGTTTAATGGTATATCAACCTTCGTTGGTTATTTAATGGCAAATCCATCTCTATAGAAGAACAATAGATATTAATCCGTGCCTCCCGTCCGTTAGGATTTGACACAAGGTCTTTTTTATAGTGGGGATTTATGAGAACGAGAGGTCGGGCACAAGCCGAGACTCATGCGCTATTGGTCAATGTTGATCATAAGTTCACTAGGTGCAATGTGAACTATGCTAGCCTTTGCTAAGTCTCCTCGCACCAAGCCAGGTGACCTTACTGGTCATAGATTCACAAGACCCTGAGGTCTCGTGCAATGTGAATCTCTACTTGTCATTGTTTGGCCTCCTGGCACCTATGCCAGGTGGCCTGTTGTTAAACTGGAATAGTGCATTAATGCTGCAGGCCTTGGCTACAGTAGCAGCACTATTGAACCCATAGTTGGGGGATAAGGGAGATCATACCTTTCCTAAGGGTATTTGTCCGAAAGTGAACGTTTTATCGTTACTGGAATTCGAACTCGCTTATTACGATGTCACTGCCCAGCACCTTAGCTATTACTGCACGGGGTCTCCTAATTTTTTAGGGTTTAATCAATAGTTCAATAGATCTGCTTAAAAATTATCAGAAATTAGATAGGAATATTTCATTGCATATAACTTTGTACAAACAAATTTCTATTATTTAATTGAAATAGCTTCTTGAAACCATATAAATTATCAAAATTAGACGGGAAAAGTTGATACCATATAACTTTGTACAAAAAAATTATGATACATTTAAAAAAAGCGCAATATTTTAAAAAATCAAAGGAAAATTGAAAATATTGTTATGATTACAATCAAACGTCAACAGATGAATCAAATTTTGTCATCAAGTGACACACATGGTGTTGATATGCCATTAAACAAATAAACCAAACCTTCCTTTGAAATAGCTTCTTTGGGAAGCCAAATATCAACAAAGACGTTGTTCAGGAAACTGTACTGGAAGTCTTCTACTGACACTGCTGTCATTTAGGTCATCACGACCGATTGCATGTTCACAGACTGTCCCGGTTTCGGTTTCGGTTTCTTTGTTTAATGGCATATCAGCCTTTGTAGGTTATTTAATGCCAAAGCCATTCTCCTAGAAGAACAGTAGTGGTGCTATTTAACCCATAGCTGGGAGGATACGGGGGTTCATACCTTTCCGAAGGGTATTTGCCCCAAAGTGAACGTAATGGCACGACTGGAGTACGAACTCGCTTACTACGATTTCGCAGTCCATCGCTTTAACCATTACACCACGAGGACACCCCCAGAGACGGTCCCGGGTAGTGGGGAGAGTCTCCGTGGTGTAGTGGCTAAAGTGCTAGACTGCGGCCTCGAAGTAAGTGAGTTCGAACTCAAGTCGCGGTATTAAGTTTACTTCCGGACTAATACCCATGGCAAACTCCACATTTCCAGCTCCAGGTTAAATAGTATTACTACTGTTTTTCTACAAGGATGGCTTTGCTTTAAATAACCCATGAAGGTGGATTTGCCTTTAAACAAAAGAAACTAAACCAAACCAAAGGTTTCCTAATAGTCATCATGGAGTTGGGTTTTGATCTTTGGGATCTGGGGAGTAAAGTAAAACAGGGATATTCATTTTGGCCCCACAATCTGATTTTTCACAGGGTGTCAGAAAGTAGACTAATCATTTAATTTTTTTTTTTTCAGTTCTGTACCCCTGATTGAAAATATGTTTATCAATGTTAATTCATCGATTAGTATCTCACCGTCAAAGGTCGGTCAGATCTGATTAGAGTCGTCAATTTTATCTGATTTTCTAAAGTTTGTGAAGTAACAGATCGAGAAGAACGTAGTTCGTCTTTTACGTTGTTTAAGATTAAACTTTGATTAGGGTTGCCAACCTGAAAGATTTAAAAAAACCCAACTTTCTATCGTGGTAAGAGTAACTTGTAGTCAGCATTTCAGTGATTGACCTCTGAGCTTCTGGATACGCTTGCAATTAACTGGTGTAGAGTTTTGATTTTGATGATTAAGAACAGATTTAGATAGAAAAAAACAAAACAAAACAAAACAGTCTAATTAGAAGAAACCAAACAATCTTCACAGTTTATCATGCATTGTTTCTTCACGTAGCGACCGTGTAATGCTCTTATACAAGCTTTGTATGTATTTTTTATCTTAAATGTTTTGCAATAACGGAGGATTCTTGAAGGAAATGCAAAACATTACATATCCTTTCTCCTTCTAATACTCAATATATATATATATATATATATATATATATATAATGTGTGTATTGAGGAGAGAGAGAGAGAGAGAGAGAGAGAGAGAGAGAGAGAGAGAGAGAGAGAGTTAGGAGAGTTAATGAAGAGAAATTGGATAAAATTTAAACAATTGAATTAACATAGCTGAAATGTAGTTTGATAGGAATTTTAAATACAGAGTACACAGACATGCAGTTTTGTCGACAGATGCTATGTTGAAAACTTGGCGGTTTTTCAAAATAGCTTTTTGATCTATGTTTTTATAAAATAATCATTAAAAAAATTCCTGATCACTACCGCCATGAAAATTCGATCTTACTTTTTTCTTTTATCATTTGTATTTTTGAATTTTTTTTTATCCCTAAACACTAATTCAAACTATTTTAACATAGCTATTTTGATATTGACGTTGTGTCGTTTTTTGATTTAAATTAAGATCCATTAGGTCTTAATGTTTTGAATGTAAACTTAAAGCAGTATATTACAATTTTTTTCTTTTTATAAAGCAGTCGGCGCATGCGTACATTGGTTTCGAAAATCCCGCAAAAGCAACAGCAACAACAACAACAACTATAACTACAAAGATAGTGAAATAGAATACTGTTCACACTCGCAAGCGGTATTCTAACGGAAGGTTATGTTCAGGTTGAAAAAATGGCAACTTGCCCGTGAGATCGGATTTCTTATATTCTCTCACTTGAGCACGAGCACACACACACACACACACACACACACACACACACACACACACACACACACACACACACACACACACACACACACACACGTATATATATATATATATATATATATATATATATATATCATTCATGCATATAAACACATATGTACACATCCAAAGACATTTACCCACATACTGATTGGCATAAACAGACACTCACTCCTCTCCTTCTCCACTCACACATGAATACGTATATATGCACAATCAATAATAGATAAATACACCTTTGTCAATTATATGGATACGATTTTATGCTTTTTCTAGTGGAAAATTTTACCATCCAAACTGAATATGTTACGTACTATTAATTACCAACTACAACAGCATCGCAAATATTCAATTTGCCCTGTAGGCTGAGGCTGTAGAATACACCGACTGCACCTCTGCAGAGGGGTAAGATCCACCCGATAAGTGTCCTAGATGTGACACTAAACAATCTGATGTTAAGGTTCCAGTGATGCTGGAGCTTTGGGGAATGCGGAGCACCCCTTCATTGCCAACGCTCCCCAGTCCGCTGTGGCCCGGAGTGATAGCACCTGATTGGGTCAAACAGAAATAAACTACGTACTAATGCTAAATTGAATTGTTCGAAATAGAGCTGTTTTGGCAAACAAACTAAGAAACAAAAGCAAGTATTTAACAATAACTAAATTACATATATATTGGTTATACTAATTTTTGTTCTACATAATCAGTTTTATAATTTTGTGACTGAAGTTATATATATATATATATATATATATATATATATATACATTCATCTCTCTCTCTCTCTTCTCTCTCTCTCTCTCTCTCTCTCACTATATATATATATATATATATATATATATGTATGTACATTTATAATCTATCTGTCTATCTATCTATCTATAAATTATATTAAAAAAAAGAATTATATAAAATTAATGTTTAGAGACGATGAGTATGGAATCATTTTAATTGAGAATCAAAGTGAGGCTTCCAGGAGTGCTCCATGTATGACTATCAATTCATAAATATATAAATAAACGAAGAAAATAATAAATTGATAGATACTTTTTGAAAATAGAAAAAGTTTAATAAGTAATATGATGCTTACGTCTAACCAAAAAAAAAAAAAAACGTATATGTAAAAATAGCAAGATCGACGCTGAGATGAAATCCAAGACATGTCTATCCTGGTTCCTTTAACTCTCCCTTCCCCTCTTGAAGGCTGATTTTATCTATTTTTTTAAAGAGGTAATGTTTGTGTATTTCCCCATACATTTATTACCGCTATCTGAAGAGAAAAACCCCCCAATAGTAGCCAACTGAAATAAATTTATCCTATCCTATTTACCAACCCCTCCACTCGGGCAGGATATAACACAAGGTCAATTTTCAAGCGGAGTTTAACAGGTTTGAATTCAGAGTTTTCCTTCTCCTAGATTAGTTGCCTCACCAAGGCTAAAGAAATCAATCTGCCCTACTATTTACCCATAGCTGGAGGGAGAATAATTGGATTCATACCTTTCCCAAGTGTATTAGTACTATGTGAAATGCAGTCTGTCTCGTCCAGGATTTGAACTCGAGTCACCGTGTCTATTTCCTACGACGATAACCATTACACCACGGGCACCTCCTGACATAAATTTATAATAGCAAAATTATGGTCCATTGAGTTTTTCTTCGAATTATATATATATATATATATATATTATCCGACGCTAAGTCAGCTGATAGTTGGAACGATTCTATTTTAGGATTTTCTTTTTTCCATGTAATTCAAAATCCAAAAGTGAGCTCAATGTAAAATAATGATAAATTAAATTACCTAGCAAACAATTCCATATAAAAGAAAAACCTTTAAAATTACTCATATTTTTTGTAATAATTTTTGTTTCAGAAAACCCTATATTCTTAAAATGTTAGGTCTGCATGTTCAGACTAAGAAATAAAGTTATTTCTTTGTCGGAAGAGGTTTATGGTTCTTTCTAGCTCGCTTTGTGAGTTAGTGGAGGACCAAATGTTGCAGTATTAATAAATAGTGCTCAAAATCAATGAAAGAGCATTTACACACACACACACACACACACACACACACACACACACACACACACACACACATATATATATATATATATATATATATGTGTGTGTGTGTGTGTGTGGTGTAATGGTTATCGTCATAGGAAATGGACACGGTGACCTGAGTTCAAATCCTGGACGAGACTGATTGCATTTCACATAGCACTAATACCCTTTGGGAAAGGTATGAATCCAATTATTCTCCCTCCAGCTATGGGTAAATAGTAGGGCAGACTGAATTCTTCAACCTTGGTGAGGCAACTAGTCTAGGAAAAGGAATACTCTGAATTCAAACCTGTTAAACTTCGCTAAAAAATTGACATTGTGTCATATCCTACCCGAGCGTATGGGTGGTGTATGTATATATATATATATATATATATATATATATATATGTATATGATTGCATGGTAGAGCCTGTGACCCTAGGTTTTATGCATTTCACATTCGTCGGAATAAAGATTTAAAAAAAACCCATTAATATGGTTAATCTTTTTCGAAAATGGGGGTATTTCGTGTGTATGTGTTCCAAAGTTTGTGTGTATGTGATCCTAAGTTTGTATGCTATTAAATGCTAGCATGTTTGTGCACGTGCTGTTTGCGTATATACTGGCATGCATCATTAAAAATTTACACATATTTCTGCCGTCTGTTGAAGGGAAGGGTTGAGAGATTGCAAGAAGGGAAGATTTGGTGTGGAGGAAAAATGGATTGTTACAATCAGAATGTCATTTTTTTTTCTATGGAAGTTAAAGTTTTATTTTTATTTGCAAATGAAATGTCTGTTTTGAGGGGAATTTTTTGATTGATGATGATGATGATGATTAAAATTAAAATCAATATTACGTTACTTTTTTGTTGTTTTTTTTGTGGTGGGGTATTTATGGACAGGTAATAAGAAAGATGGTTGTTTTTGGGTCCTTTTGAAATAATAATAATATTAATAAATGTAACAGTTATAGTCACAACGTTTTTTGACAACACTTATGGGTGCTTATAATGCAATAATTTGAAAAAATTGTGCTTACAATTTCAAACAATACTAGAATATTACTTAAATTTACTGGCGATACTTGTGGGTGTTCATAATGTGATAATGTCAGGAAAATGGTACTTACAGTCGGTGGTTCTGTTGTATATTTAGTATGGTGTCGGTAATGGCTGATGGGTGTGGTGTGGCAAAAAGAAAGATGTGCGAGACCCCGGTAAGGTGTGGTGAAAGGAGAAGGAGGAAGCTTTCATAAGTAATATGAACATAGATAGCGGAAATATACGTGGTGCCTTCAATAAGTTTCCAGATTTTTTTGTAGAGGCATTTAAAATTGTAGACTTTTGAAAATCCAGTTTGTTATTGCTATACGCTGTATGAGTTGACTGACCAATTTTTATGATTTCAGGTTCAAATGAACAGCTACAACAGGAAGTGGAATATACCCTACTAAAGCTGATTGTCACAGCTGGTGAATTTCAAAAATGCAATCTGGACGAGACGACACTTTAGAAGAACGATATGCAATAAAATTCTGTTTTAAAACTTGGAAAAATGCCGTAGAAACGTATGGAATGCTTCAGACTGCTTTTCGACAATCTTCCATGAATCGAGCATGAGTTTTTGAGTGGCATAAGAGATTCAAGGAAGGCAGGGAGTATGCGAGGGATGATGAGAGGTGTTGGAGGAGTAAGCAAGTCAATACACCAGAGTTGATTGGCCAAAGTTTTAGGGTTAGGGTTACTATTTTGAGGTTTTAAGGGAGTTCAGGAAGAGATTCATAGGGAAGAGGCCAGCACTCTGCAAATCGGGTCAGTGGCATTTCCACCAGGACAATGCACCAGTCCATAACTCCATCCTTGTCACAGACTATTTGATGGGAATCAAGACAGTTCCTCATTCTCCTAATAGTTCAGACCTTGCTCCCTGAGACTTTTGGTTATTCCCTAAGCTCAGAGGCTGTCGTTATGAGACAATTGAGGAGATGAAATAGGCTGTGACGAAGGTCACTGACACGCTCACACAAGAGAACTTCCATGGGGCCTTCCAGAAGTTGTTGGAACGGTTCAACAAGATCATTGAAGCCGGAGAAGATTACTTGGAAGGGGACTAGAGTTTCATGTGTGTTATTTCAATAAAAGTGCCCAAAGAAAAAAGTCTGGAAACTTATTTAATGATCCTCGTATGTAAATATGAAAATAATTGTGGTGCTTAAAAAATGAAAAGGCGACTGGAATTTAGTTTATATTTCGGTTAAGTGTTTGGATCGAATTGAGATAGATGTTTGTTTTCGTGTCGATATTTTGAGATTATTTTGGATTTGTAGTTTAAGCGTGTATATTGGGATGGGTGGGTGATTATCACAACTTTCTCATGAAGGTAAAGTCGGCATCTTCTTGATATATTCTTGTAGGCGGGG
>OY757907.1:42586364-42592370 GCA_963585895.1 Sepioteuthis lessoniana | reverse complement strand
TCAAAATCCTTATATATTTGGCAGATGTTAATGAGAAATTGTTGTTTTAGTCCCGTCCTTATTCAAAGGGACTTGCGGGGGAAAAGTGGCTCGCAAGAATGTAACGTGTTTTTACTGGTATCACATGTTCTCCGGAACGTACTTTGGGGATTTTTCCTAGCTAGATTAAAGACCCGAATAGCTAAGGGCCTTCATTATTTTACTAGAGACACGGGCGTAAGAAGCAACAAACACACACACACACATACAGACACACACAAAAATAAAAAGACGGAAGTGTTGCTTTTCATGATCAAGTTTTATCGTACGAAAAATCATGCAAGAGAATGCTTTTCTGAACTCTTTCGTTCGTTTATACGAAAGGGAACAACTTTCCAGAAGATAGTTATCTTTGAACCATGTATAAAGGGAAGAGTAGGCCAAACTGTTTTGACTAGGATGACCGAGAGAACTTTCTTTTGTTTTTTAGTCGTTTTCTTGTAAAGAAATCACAATAAGCAATTTTACTTATTTTTGATTTGCAATATTTCTTTTTATTTGGCCCTTGTAAGAAAGTAAAGTTGATAGTCGAGGGTTGCCAGAAGGCTCCATTTTCGATAGTTACTACACCGAGGTTTTGGGGAGGACGCTACTTCTTTCGCAGGATTGATCCACTTTACCCCTATAATACTGAGTGTTAAGCAAGTAGGCATCAAGTACCATTTTTGAGTCTTTGGTATGACTCAACCTTGGGTCTCCCGGGCCATTGATGAACGGTCTAATCATTATGCCAATGTAAAAGCAAAAATACGAGGCTTAATTAATGATAATATTTGACAACGCTTCCTTTTAAGGATATAAACATTGTCCCACTTATTCTGTTAATGTTAAAAATAATATAGTGATGAGAACAGGATAAAAAATGAGTTAAAAAGGTTGCCAGTTATTGGTTATTTTTTATCTCAGAAGTTGGCAACCTCTGTTTGTTTCTACAGAATCTATAACATATGTATATAGTAACATTGTAAGAGGCCTAAAAATATTTTTCATACAGATTAACAAAAAACCTCATAGTATACGCTAGAAAAAGGATATAAAAAGAGACAGACTGATATCACATTCCGAGAAGGGGGTCAGTTATTTATCCTTAGTCTTGGTTCAACTGTCAAGTCTTAGATGAATTAGTTCCTTTCCAATAGACCTCCTAAACGTTGAAATTCATAATATCAGCTGGCATTTTGTAGCCGGTGCAGAAATTTCATGATGGGTCTTTATAACAAGAACTTGATTCGTTTGACAATGACTAACCTTCTCTTTGGTCGAAAATTCTTTTGAATAATCTCTTTGATTTGGTTAGATTTAAATTATTCCAATTCTTTTGAAAACTTCTGAAGACTTTTACATCTGATTGTTCTCCCCTAAAAAAAATCGAAGATTTCATTTTCACTTCCATATATCTTTGTTTTTCTGTAATTTCTTTGCTCGAGCAAGAGCTGCAAAACACTTTATCCAAGTTTCAACAGAGTCCAGGTCTTCTACATGCAACAGAGAGCTTATTAGAGACGTCACACTCCCTACGGTAGTTATACATATACTGTGATAGATTTAAACAGGTTTTGTTATAACTTGATTGGATTAGCACTATGTTAAAAATAGTTAGGGTCATTAAATCATCACATTAAACAATAGAGTGAAAATCAGAGTAAAATTCTCTTTGATGCGACGGCAGTATTTAAAGTCGTAGCACATGTAGTGCAATGGTTATGATAATGGGAAATGGTCTTGGTGAGTTAAATTCAAATCCTGGACGAAGCTGTTTTTTTTTTCACTTCGCGCTAATTTCCTTAAGGAAAGCATGAATTTATTTCCTCTCCCTCAAGACATGAGTAAATAACAGAGCAGGCTCAGTCTCTTCACATTCGTATGGCAACTAGTTTAGGAGAAAAAAACAAAACAATTAAAACCAGCTGTACTCTGCCTAAATTGACCATTGCAGAGACTTTGGATAATAACACGTACAGTTATATATAATACGATTATAATTTCGAGTATAGAGTTAATCCATTCAGGGAAGATATCATATTTTGTATCCTGACGTTATCAGACTCTTTACATAAAAAAAAGCATTGTCCAATAAAGCAAGATTAACACCGTCAATTAGTATTGCTCTTCAGAGTAAAAAGTCAAGTTACAGAAACTTATTAGCCACAAAATGCTATTTTTCACATCATTATGGCATGCATTTTTGCCACCCATGAACAAAATCCAGAATACTAAGCGACTAAATGTCTGAACGAGCGGAGGCTTCCTACTTTTTCTCACAAGCGATGACAATTGGATTGTCTAGAAAATAAAGCCCACAGAGTCTCGTTTTAGTTCGGTGTGGTCTTCATTGCATTTGATAAACCTGGTTTGTCACTTTCACTGTTGTCATCACTGCTGGAGGAAAAACAACTGTAGGTAAACCCGCCAGTCCACCAGAATCAGCATCAGTCAGTACACGAAGCGTTCTAAACCTGGTTTGTCACTTTCACAGCAGTCATCACTACAGGAGGAATGTCTACTGCAAGTACCCTGCTGGTCCAGCAGAATCAGCACCAGCCATTACACAGGGTGTTCTGAATCAACAGAAATTGATTTAATATTTAATGAAGGAGAAAGCGAACCCATCGCCTAATTGTGTGCACATATAATTTTTGGTCCTCGTAAATGTCCATAAGCAACAATGGATGCCGATGGAATTCTTTTTCGCGTTGGATGATTCAATGTGAAATCTCTACTTTCAAGTCAGACTCAATCTTTCAAGACATTTATCTGCAACAAGATGAAAGAAAATTGGGTTTTTGAAAGGAAGGTTCAACTTCTACTGCCATACCACGAACTTTGCGACGTTTTAGCAAAACATCATAGAATAAAAGGTATTGCTTTCGAAGTGAACCTCTAACGAGCAGAGAAATACTTTCTAAAATACAAAGAAGATTTTTCAAAATTTTATCTTAACGGCATCTTAAGTTTATTTCTTTTTGGTTTCTTTATATAATGGCTAATTTTAATGCCAATGCGATACTTGTAGAAAAACAGCAGTGATACTATTTAACACAATGCTGGTGGGGATAGGGGATTCATATTTTTTCGTAGGGTATTAGTCCGGAAGTGAACGCTATAGTGCAACTCGAATTCGAACTCGTTTTCTTCAAGGCTGCAGTCCTGCACTTTAGTCATTTCGCCACTGGGACTCCCCAATGAAGGTTCAAGAACTTACCTTACCCAAGACTTGTTTAAGAACGGAACCTCTACAATTTTCTATGAAGAGGTAATTCCTTTTATTGTATCTTCTTTCAACCTGAGGGGAGTAACCATTGTGTAGTGGCGGAGGTACACGACTGCGACATTGTAGTAAAAGAGTTCAAATTCTATTACGTTCAATTTCGGACAAATACCCTGGTGAAATACATGAACTCCCTCATCGCGCCAGCTATGAGCTAAATTGTACTAATACTGTCCTTCTTCAAGTATAGCATTGGTTTTAAATATCCCAGGAAGGCGGATATGCCATTAAACAAAGAAACCAAACTCAAGTAAACCTTACTACATACATTTGTCTGATTGTCATACATGTATAATAAAATAACCAAAATAGAATTAATCGCAAAAAGGACTCAAAACACATTTGTATACTATAAGCTCCTGGGACCAAGATCTATGACAATGACACACTACACAGTATAAAATGCTTTTATTAATTTACAGACATGTCTCCAAAAACTGGACATGACCAAGGATGAGTCAAACAACTTTCTCAAGAGAGTATTTCTATAGCAAACACTTTCCCTATGCATATATTACAGACATAGCTTTCTCTTTTTTATCACTCACTCCTTAATTTTATTCTCTTTCCTTTCTGGCTGTCCCTCCAATAAAGTTTGTCGATTGGCGTAAAATAATTCATGAGAAAAAGCTGCATTTCTCATTCCATATTCTTTCTTTACGGAAACAACTGTCCTTTCGGTGGGGCTTAGAATAGAGTGTGTCGCATGTAGAGAGGTAAGCGGCTCCCCACAGGGGGTGTCCTATGTATAACATTAAACAACATCTGATGGTAAGGTTCCAGTTATGAAGCTCTGTGAAGTAAGTAGTACATCTTCATTGCCATTACCCCCAGGACCACTCTGACCTAGAGTAGTCGTACCTGTTAGTTTCCCATCTAAGAGTCTAATAGAAAAAATATTCGCATTCGATTGGACTGTGTGCAAAAAATAATCCCACCAAACTTTTAAGAAACAACTGCTCGGGTAAAATGAACACGATTCTTTAATCAAGGGGTTAATATGCCGTTAAAACCGATCAATCGTTATAATCATTTTTAAAAACAAAGTCATTAATTTCACAAATGCCTTAATATCTTTTCATTTCTCACTAAAAAAAAATGTAACCGCGATGGTGGTAATTATGTAGAAACAAGTCTTTTTTTTGTAGCAGAAAACTTACTCTATCTAAATGAGATATTGTGTTACGTATGTTTATTGTAACTTGTTTCTGTATAGACAAACAGGAGGATTTATTTTGAAGCGTCGCTGCCTATGCGTATTTTGGAATATATATATATATATAATCTGTTACGGGCACATCTGAAAATGTAAGTATCAAAAGAATGAGTCAGAACATGTTTACATATAGTATCATATTTAACAACCACTCCGCTCAGGCAGGATATGACACAAGGTCAATTTTTAAGCGGAGTTTAACAGGTTTGAATTCAGAGTTTTCCTTTTCCTAGACTAGTTGCCTCACCAAGGCTGAAGAACCTAGTCTGCCCTACTATTTACCCATAGCTGGAGGGAGAATAATTGGATTCATACCTTTCCCAAAATGCAATCAGTTTTGTCCAGGATTATGTTTACATACAGACTAGTCCATGAATAAGTACACCCCTTCCAATATTATGAAAATGAAAAGTTAATTTTCTTTTGAGCCAAAGATATAATGGAACATATAATGATAGAACGAATGTTACTAGGCATTATTTTTTTTTATCAAATTCTACATAACTGATACTCTAGCTAAATGTCTGAATAAGCACACCCCTTTTATATATATTCCTGAAATTTTACTTTTGCTATAGGGATAGTGCAATTTTATTTAATATTTATGATAAACATTTGATAAGTGATAACAAGTATCCTTCGTCTTGATAACATAATATTCAACAAGAATATCCTAGGATCTTTTGTTTCGAAGAATATTAACTTTTTATCAAAAAATGTCAAAGTACACTTATCTATGGGAGACACTCTATATCTTAAAATATATTGTAAAGTTAGAGTCGTAATGGCTAAACTGTGAACCTCCAAGAAAGCGAGTTTAAATTCACATCGCGCTATTATGTTCACTAAAATAGTATCACTGCTGTTCTTCTACAAAGATGGCTTTGCATTAGATAACCCCTGAAGGTTTATATGACATTAAACAAAGAAATCAAACCAAAGCAATAGTAAATTTATTATCTCTACCTGAATGCTTGTCATAAGCGACTGTATTTCATTGGTTGTTCTCAGTTAATGTGAGGGTTGTTTTTAATTAATCAAATATTTTTCTCACTAATTGCTTTTGTCATTTTTTTCTTTTTGTTTTTACAATTAGAGAATTTCGATTGTCAAGTAGTAACATTAGATATCTCGTTAACGATATTTTGTTTGTATCCCTATTAACAGACTTTCTCTACATTGCTATCCTTGCTTTATATGATACAAACAATTAGTTCCGCGTTACTCGCTACCTGACTAAGAGATTCATGTGTAAATACAATCGTCATACGGGTAGATGTTAAGAATAGCCACCTCTATAGTGGGAGTTTAAATAGCTACTTTCATAAGAGGGTTAAGATAACTATATTGAAGCGAGTGCAGCAAAGTGTCCGAAAAGACCTTTAAGAATGTGTGGGAAAAGTGACCCATTGGTAACTGTGCAAAAGATTACAATTTGACCATACTGACTGATGGTATAAGCATATAATCTATAATCTTTCTT
>OY757907.1:42438864-42583864 GCA_963585895.1 Sepioteuthis lessoniana | reverse complement strand
AAATGCAATGTGACAGTCAAGTAATAACTCTTGCTTTGGTTTAGTTCATTTGTTTAATGGCATATCAACTCTTTATGGGATATCTTATGCCGAAAGTTTTTTGCACACAGTCATGATATCGAGGATTTCTATATTGCATGCTTCGATTTACGTATTCCTGTTTAATACTGATAATTTATGCACAATTATTTAGCTTAATATCATCATTCTTTTTAATGATTATTTGTTTGCACATAGTTATATACTTGCGTGTATTCTGATCTAATGCTAATAATTGCTGAAGAAATCTTTATGCTTCCTAGATGGAATCCTGACAGGTACTGCTATTTGGGGTCAAAGTAAACCTCGAGGAAATGCCAAAAAAAAAAAAAAAATGAGAGTACTCCACATTCCCCAAAACTGGAGTCTCATCCTCAGATACAATTTACTGTCATAACCAGGATACCTCTTTTGAGTGAGTTCTTATTCCTCTATAAGGGATGCAGACGATGTATTCTAAGACCTGCCGATAGGGTGTGTAGTTCAAAATTTAATTCCATCAATCAATAATTTTGTGACGATATATTGATGGTCATCTGACACACGAGGTCGACTTATACACAAGATCAGAATATACGGCAAGTTGGTATTTTTATTCAAATTCTGAACACATTTAAGAGTACAAAAAGTCAAACGTAAAACAAGAAATTTCTTAGAATATTATTTTAGGGAGGTGCCCGTGGTGTAATGGTTATCGTTGTAGGAAATGGACACGGCGACACGAGTTCAAATCCTGGACTGATTGCATTTCACATAGCACTAATACCCTTGGGAAAGGTATGAATTCAATTATTCTCCCTCCAGCTATGGGTATATAGTAGGACAGACTGGGGTCTTCAGCTCTTGGTGAGGCAACTAGTCTAGGAGAAGGAAAACTCTGAATTCAAACCTGTTAAACTCTGCTTAAAAATTGACCTTGTGTCATATCCTGCCCGAGCGGAGGGGTTGGTAAATAGGTTAGAATATTAGTTTAGATAATGACTTTCCAAAGTGGTCTATATAGACCCCTGGAGGCGAATAAAATTTTGGCAGGTGGTCTAAAAGCATGGAGACCCTGAGGGGATTAATTTAATAGTTTGAATTTATAAATCCACTTATTTATTTATTTACCTCAACTCTCCGTACAAGCAGGATGCGACATTGTCAATATCTAAGCGGAATTTAACAATTTTTTGCGGAATTTTCATAATTTTCATACTTCTAGACCGGTTAGTATAACAATTTTGAAAAAAGAACCAGTCTGCTTCACTATTTATCTTTAGTTGGAGATAGCTTTCAAATTCATACTTTCCATTGGGTATTAGGGATATATGAAATGCAAACAGCCTCGTCCAGGTTTTGAACTCTGATTGCCGTGTACATTTTGTCTTGTACGAGATTCTTTTGATAATGACGTAGAAAAAATAGAGAAACTCTTTGAGAACGTTCCAAGTACCTATGAGGTTGTCATGGCAATGTAATTAGGTATGCCAATCGTTATAATTAGTTTACAACGTATCACCTATTCTGGCGCGATTAATATTTAAAAAAATATTCCACTTAATATTATAAAAGTTTATATGATTTGATTTGGTTTTGGAGATTGGAATAGTTGGATGATTGTTTTTTTTTACGGCGTATCAACCCTTTTTGGGTCATTTAACGCCGAATTAAGTCATTTTGATATAAGTTCAAACAATCCAGTTTAGGGTAAGTACAGTTTTTTGTTTACGCACAGTTAAATGGCAAAACAGTTCTCTTTCAAACAATTCAGTTTTATATAGTTACGCTGTTCAAATGTCAAAACAGTTCTAGTACACAGTCTCAATGCCAAAAAACAGTTCTATTTCAAATAATTCAGTTCATCATAAGTACAATTTAGTTCTATTTGATCCATAGATAGGACCCTATCAGGTGATATCACTCTGGGCAAGAGTGGACCAGGGAGCAATGTCAATGATGGGGTACTCCACATTCCCCAAAGCTCCAGCATTACTGGGGCCTCACCATCAAATTATTTAGTGTCATAACCAGGACACTCATTGGGGGGGGTCTTAGCCCTGTGCAGAGATACAGTCGTTGTATTTTATAGCCGCAGACGACTGGGTTGATTGATTTACATGGTTAAAGTAACAGGAAGTTTACCTCAACATTCACAATTTTAATTATGCCCTTTAAGCATAATTTATGACAAACAATTTTTTATTTCACACACAACAGTTATAATTTCAAGTCCTTTGATTGATTACTAGTTTAAATAATAGTCATGAGGACAATTTTGAGCGTTATTCGTTTCCCATTTTTGAAAGTTTCATAACGATTGGCGTTCCTAATTACGTTGCTATTACAACCAAATCGGCAATTGTAATGATCCGTAATATTTTCGTAATAATCTTCTGAAGAAGCTTGAACAGAGTTAAGCTTATGAATAAATATATAAACAGTCTACCAAATTTGTTTTCATATTTTATTTCTCTTTAAAATATAATTTAAAGAAAACTAATATGAAGATTTTTTAAAGACAGGTGATAAAAAAAATGTTATTACCAAAACATAATAATCTCGCTAAAAACCTGCAATTTCACTCCAGGGTTTAGTGTGTCGAAAAATATAAGCAATAGACTTACTCTAATGTTGAATGGCACATGCATTGATATTGTTTTTGTGTTTTGCATTTATTTTCTCTATTTGACAGAATGAAACAACGACAGACAAAGGGCAGTGATGGCATTTATTCTATGATTCAGATCCGTAATGTTAGTCTTGTAGGGGCCATAAAATTATACAGTTGCCCATGTCCCAAACACGAATCACCTTCTGGAAATGAGATGAAAACAAAAAAATATATATAGCTACGGCATGAACCGATAACAAGAACCTCTAATAAAAAGCACAAAGAAAGAAGGGAAGAAAAAAAGAAAGAAAGAATGAAGGAAAAAGAGAAAAATACAAGAATAAATAAAAAGGAAATAAAAGAGACTGGAATTGAAAAGCAATGACGCAAATAAAATAAATATTAAAACATATATAACAAAAATCTCTGGAGAAACAAAATCTGTTACGGAATTATTTTGTTTTATTGCGTTTATTTTTCTTTTTTCTTTTGTATTTTCCCTTTTTTTTTTTTTTTGAAAAAAAGGGCAAAAATCTCCATGTTGATTTCAGGTTGCGTGATTGATGCTAATCAATCTTTGCCATTTTCTTCCGATTTTTATTTTCTTTTATTTTGGAGCTTTTTTTTTTTTTTTTTTTTTTTTTTGTTAACCCCTATATTCTTCTTCACATGATTTTCTTACTATTATATCTTCCACTTTATTTTCCTCTTTCGATTTTTTTCTTCCACACTCTTTCTAATTCATATTCATTTAATTCATTTCTCTTCCCACAATTATATTGAACTTCTTTTTTTTATCATCATGTATCATGCGTACTTCTTTTTTCTTCGTGTTCATTTTATTCCTAATTTATTCTTCCTCCTTACTTTCTATCACAACTCCTTTTCCTCTTTCTTCTCTCTCTCTCTCTCTCTCTCTCTCTCTCTCTCTCTCCCTCGTTCTCTTTCTAACTCTTATTCATTCAATTTAGCTAACTTCTTTCAACACTATCTGTCTTCCTTTCTTTTGTCTTCATCTTCCACGCGTACTTTTCTCTTTCTCTTTCTGAATTCTTCTTCTTAATTTCTCACACAACTGAATTTTATTCTCTCTTTCTTCCTCTTTTTCACTTCTTTTTCTTACTTTTTTTACTTAATTTTCCTCCTAATTCATTCTCCCTCTTGCTTTTCTTTTTCTGCTCTCTTTCTTTCTTTCGCTTTCTATTGTTCACTTGATGTAGCTCTCTCTCTTTCTCTTCTCAATTTTATTTGTCATCCTTTCATCTTTGACGATGTCTTCTTCTTCTTCTTCTTCTTCTTCTTCTTCTTCTTCTTCTTCTTCTTCTTCTTCTTCTTCTTCTTCTTCTTCTTCACATGATTTTCTGACTAATTCATTTCCCCCCTCACCTTATGATGGTGAGCCAACAGTTCTGGAGCGCTTGAGAGTATGGACTCAATCCCGTCGTTGCCATTACTTTCAGTTCCAACCTGGCACCACATCTACGAGTAAAATAGTCATGTCTGAAAAGGACTTAGAGTCGATTGGAATTCTTGAATCCATATAACTGTGAACAAATTATTTGTATTAAGAATAGTTACTTGAAGCTGTAATTGCATATGTCAACTGAAAGCATCTTGCCGGTAAAAAGTACTGAATTCGGTATTAAATATGGGTTTATCCGATCTCCCACCAAAACCAGATTTGCCATGAAGTCATTTATAGTACTATGTATCATACAAATCGAGACTCAAGTGTAGCTGCCACAAGAATGCTTGATCCTCTTGTGATTTTTGGGGGGAGTGGTAAGTGATTAACTTGGCTCTGCTAATCCACTAGAGCCAGCAGAGAAGGCTTCGTGGGACCAGGTGATTAACTGCGAAGATGGGAAGACGGACTGGAAAGTCGGCACCCATTTTGGGTGATCTCCGCGAAGGAGCCTGCCTACACCAGCGCACTAAACCAGGCGGTCTTGAAGAAGCCTTAGTCCAGAAAAAAAAAACGAATGACATTTGGCGTTCCCTTTGAAAATTCGAGAATGCAACGAGTAGGTTCAAAGTTTACATAAATAATTGACTTCTCGACCATTAATAAATAATTGGTTTGTTTTCGGTTTCCTTGTTTAATGGCATATAAACCTTCGCGGGTTATTTTATAGCAAAGCTACCCTTGGAGAGGAAAATAAGTTGTACTATTTAGTCCATAAGTAAGGGGGTAAGGATCTCATACTTTTCCCAAGGGTATTAGTACAAAAGTGAATGTATTAGCAACGGAAGTTCGAACTTTGGAAATACAGGTTTGGTTTGTTTGTTTAATGGCATGTCAACCTTTGTAGGTCATTTAATACCAAAGCCATTCTCTTAGAAGAACAGTACTGGTACTATTTAACCCATAGCTGGGAGGATAAGGGGATTCATACCTTTCCCAAGGGTATTTGCCCGAAAGTGAACGTAATAGCGTGACTGGAGAACGAATTCGCTTACTACTATCCCGCCCTCCATCACTTTAACCATTACATTACGAAGACATTCCCGGGAAATGCAGTCCACCAATTAAGCCACTGGGATTCCCCAACTAAAGTTGGCCAAAACACAGGATTGAATTATCCATAACTATATATATGGTACTTATTTTATCTGTAAGAAATTCGTAGAACTTAATCTTTTTCACTTCAAGAGTTCAGTGGAGTGGTTGACGTGGTATTTCAGATATAACCCGATTTCGTAATCATAAATAACAAGTCGACTTATTGACGAAATCGACTTATACACAAGGATTTTCATTTATTAATGTTTTAATTATTTACTCCTCATTATAAGAACTTTTCTTTATTCTCTTTTCTACATAAGCTTACTCGTTCTCTTTCTAACTCTTATTCATTCAATTTAGCTAACTTCTTTCAACACTATCTGTCTTCCTTTCTTTTGTCTTCATCTTCCACGCGTACTTTTCTCTTTCTCTTTCTGAATTCTTCTTCTTAATTTCTCACACTACTGAATTTTATTCTCTCTTTCTTCCTCTTTTTCACTTCTTTTTCTTACTTTTTTACTTAATTTTCCTCTTAATTCATTCTCCCTCTTGCTTTTCTTTTTCTGCTCTGTTTCTTTCTTTCGCTTTCTATTGTTCACTCATTATAAGAACTTTTCTTTATTCTCTTTTCTACATAAGCTTATAAGTAAGTAACAGAAAGAGATAGATAGATAGATATATAGATAAGAGAGCACATATTGATGATTATGAAAGTAACAGAAAGAGATAGATAGATAGATAGATAGATAGATAGATAGATAAGAGAGCACATATTGATGATTATGAAAGTAACAGAATGAGTTAGATAGATAGATAGATAGATAGATAGATAGATAGATAGAAACAGATTTCTGTCACAAAAATTGTATAGAAATATTCAAAGTAACCTTTTAGTTAGACTGCTGCTGATAATAGTAAAGGTGACGATTTCTTTCTTTCTTTCTTTCTTTCTGATCATCATGTTCGTTTTTTTAAAATTTTAAGCGTGAAACTTTTAATGTGTTCTTTCTTTCTTTCTTTCTTTCTTTCTTTCTACTCGGACCGTTTTTTTGTTTTATTGTTTGCTTGTTTTTTAAAACCTTATAACTTTTCTCATGTCTATTTTCCTACTCTGTTTCCTGCTATTACGTGTTTCTTTTCTTTTTTCTCTTCTTGTCCAGTTAGGCAATTTGTCACTCCTTCACTAAATATGGCCGCCAAGGGATTCCCTTACTTATTTCGTAAAAACTGACGTGCGCATGCGTTACAACTGATTTGCACGCACACTGATCGAGTGTATATGGACTCATCACGCGTGCTACATACACAGAAGATCAGGGAAATAACTGAAAGTACAGGCGACTTCTGACTGACTCATGTATTTTCTACCTCGATTATAACTACAAAGAAAAAACATACAAGCTTATATATATATATATATATATATTAAAAGAAATATATATGCCAAGCTAGATTGGGTTGATTGGTTGTGTGGGTTTTATGGCATATCAACCTTTGCAGGTTATTTAACGCCGAATACATTTTTATACAAAGAATCAGTTCTATTTCAAACAATTCAATTTAGCATGAGTACACAGTTTGATTGTCAAAAACATTTCTATTTCAAGATATTCAGTTTAGTCAAACAATTCTAAATCAAAGAATACAATTTACTGTAAGTATAGTTTTTGTCCACACACAGTTTCAGTATCAAAACACTTCTGTTTCAAACAATTCTGTTTAGCATAAATACAGTTCCGATATCAAAACAGTTCTATTTCAAACAATTCAGTTTGCATAAGTACGCAATTTAGTTCTATTTGACCCATAGATAGGACCCTATCAGGTGCTACCACTCTGGGTCAGAGTGGACCTGGAAGCGATAGCAATGAAGGGGTACTTTGCATTCCCCAAAGCTCCAGCGTTACTGGAACCTCACTCTCAGATTGTTTAGTGCCATATCCTGGACATTCATTGTGGGGGGTCTGCAGAGGTGAAGTCGGTGTATTCTATAGCCCCAGCCGTCTGGGCTATAGATTTGTTTGAATTTCTGAGATAAAGTATAGTCACTTTGAGAATGGTCGAGACTAATAAGTCATCAAAACATCTTTCTTAATCAATTGGACTTGAGTCTAAAGACAACAGCCTTGTCATTGGCAATAACGTATATTTTATTTGAACTGTTGTCTTCGTTTTTCATGGTTTAACATAAAGCCTCCGTTGATACATTAAGGGGTACCAAAAGTATATTTGTTTTTTTTTTCATCAAGCGTATATAATGATCTACGTATAGTATCTTTCGATGATCCTAGTACTACCAAATATCTAAATCCTTTTAATGCTATATTCTTACTCGATTTAGAGTATTCCTACTCGCCGGAACACAGAATATTAATGAGTATTCAATCATACAACATCTCAGCAATAGATTGATAGATAAGCATTTCTATCACAAAAATGATACAATTTTCCACTCCAATTTATACCTTATTCTGTCGATTCGTGATGCACCTCAGAGTGATGATCTTTCTTTCTTTCTTTCTTTCTTTCTTTCTTTCTTTCTTTCTTTCTTTCTTCACTGTTCCATTCACGTCTCTAATATCTCTCTTCTTTCTCTACTCCTTGCTTCTACGTGTGTTTTTTAAATTCTTTTTTTAATTTTTTTTTTAATCGGTCATATGTCTCTGAATTTTATATATATCTTAACATATAATATCTTTCGAAGATTTTAACTCTTTAAAATGTTTTCCTCTAATGTTCGTTGGATTATTTTCTGTGTAAGTATTTTAGAGCGGTACAATACACTGATTATGTTCAATAGCAACCCAATTTTGATCTTTGTTTCACAGGAGAAATCACAACAAGTAAAATGCTTGAACCAACAGGTAAACTAACAATGATATTGGCGTCAGGACAAATACAGTTATTAACCTCTTATCTCTCTCCACCCTACCTCCTTTCCATACAGATATGTAGACTCCTAATCAGATCGCCTTCGTTAAGACACTAAACTTCATTTGATCATATGACTGGTGAAAGTGTGAATTTGTCTCTTTGCTAAACATTACTCCCAGGTATACCCCGTGTTTTAAATGTTTTTGACTGTTTACTGTTGTATAAAAGCAACCAGAAAAGATTAACCCTAGTTTTTGTTTTTAACTTCTGTTTTCTTCTTTTTAAAGTGCCTTGTGTTCCGTTGGAATTGGCTAGCTGATGTGAAATTGGGAAAACCTTGGTTCATGTTCGAATTGTGATTCTCTCTCTATTCTGAGTAAAATAGGCGGCTATCAACCGAAAACTAACAAAACATGTTTCTGTATCAATAAAACAATATATATATATATATATATATAATTTCTTACGTACATTAAAAAATGTATAAAGATGTCAAGTGAGATGCGTGCTAAATACCTAACTAGCCGAACGCCTAAAAAAAAAAAAAGAAAAGAAAAATGAAATATATCTATTATGAGTAAAAAAAACAAACAAATAAAATAAAATAAAATAAAATAAAATACAGAAAATAAGAAGAAACATATAACACGACATCTTTTCGAAAAAAAAACTTACTTTCTGTAATTCTTTTCGAAAAATAAAATAATAAAGCAGATATCTAATCTTAAACGTCACGCGCGTTTACTAAAACGTATATCGAAAATAGACTTTATTTATTGTAGAACGCTATATTCTCTATGAACATAAGCAAACCTGTATGTTGTATATATATTTGGCATTCATTTTTACAGTTTTCTATGTTGCACACATATAGGCAAAATGTACAGCCCTGTATAGGGTCCAAACCTCCACGCCTTTTACTGTCTTGTGTGTTAGAGATATTTTAGCATTGTTCTAGTCCTTTGCCGGGAAGAGTTTCAGTTTTCTCTCAACTGAAAGACTGGAAAATCTTTTTAGCAGTTGTTATTGGAAAAAAGAATATTTTCATTATTAGTCAGAGTAATTGAATAATTAATCGAATGATTGATTGATTTTAACGGCATGTAAACTTGTCTAATGTTATTTTATGTCTAGTGGTTAGAGAATTGCGTTCATTGCAGATTCGTATTTATACTTTTTGTGAAGGTGTTTCTTAAAAGCTTTTCTTTTGTTTTGCACTCGGTTCTATCAAATACAAATACTTTTTTAAACATATCTGTTTGACCAACAGAGTGGAACGTAACAGGTTTTACAACACAGGAATAGGGTGGAACAGAAATTTATAGTAATAAATAGGAATTCCATACTCCTGTAATATCTAGAATTATAGCCTCAACGTTAGATGTAGTTTAGTCTCATACCCAGAATATCCATCTTTTATGGGTTGGTCTTATCTCCTTGTAAGGAATACAGTCAACGTATTTAAGCGTCACCGACTCATCGTGCACTAAGTATGTAAAATCTCTTATTATAATACTATTGTAGAATATTGAATTTCAAAAAATTAATGATCTATGTCATTGATTCTTTATTTAGTTTTTTGCATATCACATCCATGCCTGGAGGGTGTCCTCGTGGTGTAATGGTTAAAGCGCTGGACAGCGGAATCGTAGTAAGCGAGTTCGAAATCCAGTCGCGCTATTACGTTCACTTTCGGACAGGTGCTCTTGAAAAAGGTATGATCCCCTTTATCCTCCTAGCTGTGGGTTAAATAGCATCACGGCTGTTCTTCTAGAAGGATGGATTTAGAATAAATAACCCACAATATGCCGTTAAACAAAAAAAGCAGCTCAAACCATCCATGAGTGCCTAGTCGGCTGAGGCAGTAGAATACACCGACTGCAGAGCAGTAACCCCCCACTCCCAACGAGTGTCCTGTATGTGACATTAAATCATCTGATAGCGTGGCTCCACTCCCTGATCTTTGGGAATATGTGTACCACTTCATTGCCTTTAGTCCTGGAGTGGTCACATCTGATTGGGTCTTATGTATGGGTCTAATAGAACTGTTTGACATTTAAACTGAATGCAAACAAATGACTTATCTTTTAATTGGATTGTAAGAAATGGAACTCTTTGACCTTTTAATTGTTAGACTGATGTTTAATTGAATTGTTAGGGATACATAGCAATACTTGGAACCATTTAACTGTGGGCAAACGAATGAGTAATGTTGAATAGAATTATTAGTGTTGAATAGTAATATTTGAAACACTGTGTGTCTGAATAAAATTATTGATATTACATTGCAAAACTTGGAACCATTTAACTTTGTGAAAATGAATGAATAATGTTGAATTGAATTATTAGTGTTGAATAGTAATATTTGAAACACTGTGTGTCTGAATAAGATTATTGATATTACATAGCAAAACTTGGAACCATTTAACTCTGTGAAAAATGAATGAATAATGTTGAATTGAATATTTAGTGTTAAATAGAAATACTTGTAACCACTTCAATCTCTTCAAGCTAATGTTTAATATTGAAAAGAATTATTTGTGCTAAACAACAATAATTGAAACCATTTAATTGTGTTACACAAGAATGCTGCGAGCAATATTGAACAAGTCCTGACGGCAACACCTCAAAAGCACCAATTATACGGCCACCTGCCTCCCATCACGAAAACAATCCAAGTTAGACGAACCAGACACGCAGGACACTGTTGGAGAAGCAGGGACGAGCTCATAAGTGATGTGCTCCTATGGACCCCCAGATATGGCCGAGCAAAAGCAGGACGACCAGCCCAAACATACATACAGCAGCTATGCGAGGATACAGGATGTAGCCCTGAGGACCTACCGGTGGCGATGAACAATAGGGAGAAGGGACGAGAGAGGGTCAGGGATATCCGTGCTAGCGGCACGACATGATGATGATGATGAATTGTGTAGAAACAATAGCAATATTCGAGTGCAAACAAATTAGTTCTAACTCATTTTAAAAAGGAAATTACCGACAAAAAATATTTTACATATCATGTATATCAGTTTAAATATGTGCAAACAAATGACTGATGTAAAAATGTTACCGTTACATAGCAATACTTTAAGTCATTTAACTGTGTGCAAACAAATGATTAATAGTAAAGAGAGTTATTCGTATTAGATAGAAATACTTGAAACCATTTAACTTTGTGCAAAAAAAAAAATGAGCTTGGATTTATTTAAGAATGTAATCGACAAAATGTTTACAAATCATATATATATATATATATATATATATATATATATATATATATATATATATATATATATATATAAGTGTGTGTCTGTGTGTGTGTGTATAAACACGATGTGGCATTAAATAACCAACAATGTTTGATACCACATGAACCAAAGCAAAATCACACCCACATACATGAGTAGCATATAAAACTACTTGATAACTACAGTATAGAGAATGCACAGATGTGAAGATTGAATTCTTATATTTGCTGCCGGGGCCATTACTTGATTTTGAGAAGTTGGTGCTATTCATGAGAGCTTACTTGAATTTCTCATATAATATCTGTGTAGTAGGTTTCTTTACCATAAAATCTTTGATATCTAAATTGTAAAATATATTTTCACCATCAGCAAGAATGATGTTTAAATCAGTCAAACATTATTCTGATCATTTCTAGTGACATATATGAAGTAATTTCTCCCCTTTCAAAAATTCAGGAATATAAAGTTCTTCAGAATTTAGTACTGTCTTATCATCTAAAACTTTCTTGCCAAAAAAACATAATTTTGATTTCTGTGTTATACTGCTTACATATGATTTATTCGAGGTATCGATGAAGCGATAATACTTGTTAGAGTCCTATCTATGGGTCAAATAGAACTATTTAATCCTTTACTATACTTGAAACCCTTTAACAGTTCTCATTGGTTAATATTAAATGGAATTATTTTGAATTATTGGTGTTAAGTAACGATACTTGAATCCATTTAACTGATTAATATTGAATAGTATTATTCAAAATTATTAGTGTTAAATAGCATTTCTTCAAAACCATTTAACTATGTTCAAACGAATAAATAACGTCGAATAGAATTATTAGTGTTAAATGATAATACTTGAAACCACTTAACTGTATGCAAACAAATGAGCTCTGACTAATTTTAAAATGATGTTACCTACAAATCATATGCTTACAAATCATATATATATATATATATATATATATATGTGTGTGTGTGTGTGTGTGTGTGTGTGTGTTGTGGGTGTGTATAAACAGGATTTGGCATTATATGAACCACAAGGTTTGATATGCCATAAAACACAACCACAAAAAATGAAGCCATCCAAAATATTTAACACTCCTTTTTAATAGATTCTGTAACAGAGTAAACACGCACACATACACACACACACACACACACGCATGCATGCACACACACACACACACACACACACATATATATATATATATATATATATATATATATATATATATATATATATAATTAAAGGTATATATTTGCTTTACTCCTCCACACGAGCAGGATGTGACACAAGTTCAATTTTCTAAGCTGGGTTTAACAGGTTTGAATTCAGAGTTTTTCCTCGCCCAGATCAGTTGCCATACCCAGTTAAAGCTCACAGTCTGCCCCGCTATTTACTTATAGTTTGAGAGAGAATTGTTGGATTCATACCTTTTCCAAGGGTATTAGCTACATGTGAAACGCAAATAGCCTTGTCTACGATTTGAACTCAGGTAGCCTTGTTCATGTCATACACGACGGTAACCATTACATCATAAATACCTCCAATAAAATTAGATATATTGTAGATAAAAACGGCTCAAATGCTGGCCAGCCCAACAGGATCAAAGAGAAAAGCAATTAAAATCTCATCGTTTTTAAAATAATAGTCTCAGTACTAGAAATTTATGCATTAGCTAG
The DNA here is from genome assembly GCA_963585895.1 of Sepioteuthis lessoniana. Taxonomy (NCBI): domain Eukaryota; kingdom Metazoa; phylum Mollusca; class Cephalopoda; order Myopsida; family Loliginidae; genus Sepioteuthis; species Sepioteuthis lessoniana. The sequence continues at coordinate 42,570,918 of OY757907.1, read as the reverse complement.
GATTGAATGATTAGTTGAAACATGTTATATATATATATATATATATATATATATATATATATATATATATATATATATATATATATATATATATATATATATATATATATATATATATATATATATATATATATTGGTCTAGTGGGTAGAGTGTTTGCCCAGGAAAGCGGGGTTCAATCCTTGGTTGAATCATAAATTTTCCATTTGTAAGCTTTAAAAATAAGCGATTATTTAATGATATCATTTATAATCAAAGTTCTTAGTTATTCAAATAAAACGTTAACTGCTCTCAAAGTAGTAATAATTTTGACGTTTTAAACACAATTTTGGATCTATAAAAGGAGTTTATAATTAGCTTAGAATTTTACAATCACAAATGTAAAGTTTCCTTTTTATCTTAAAATATTCAAATTTTTATTGAAATAAAAATTTCAAATTAAAACTGTATTTCTAATTCTACCATATTCTAAAATATTCAAAAACTAAAATAATCCAGGTTACTCGTTTTTTTCTACCCACTAGACCAATTAAACTAGCTCATTGCCTAGTGGGTAGAGTGTTCGCCAATTGTCCGGGAGAGCGGGGTTCAATCCCAGGTCGAGTTATACCAAATACTTTAAAAATGGTACTTGACACCTCCTGGCTTAACCCAGGGAAAGGAGTTGCACCCTCCTCTACGCCTCGGTGTAGTAGCTATCGAAAAGGGAGCCTTATGGTCACCTTCGACGATGGTCGCCAACTTTACTGACTACCACTCTGGGTATTAATTTGCCCAGTCGTCTGGGGCTGTAGAATACACCTACTCAACCTGTACAGAGGGGTAAGATCCCACACCCCAACGAGTGTCATGAATATGACTCAAAAAAGTCTGATGGTGAGGTTCCAGTGATGCTAGAGCTTTGGGAAATGCGTAGTACCCCTTCATTGCCATCGCTCCCAGGTCCACTCGGGCCGGAGTGGTTGCACCTGATAGGGCCCTGTCTATGGATTAAACAGAACTAAACTGTGTACTTATGCTAAACTGAATTTTTTGAAAAAAAACTGTTTGACTAAATTGAAAAGCGTGAAATAGAAATGTTTTTGACAATCAAACCGTGTACTTACATTTAAACTGATACTTATGCTAAACTGAATTGTTTGAAATAGAACTGTTTTGGTATGTTAAACTGAATCGTTTGAAAAGGAACTATTTTTTACATTGAAACTGTACTTAAGCTAAACTGAATTGTTTAATGTAGAACTGTTTGACTAAACCGAATAGCATTTAACAGGAATGTTTTTGATAATTAAACTGTGTACTCATGCTAAACTGAATAGCTTGAAATATAACGTATTATTAGTATAAAAATGGATTTGGCATTACGTAACCGAGAAGGGTTGATATGCTATAAAACCCGAAAGACCCAACTAAACCTTTTTGTAAGTGGGTTTTATCTCTCTTCAATGGATACAGTCAGTGTATTCTAAATTCCCTCGACAAGGATTTATATCTTTTAAAGGAAAATTAGGTTAATTTATACGCATTTGTTTATTGTTTTCTTATTCTTATTTTAGGCAATACCGTAAACTTCTTTTATATATATATATATATATATATATATATATATATATATATATATATATATTCTTACGCCTTCCACATCATTTGAAGTATCGGCCCTTGACATAATGTCAGGGCTGAATTGTTTTACGGAGTAGGCGTGCTAACTCGACTCACAAACCACCTACTTTCATATCAATCTGACACCAGCATCAGCGGTGTTAGATGAAGATTTCTAAAGAAGAAGAAGGAGAAGAAGAAGAAGAAGAAGAAGACACTCGAGAGAAGTTAAGTGCACTAAAGTGGAGACGCTGACTGGTGTAGTTAGGAGCCAAACACAGAATATAACAAGGATTACAGCATTTGAATAAGTAAAGTCTTTGTTAACACATCCAGAATTTCTGCAGGATTCAAGCAGGATTGTGTCTGTGTTAAACAACGATGAGATAGAAAACAGTAGCAATATTAGAGCTGTGAACAGCTTTCATGTTATGATCCAAGGTTTAGGTAACTGTTGCAGTTTTAATAAATGATGAGCTTTATCCGAAAATGTAAAGTTCTGCCAGGGAAGCTGCAGGAGGTAGTCTGGCACCTGAAGCTAACTCTTACATTGATGGCGTTTAATTTTGATTCAATTTTATATATACAATTTTCTGTGGGCTTCTTTCCACTGCCACTGATTATTTTCAATGGTAGAATCTTTGTTAGAAATTACAAATACGACAATCCGAATTTAAAAATCCCAAAATAACATTATAGAAAATATAGATATTATAAATCTCTTCACTCTGGACAGAAAGCAATTCAGATAGTGAAAGCAAAATTTCCACTGGATTTTAAAGAAAAAGTAACATCTTGATTATTTTCTTCTGCTCGAAAGGATCGGAGGGAATAAATTTAGGGGAATTCTTTAAATATAAAATTGAACCAGATTTAAGAAATGTTGTAAAACAGCAAGAAAAAAAGAACCCCTAAAAAAAACAAAACAAAAAAAAACCCACAGCGAATTAACCATGTCTGATTGTTAGCGTAAAAATCATATATATATATATATATATATATATATATATATATATAAGTTAAAATTCAAGAATGACTTATATGGAATAATTCATTTATAGAATGTATGAGAAGTTTCATATAATTATTACGGATTTTAAATTTAATAATACATTTTTAAATGAAAACGTTTTTCCTATGAAAAACTATGTTTATATATCTCCATTTTAATTATCAGCCATCTGATGAGGCAATTCGAAATTAGTGATTGGTCAAAGTATATTTATAATGGCATAGTGTCTGTTGAATTTTATTTGAAGTTACAGATATATATACATATATATATATATGTATATATATATAGTGAATGAACAAATAATTTTATGAATGCTTTTTCTTCATCGAAAGTGCTCAAAATACTGGCCTCTAGAATAGGATAAAACATCGAATAAATTGTTATCAAACCTCTTCGTGTCAGCTTCATTGGTAAAAGTGCCAGATGAAACATACATATCTATATATATGGTGTGCGTGTGTGTCTGTGTGCGCGTGTGTGTGTATGTATGTGTGTGTGTGTGTGTGTGTGTGTGTGTGAGAGAGAGAGAGAGAGAGAGAGAGAGAGAGAGAGAGAAAGAGAGACCATGAAAAAGAGAGAAAGAAAATACAGTGGCAGATAGGAGGAGGGAGAGAGAAACATCACTAGAGTTGTAAAAAGGCTCAACTGAAATATGCAAACAATAAACGATGAACATTCGATCAGTTAGTGCACATGTGTACGTACATGTGTCAAGTTGCCTGCTAGTGCATGTGTCTGGACGTGTGTGAGATAGAATCAGAGAGAGAGAGAGAGAGAGAGAGAGAGAGAGAGAGAGAGAGAGAGAGAGAGAGTGTGTGTGTGTGTGTGCGTGTGTAAAAAAAAGACTATTAAAATGCGTGATTCAATAGTATTGAACAAGAAAAAAATAACTAAAAAAAATATCTTTCTTCAAAAACAAAGATGAAGACAAATAGTAAGTAACAGAATTTAAAGAAGAAAACATGGTGACAAAGAAATGTAGTGAAAAAAGAAAACAACAAAAACCTAAATAAAAAAACAAATCAAAACAACAAAAACAACAGCAACAACTACAACCACAAAAATAGGCAACTAACAAGCAAAAAAGCATAAATCTCCGGTCGCGGTGGTATTTTTTCATCCACCATAATCCGATCGGCCGTTAAAAGCTTTTGCTTGCCTCATCCTTACACAACAAGAGATTCTTTACTAAATGACAGTGGTCATTTTAAACCTCAACATTTCTCCATCTTCTCACGTGATCCCCCCCTACAACCTAACTTTCCTTGTCCTTTACCACGAACCTTGTCTCTGCAATCCACGTTATTTCATCTTGTGTCTCTCTTTATATATATATATATATATATGCACACATATATATTATTGGTTTATCTTATTCTTTTAACAGTCTGGACAAGTGGCCGGACTAAATCGGCCACGTTTGACGGCTAAATGACACTGGCACGTCCCACCGACTGAAGCGAGCGTCAACCCTAATGACAGTCTTTGCTAAGCGACTCCGGGCTCGAAGCTGTCAATTTGCCGCCATCTTGGATTGCCTTTAAACACAACAATGGCGATCAGCGATAAGCCACATTAGTTACTTTCTCTCTCTCTTTTCTAGTCCTGTTTCCCTTAATTATGCATTTCTTCCAAAACTGATATTTAGTTTTTCTTGGTCTTTATCTTGTTATTTTTTTTAACCCTTTTTTTAAATTCTTTATTTTTTAGTATCTTTTTTTTTCTTTCTTTCCTTATTGCAAGGATTCTTTTTTTTACTCTCTTTTTTATTCCTACTATCAATCAAAATATTTATGAGCCTTTCATTCTCTGATAAAAAAAAATGCATTTTATCTTCAAGGTTTATTATGAGCATGTTTACTTCAGGCATCGTAGTGCTGTTGATAGCAAGCCAGTATCTCAAATCACTAAGTAGTGAGTTCGATTCCTCATTAAAGGCTTCATAATTATGGCCTTATGTAAAATCTAAGCTACTTAGAATTTGTTATAACGAGTGCCTCATTTTGAAGGAGCAAAGAGGAAAGGCTAAAAATTCAATAGGCTGAAAAAGTTCATATAATGACGTCATAACTGATGTTGATTACCTTTAAACAAAGGGATACAGATACTGAAATACCGATGTAAGAAATGTTTGGACCACTAGGGGGACAATGTTGAAAACTTAATTTCGTTGGGTCACATTTCATGAGAGTATATTGGTAAGTCAATGAACTTTTCAGCCGACCTGCGTATGTTAACAAACGATTATGAATGAGTTTTAAGCTCATTTGATATCCATGATTTCTGGCCTTGTCTTAGTTTATCAATTCTTCTTTGCTTTTCTTTCCATAGATTTTCTTTTTCTTATTGTTTTTTTATAAGTTCGTTTCTCATTTTTCTTTCTCTCTTTCTTCTTTCTTTCTTTCATGTAATTTTTTCTTTCTTCTTACAATTGGCCCTTTTATCTCTCTTTCTTAATTTTACACTCCTTTTAAGTTGGGTTTCATGAATTATAATTTTATCAAATCCCTTCATCTTTCTTTTTTTCTTTCACTGAGTATAATTTAAAAAAAAACTTACTTTCTCACATCAATTAGAGTTCCTTGCTGTTCACTCGACAACAGATTGTTTTATTCAGTGAATGATACCCCAACGTAGCTTTCTTTATATATCTAGACGAGAGAGAGAGAGAGAGAGAGAGAGAGAGAGAGAGAGAGAGAGAGAGAGAGAAATGAAAACCTTGTTGTCTAAATTTCTGAGACGAAGCTTCATGATTTTTATCATCAAATAACAATAAAGATGAAGACAATAGTCCGAAAACCCTTAATAATTAAAATGAAAACTTATTTCAACTCGGTACAAGTCGTGTTAAATTATTGAGAGAAGGATGATATTTTCAGCAATCAAAATATAAATGTAAGACAAGAAGAAGAAGAAGAAGAAGAAGAAGAAGAAGAAGAAGAAGAGGAAGAAGTTATTATAAAACGAAACAAGAAATCGAAAAGAGGTAAAAAGTTAGTCAGACTTGCAAATGTATATATATATATATATATATATATATATATATAAATATATGTATAAACCAAGAATCAACAGAATAAATTTCGAAAAAAGCGATAGGACAAATATCGTATATATGTTCAAATGTCCCTTTGGAGACTGTGTCTCCAAGAAAAATAATACGTATGTTGGTCTTACCACTACAACGCTACAACTCTTTCAAGGGGGCTTACGATACACCTTTGTATATACGTGGATCATTAAATAAGTTTCCAGACTTTTTCGTATGGGCACTTTTATTGATAATACACACATGAAATTCTAGTCCCCTTCAAAGTAATCTCCTCCGGCTCCAATGCACTTGTTATACCGTTCTAACAACTTCTGGAAGGCCCCATGGAAGTCCTCTTGTGTGAGCGTGTCAATGATCTTCGTCAGAGCCTCTTTCATCTCCTCAATTGTCTCATAACAGCAGCTTGTGAGCTTAGGGAAAAGTCACAGGGAGCAAAGACTGGACTATAGGGAGTCTCAGGAACTGTCTTGATGCCCATCTTGATCAAATAGTCTGTGACTAGGATGGAGTTGTGGACTGGTATATTGTCCTGGTGGAAATGCCACTGAGCCGATTTGAAGAGCGCTGGCCTCTTAAGACGGAATTTCTTCCTGAAATCCCTTAAAACCTCAACATAGTAACTCTAACCCTAACCTTTGGTCAACCAACTCTGGTGTATTGACTCCCTTAATCCTCCCACACCTCTCATCATCCCTCATAGACTCCATGCCTTCCTTGAATCTCTTATGCCACTCAAAAACTGATTCTCGATTCATGCAAGATGCTCGAAAAGCAGTCTGAAGCATTCCATACGTTTCTGCGGCATTTTTTCCATGTTTAAAACAGAATTTTATGGCATATCGTTCTTCTAAAGTGTCCTCACGTACAGATTGCATTTTTGAAATTCAGCAGCTGTGACAATCAGGCTTTAGTAGGGTGTATTTCAATTGCTGCTGTAGCTGTTCATTTGAACCTGAAATTATATATATATATATATATATATATATATATATATATATATAATTTTCTAAAACAAATATCTCATCTGCAAACATCTACGCATTCGAATCTTTAATACATTACTTAGGAGATCTTATGTATATTTACTTTCAGAAATCCTTCCATTTTACAGTTCGAAACTCTGGCTTTAAATTTCTTCTTTTTTGAAAATTCGATTTAAGATAGAGATTTCTATATGCATTAAGGATCTTAATAATTATGTCAATTTTAAACGGGACAAGACGGCTTTGTTCTGCTTGGTTTGGTTTTATGGTATATCAACTATTATAGATTATTTAATACCAAATCCTATATATATATATATATATATATATTAAATATATGATTTTAAACACCTTTTGTTGAAACACATAGTTTAATGATCCAACAGTTCTAAATCTAACGATTCAATTAGCATAAATAATTTGTTTGCACTCAGTTTAAATGACAAACAGTTCTTTTTGACCCATAGACAGAACCCTATCGGATGCTACCACTACGGACCAAAGTGGACTTTGGAGTAATGGCAATGAAGGGGTACACCACATTCTTCAAACATCCAGAGTTACAAGAGCCTCACTATCAGATTGCTAATGTCATATCCAGGATGCTCGTTGTGGGTTCTTACTCCTCACTAGAAATTCTATAGTCCCAAAGGACTAGATGGCACGTGAACCAGTCGGTTTACCGTTTAAATTACGGTCCATAATGATATTGATGTATCTGTTAAGAAAGTGGTGAAGATTCTAATAAGCATTACATAATTGTCACGATTACATCAGTTCCCTGAGTATGACACATAGTTGCAACTTTTGGTGCGACTCTACTTCCGTAGCTCTGAGAAGTGCTGAGTAGTCTTTGATTGTCATTACTCCCAGGTCCACTCTGACCTTAAATGGGAATACTAGTTAAGGTCCAATGTATGGGTCAAACAAATTTGCTTGAAAATTATATTTGACCAGGATATTCAACTGTGTGCAAAGAATGAGAAATGCGGGGTAGTCTTTGTCATTACTCCCAAGTCCACTCTGACCTTAAATGGGAATACTAGTTAAGGTCCAATGTATGGGTCAAACAAATTTGCTTAAAATTATATTTGACCAGGATATTCAACTGTATGCAAAAAATGATTTTAGACAAATAAAAAGTGGAGGAATGGTAGTATTGGTAAATCCGACATAATGAGAATATATATATATATATATATAGATAGATAGAGAAACAGTAGTATTGGTAAATCTGACAAGATGATAAAAACAGGGGGAAAAGTGGATGAACCGAAACATTCACAACGGATTAAAAAATGATATTTCGTCTATATTTAAAAAAGAATGAGTTTTTTTCTATTGATCAGCATAGAAAGAAAAAGATAAATAAGAAATAAGAAAAGGGAAGGGTCATAAGAAAGAGAGCCGGACAAGAAAGAAAGGGAGAGATAGTGATATATATCAGAGTGGTGTCGGCAGGAGCTTTTGGCTGTAACTGTGATTCGTTTTTTGAACATATAGGCCATGGCTCAGTAGACTGACATCATCAAGCGTATCAACAGGAATTGAATATCGAAATGAAAAAGATAAAACTCATCGCGAATTCTTGAAGTGTGGTGGAGAATAAATGTCTTTGTCTTTGTTATAAATTTTTTCTATCCATTTTCTATTTCAATATTATTCTCATGTAAAATAATGTCTGCCTAGTAGGGTGACATCTGCTAGAAGCTGGTTCGTTGATTCATGTGTTTGGATAGGGAAATGAATGAAAAAATGCAATGAAACATTGAAAATATAGTTATGATTGTAATGAGATATTTACAAATGAATCAAATATCGGCATCAAATAACCCATACGAAGTTGATATGGCATTAAATGAATAATGCAAACCAATTATATCTACGAGAAAAAAATTAGAGGATTCAAGGAGTTTCAACGCAAGTATAATGATATTCTTATTTTTGATAGATAGATAAATAGATAGACAGAGAGATTGATAGATGGACAAATTTGATCAAATTGAAATAGATAGATAGCCGGGTGTATATGAAAAGTGGGATAAGTAGATTTTCAGATAAGGAAAAACTGAGATAGATAGATAAGAACAAACTGACACACACACACACACACACACACACACATATATATATATATATATATATATATATATATGCTCCCCCATGGGGGTTGAGCTCTCTGGCGAAGGAATTGTCGGCCGCTGCTAGCGTAATGTAAAGCTCTTAGAAAGAATTGAACACTCTGGTAGCCGATAGGGTATAAAAAATGTAAACAAAGGGTGCTGCTGCTGTTGCTAAAATAAAATGCCTTAAAATTCCCTAAGCCAACGTGGTTGCCGAGTGGTGGCCGAGTGGTCTGAAACTTAGTCTAACGTAAAGTTGGACGGGTTTCGATCCCGGCTTCGAGCGTCCTGCGTGTCTAGCCACACTGAAGAGTTCTGATAGAATGAAACAGTCTATCTGTGGACGACTATATATATATATATATATGGCTGTGCTGCTAGCACGGATTTCCATGACTCTCTCTCTCGTCATTCGTCTTTCGGCCGGTCTTCTAGACTACACTCTGTGTTTGTACAGAGCTATTGTAGATTAGTTCTTGTCGGTTGTCCAATATTTGCTCGTCCGTGTGAAAGGGTCCATCGGAGAACGTCGCTTATGAGTTCGTCCTTACTTCTCCAGCAGTATCCCGCATGTCTTGTCCGTCTTATTTGGATGGTTTTAGAGATGGGGGGTAGGTTGCCGCACAGCTGCTATTTTGTGAGATGTTGCTTCCAGGTTTTGTTCAATATGACTCGTAGCATTATTGTGTAATTCCCCTCTAGCTTTTTCTTCTTGCCCTTAGCGTCAATATAGTAGAATTGTCAATTCTACTATATATATGTGTATAATAGATGGATAAAATTTTTCAGAGTGAATGGAGATCCTAAAAGATTATTGTATACTTGGAAATTGGACAGGATATTAGGTTATTCTGCAAGTGCATGCTTCAAAAATCCTATTTATGATTTTCAATTATTAATGTGTTACGGTTACACACACACACACACACACACACACACACACACACACACTAGCATACACATATATGCATATACTAACATTATCGTGAGTAGTTTAGAGATAGAGATTTGCTATAATTGACTAAGTCTTGTTCAAGGTCACAAATATTGAGCACCGTATGAGGATCAAACTACCTTTTGCAGTGTAATATAATGGCCGAGGGATTTCGTTTTATATATCTTGCCTTTCGGTTTAGTTAGGCTGAGAACCTTTCGCTTAGCGCATGGGTTAGTTAGGTGCAAACATGAGCGCAGGTGTTCACGCGCGCACGGAGCGGACGTGTCATTCAGAGTTGTCACAAAGGAAACCCCAGATAGAAAATGTGACCGCGGGATGTGAATGACGTCATGCACCGGAAGCGTGTGCGGAGGATTTTGGGGATTTGAAAAAAAGTCAGTGAGTGGAGTTTTAGCGTCCGAAGAAGACTGTTGACTTTCGGGATTCGCCGAGATCCGACCAGTAGTTTGCGGCGGGGGCCGGGCGTGGTGGTGGTGGTGGGGGAGGGCAAATGGAAAAGTCAGCCTAGAAAGATTGTGTCTCTCTCTTATGTCGAAAAACCTTTTAACTCAAAGGTAATAAAAAGTTTCTTACCTGAATTAAGAAGTCGTAAGTGTTTTTGTGTTTCGGGATTCCTATGTTATCTATGTGCGTTATGGACATTATGAACGTTTTGCGTACCGGTATGAATATGTACATTTCACATATTCATGTATGGCTATGTTACAGCAGCCATGGTCTGCGGGACAACCTTGGTAACCATTGCGATTGTCCGTCTAAAATAATTGCTCTCTTTTCAGAGAAAGTCTCGCCAGACAAAATATTATCGATGCCTTTCGTGTTTAAGTTCATAAAAAAAGATCAAAACTGCACGACGTTTTATGTAAGTTTTGAGTCATGCATTGGTTGAGTAAATAAAGTTCATGATTCCTTCGAAAAACGTTACAACTGAAACTGAATCAAGAAGTTCGAAAACGTAAACATTTTGGTTAGTTCAACGAAGACTTTCAGCACTACAGTGATATCAACACCTACCATTTCTCTTAGACTAAATGCGAAAGTGTATAAATAGTCGGCAGTTTAATGACGTCAGTAGGTCAGTAGTTGATTTGTTCTGCTCACTTTGGATTAGCGAAATCCAACTCGTGGTGACACATAGAAGGAGACAGAAGTTACAGTTCAAGTAACCAGACGTTGTTCTTATTTATTCAACTTTGCTTATTGTTCACAGAGGTCTTAGGTTATATATATATATATATATATATATATATATATATATATATATATATATATATATATATAAGGGTAATTTAATAAATAAGCAGAATTTGGGGGAAGAAAAGCAAAATAATTTTAAAAATGTTTTTCCCATAAATATAAAACCTGTGTCGTTTTGAATTTATTCATCCCCCAAAATTGGTTTAATCTCGTAAAAAATATATATTTTAAGACAATTCGAAATGGAGACAAATCAAGTAGAGTTCTCTGGACTTTTTACAGAGGTTTATGATGGGTAGAGAGAAGTATGTTTTAGCCAAAAAAAATGCTTACAAATAGGCTAAACATGGGTTTGCAGCTATGAGGTTGATTTTAAAAACACGGACAATGGAAAGAAACTACACTGACTCTTTGTTAAGAAAAAGTTCTTGGCGCTGCTGTCAGTAAGGAAGTTTTTGCTGTCTCCTGGCGTATGAAAGTAATCATCTTTATTGATTTCTTTGAAAAAGGCGCAACTGTAAACAGCGCTTATTATTGCCAACTCCTTTGGCGAAATCCTGTTTTTTACTGAAAGACCCTTGTATATATATATATATATATATTTGTGTGTGGGTGGGTGTATTTAAATATACATGTACATATATTTCAAAATGTAAGTAGTAAAGTAGGTGACCGCAGTTGAAGGCAATCAGAAGGCTCACTTTTCAATACTCCTTTCCCAGGATTGCTTCACTTTACCCTAGATACGTACCTCATAATACTGAGTGTTAAGCAAGGAGGTATCAAGTACCATTTTAAAAGTCTTTGGACTGATATATATATATATATATATATATATATATATATATATATATATGTATGTATGTATATATATATATATATATATCACTGTATTTTATATCTAAGTACATTCTGAAATAGATTTTCTCTTATAGATACATTTAAACCCTAGCTTTTCAAAGAGGTCCATATCGACTCCTGGGAGTAATTAAAAGTTTGGCAGGGTTCAGAGGTGGTGAATGTACTAGTTTACATTCATGAATCCATTAATAATTGAACACAGATCGCTGGATTATAAAATGAACAGTAAGGTTAACTCGAAGCCGAACTTTCTTAGACCTCATTTTTCCTATGCAATTATTATTGGGGAGGAGAAAAGTTTTGGTAAACAGGCCAGGCTTTGCTTTCTTTTACTTCACTTTTAACTTGGATTAATAGACTAGTTGCCACATATCGTACATCTACTTAAATACCTGACTAAATGTAATGTCCACTAGTGATGTGTTATTCACGTCTGGCACGCTCAAAATATACGGTTTATTTTAATAGATGAATGATCTAGAACTGGTGTTGTTAAGCTATTTCAACTTCACGAACGTACAATCTAATATCTGTGATCGCATCAGTACTCATTAAACTCATATTCCCATTAAAAAATAATCAAAGAATTAAAGGTACGTTCACACTTATAGTTTACTAGTTCTTTTCTCCTGCAAATTGTATTAAAGATTAATGAATTAGTTATGCTTTTTAATTTAATATTTAATTCATTTATTTGGGAGGCAAATGGAAATTAAATTTGGTTGCTTTGGGTTCATTTAGTAAAGAGTGAGTCAAAATAATCAATGGGATTTCGAATCATCTTTATTTTTGCAATATTTCTCCTCTAACAGGAAATATACTGTCAAGACAGATTTTAAAAACTAACTATATGAATCAATTAGATTTTTTTGTTTTCTGAGTAATATATTTTTGGAAAAAATTACTTAATCAGATCAAAAACAACAATAGTATAAAAAAAAAAGACTAAATTGAATGATTTCAGAAAAAATGATAAGAAAAAGAATCCAAGTGGGCTTTTTGGGGAACTGTCGGATGTATTAACAATTTAATCTGTATATAGATACTATATATGTTCTTTGCAAAGATTCCGTTTTTTTTTATGTTGATGTGAGAATAAGGTAAAAAGCGGAGATGCCTAAGAAAGGATAACAAATAAATTCTAATAAAAAGCAAACGGACTGAGATGTGAGACTGTACTGGCTAATAAAACATTGATAACTAACCACACTTGGGAAATTGACACTTTTTACAAGTTTTCTTTTTCTTATTTTGATGCATTAAATTACAAAAAAAAGTGAAAAAACCAAAAAACCTTTTAAAAACTAACAGATAAAAATTCTCCCTTTAGATATACTCTTGTATTGTAAATTATTTACCAGGAATTTTTTTATCTATCATTACGTATTTTTTATTTAATTAAGATGAAAAAAATATAGATAAATAAAGTTTAATTTTAATGTTCAGTTTATTTTCATCAATTAATGAATAAGTACCTAAAATTTTATGAGAATTGAATAATTTTTTGACTTTCCGGAGATTTTGTTATGAAATATGACGTCATTTTCATTTTTTTTTTGTTTTTGTTTTAAGAAATTCCGGGGTAAGATTTGAAAATAAGCACTCTTTATCTTTTTAAATTCAAATCCCTCTTAATCTATTCTTCTATGTTGCTGCTTCATCTCTCTGTATAATCCTTTATTTTTTTGTTCCTATCTTTCTTTCTTCTTTCTTTCCATCTATTTCATTGAAGCAAACTATAAACGTCTGATGTATAGCATTGTAGCTTCTTATGTCTTTCTTTCTTTCTTTCTTTCTTTCTTTCTTTCTTTCGTTATTTATTATTGTCTGATATAAACCTTGTTCTTTCTCCCTCTTTCTTTTCTCTCAATCAAAATGAAATGGTTCATTATTTTTCTGAGATGATGACAAACATACAAATATATACGTTCATGATTTAAATCATTATTAATATGAGAGATAAAGAGTGACATACGGGGAGAATAAAAGAGAAATTGTTTGTGAAAAATTTGGCAGGTTAACATTTCAAATTAAATCCTTTCACCTTGGATTATAGAGAAGAGAAATATGATTTGTTAATCTCGCCGCAAACTCCTCAACCACGTTAAACATGATGTTGAAAGTCTTCTGTTGACTCTGTTTTCAGTTGGTTTGTTTTCACTTTGCTGGGTCTAAGCAGTTTCTAAATGGCAATAAGGGAAGTGGCTTTGGAGTTTTAGAAACAAGAAAAGAAGCAGAAGAATATGGTACCAGATAAGTTTTCTTTTATTGGTAGGGGGAAATCTTGTTCACAGAGAGTGTAAGAAGACATTAAGGAGATTGATTTTTGAGTGTAGAAAGTAAAAGGGCTATTTTTTCTGATATGAATAAGTATTCTATATGAAAAATATTCATGAATAAATGTACACGTTTTTTTTCATTCAAACAATTAAATCATGATACTTATCATATTAAAAATATTATCAATTTTGTTTCAAATCAAATTTATTTCTGGGTGGGGATGTCCTCGTGGTGTAATGGTTAAAGTGATGGACTACGGAATCGTAGTAAGTGAGTTCGTATTCCAGTCGCGCTATTACGTTCACTTTCGGGAAAATACCCTTGAGAAAGGTATGAACCCCCTTGTTTCCCCAGCTATCGGTTAAATAGTACCATTACTGTTCTTCAAGGAGAATGGCTTTGGCATTAAATAACCTAGAAAGGTTGATATGCCATTAAACAAAGAAACCAAACCAAACCTAACCAACTTTATTTCCTTCAAAATAGTTCCTTTAGAAAGCCGCACGCAGTTAAAGAGGTTGCAATTACTCTAAAAAAACAATGCTGAAATTCATCAACTGGCACAGTTGTCAATTGGTTTGTTAACGCCTTGTAGGTTCCAAATAGTTTCCAAATGTTAACAGCGGAATTGTATTTAGTTTTACAGAAACATGAAACAAGAATGGACTCTAAAGTCTACAGAATCATAGAAATGTTCTTTTTAGTTAAAATCTCGATTATAAAGAATAAATCTGTAAATTAAGTTGACTGATTTTTTTATGCAGAAAGTAAAAGGGCTATTTTTTTCAGGCTGGCAACCCTGATTAAAAATTAACTAACCAAGGTTGATTTACGAGCAGTCATTCTCATCCTCAAACAGTGATCTGATATTATGAGAATAGACACTTTTGTAGCATTTTCTTCAATTTATGATATAACCAGTCAAAAGGAAAGGGATTAATCATTCACAGTTTCTCAGCCATTCAAAATTGCCTTGTGCCCTCTAAAAAAATTGCCAGAGCTCCAAAACGGGGGTCCCGACACCAGATACAGTTTAATGTCAAACCCAGGATATCATAACTTTTTTTAAAAGGGGGATATTATCTCTCTGCGGATGATACAGTTCTAATCACCGTCAACCAGGAAAGTAGATGTTTGTGCTTATTGCAACCAGATGTTACAACATAATCTATTTAGTTTTGCTGACTCACGGTCATACCTTGATATTAGGACTTTAGCTTTTATGCAGATTTATCATTATTTACTTTCTAGTATTCGTCATAGTCGCTTTTTGAAATAAATGTTACTAAGGGTGGTACCGATAACCGTGAGAATAGATGGACCATGGGACTACATGGGACACAGGTTTAGTCAAGGTTTTATAGAAAACCAACAATTTCTCGGGCAGCAAATCTCCCTTCTCCCCACGACTGATGTCGTTCAAAGGGACGGCAATGGAGGGCACAGCTTGGTACCAATTTCGTTGCAGGAGTTATTTAGAACTCTAGATCCTTGTTTTGAAATAATTTTTGTTCTCCTGCTAGACTGGATTGCCATTAAGGCTTAAGAGATTGGTCTACTTAAGGCTTTACAAGAAAAAAACATAGACTATATGTATTAAGAAAAGAAGGAAGGAAAGGATTTGCCGGAATTGAGGATTACGTAAATGCAAAAATTCAGGGACACAATAAATGTACAAAAACGAGCAAAAAAAAAAAAAAAAAGAAAGAAAAAAAGAAAAGAAAGACTCATTATAGTAGCCCAAAAACGGCAATATGAAAAGAAATAACTTAAATAAAGAGAGAAAATCAACAATCACAAAATCTAGAAACAGGTAAGGTGTTTCTCTTGTGTATGAGACACAATTCAAAGCATCACCCCAGGACCAGTGGTTGTATTATACTTGTTGCCATCAGATATCATTCATCCAGCCGACGTCTGAAGAAATCAAGTGGACAAACGAAGTAAATCTTTTGCATGTGCGTGTATGTTTGTTTGCAAATGCAGAAATTAGATAGTAAACACTACTTTTTGAGGTTGGGTGTTGAAAACTTCACAATTTGCCCAGATTTTAGAAGCAATTCCTTTCTTAGTTGGGCCGTAGATTTTTCAGCAAAGCCGCATGTGTATATTTGTGTGTTTGCACGAACCTGCTTTGAAGTCTCATTTACAAGTGTTCACAAATTTACCTCTGATTTTTCTTAGCCTTATCAGGCTGGGGCGGGGGAATATGCCGACTGAACCTCTTCAGATGATTAGGAACCCCTGGAGATGACACTAAGTAATCTGATGGTGAGAATCCAGCTCAAGAGTTTTGGGGAATGGGGAGTATCCATGCATTGTCATTACTTCCAGGTCTACTCTGACCTGGAGTGATTGTATCTGTTAGAGTCCCATCTATGGATCAAATAGAAATATTCAATCATTTACTATACTTGAAATTATTTAAGTGTGGGTAAGTAAATGATTAATATTGAATTAGTTTTAGATAGCAATGCTTGCAACCATGTAACGGTGTGTAAATGGATGTATAATGTTGAATAGAATTATTAGTTTTTAATAGCAATAATTGAAATAGAATTATTAGTGTTAAATAACAATACTTGGAACCATATAACGGTGCAAATAATAAATAACAATATTGAAACCATTTAACTGTGTGCAAACAAATTAGCTCTGGCTTGTTTCAAAATAATGTTACCTACATACTATTCGCCGACAAATTATATATATATATATATATATATATATATATATATATATATATATATATATATATATATATATATATGTATATAAGCATTATTTGGCATTAAATACTCCTCAAGGTTTGGTATGTCATCAAATACAACCAAACTAAATCGAATCAAATTTTTCTCCAATCTACTTTCCAAACATTTTTTTAGAGAATTCTTTTACTTTAGTTAAATTTTGTAAATCGTTTCTTACACGATCTTTTAGCCTCCTAAATGACTGCAATGTCAGTGGGGCCAATTAAGCGCTGGTGGTATCCTATGCAGAGGAGTGAAAACCTTCACAGTAAAGAGGGGGTATCCTGGATCTAACATTAAACTGCATCTGTCAGTGAGGATTTTGTCTCAGAGATTTGGGGAGAGTAAATTTACCCTTTCGTTGATATTGTTTTCATTTCCACTCAGTCTTGGAGTTGTTGAACTTGTTATGACCCAATCTGTGAGTCAGAAAGATTCGTTAAAGACCATGTTTAAAATGATTTTGAAATTCATTAATGCATTGGTTTAAAACTGAACTTGTTTCATATCCTGGAACGGAGTGGTAGTACCTATTAGAGTCCAAATTTAGGTTAAATAGAACTGTTCAATCTGTTACTTGGGATATTATCAATAATAATTAATATCGAATAGAATAATTCGTTTTCGATAGAAATACTTGAAACCGATTAACTGTCTATAAACAAATTATTAATAGCAAATAGAGTTATAAGTGTCGGATAAGACCAATTGAAACTATCTTACTGTGTGCAAACAAATGAGCTCTGGATTGTATAAGAATATTGTTATCAATAAACTATTTGCTTATCAATCACACACACACACACTCGTGTGTATATGATATTTACATGAAATAACCCATAAGAGTTGATATGCCCTTAAAACACAACCAAACCAAACCCTCAATTCATTATTTGCTTTAATTTTTGCCTGAGTGTTGTACATCTGTTGATTATATAACAAAAGAACAGTACACGATGTCAAATGTTGAGGTATCTCTTTCACCAATACAAGACTGCAATTGCAACAGAATGCTAATTTTCTGAGGTCTTCGTCGAAATGAAAATCGTTCTTTTAAACCATCATCAAAATTCTCAATAGAAAGAGAAAACTACGAATCTTTCACTCCGTACTCAATAGAAGCATCGATGTTATCACATATCTTTGTTAAAACGAGTTTTCCCGTAGTTTAGTATATATACATTGCTGATCTTGAAATAGCTTAACACAATGAGTTTTTTAGCGTGTGTTCTATCTGACGGCTTTATACGAAGGTGCATCAACTCTATTGCACTGTATCCATCGTCAATAAATAAATAAATAAATGAATAAATAAAAACCTCTTGTTACCAGTATCCCCTGAGCCAGAGAGATAAAATCCATCAAGTGAAAAGGGAGTGGAAATCCATTTCTAAATTTCTCACGCTGTCCGTCAATATTGATTTTTTTCCCTCTCCTGTTTTGTAAGTTGCTGCTTGAGAAATCACCCCTTTGTTTTTGTCTGTGCTATATAATGTCGCGCCATGCTCAGTTTCTAAAATTGCTTTTTATCTTGTCTTTTACATTTTGCTTCTGTCTTTCTTTTACTTTTTTTTTCTTTTGGTCCTTTTTTTTTTCAATCTCTCATTTCTTCACCGTGTTATCTGCAAGAGTCAATGGGAAGATACTCAAAGCGGACAGGCCATTGTTAAGCAATCAATCAGCCATCATAGACGATATATTAATCTTATTTGTGCTTTTATTTCTATACACTCCTATGTGCGTGTCTTTTTATGCATCAACAAATGCCAGCGAAAAGCTTCCAAGATCTTGACGATTACTACCAAAGATTTACAGCAGACTCTAGTTTTATTTTAAGCTAGCAAGGTGACAAGGCGTTGCATGGGACATCTCATAATTAACCTTCTCTCAGACGTTTTCTTAAAGCCTACTCTCTTGATCACCTACCGGACGGTGATATTTTGCACGAAGGTCTCACTGGCTATTGATAACGAGTTCATTTCTTCCTGACACTTTTAGGAAATTAACACTTACTCCGCGGGAACACCGCTTTTAATAGTGAGGTGCTTTCCGGAAATCTTCACTTTTCATAGGGCGTAATGGGCTCATTTTATTTTTCATTGGCCAATATAAAGAAGTTGCAAGAACTGATAAGCACAGATTTGTTGCATATTGACCTTTGACAGAGCCTGATGTTACAGCTGTGTAAACAATGTCATTGCAGGATTTACCTGTGAAAATAAGCGGAAGTACGTCACGCGGGAGACAACCGGAATAAGTGGAGGTTGTGAAATTATATATAGACGATCCAC
This sequence comes from Sepioteuthis lessoniana, assembly GCA_963585895.1. Taxonomy (NCBI): domain Eukaryota; kingdom Metazoa; phylum Mollusca; class Cephalopoda; order Myopsida; family Loliginidae; genus Sepioteuthis; species Sepioteuthis lessoniana. Next base: position 42,551,808 of record OY757907.1, on the reverse strand, counting down.
AGCAGTCTTGCAGGGGTCCGTCTTGAGTCTTGGGTCTAGATACAGTCAAGGAGACTGGCTGCTAGACGCCCGGTGGGGCAATGGACCGCAGGGCTTCAGGTCGGGAAGCAGAAGAGGCAAAAATGTAAGGTCATGAAGATAACACCACGTGGTATGGTCTAGAGAAGAAGAAAAAGAAGAAGAAGAAGAAGAAGTTGTGGGTCAATATTGTAGTTTGTCTTCGTCTCCCAGTTTCCGTCTGTCTTTCTCACATTACATAAGTTTTGACCTTTACGTGAAATAAAAATGTGAATTACATATTTTTATAAAGAAAAGTGTGACCATTCTTACATCTTCTTGCCCAGTCGGCTGGGGGGAGTAGAATACGCCGACTGCATCTCTGCAGAGGGGCAAGACTCCAACAACGAGTGTTCTAGATATGACACTAAACAATCTGATGGTGAGGTTCCAGTAATACTGGAGCTTTGGGGAATGCAGAGTACCCCTTCATTGCCATCGCTCCCAGGTCTACTTTATTTCGGAGTGGTAGCACCTGATAGGGTCCTATCTATGAGTCAAATAGAACTAAACTGAATTGTTTGAAAAAGAACTATTTTTGACATTGAAACTGTGTACTTATGCTAAACTGAACTGTTTGAAATAAAACTGTTTTGACATTTAACCATCTGTAAATAAAAACAATACTTATACTAAACTGAATTTTTTGAAATTTAGTTCGGGATTAAATGACCCCAAAAGGTTGGATACGCCGTAAAACCAACCAACCAACCAACCTTCATCTCCAGTATCATATTTACCAACCTCTCTGCCCGGGCAGGATATGACACAAGGTCAATTTTTAAGCGCAGTTTTAACGGGTTTGAATTCAGAGATTTCCTTCTCCTAGACTAGTTCCCTCACTAAGGCTTAAGAACCTAGTCTGCCCTACTATTTACCCATAGCTGGAGGAGAATAATTGGATTCATACATTTCCCAAGGGTATTAGTGTTATGTGAAAATGCAATCAGTCTCGTCCAGGATTTGAAGTCATGTCGCTGTATTCATTTCCTACGACGATAACCATTACACCACGAGCACCTCCATTCATCTCCAGTATGGTCCATCATTCTGCCTCGTGATGGTATTCCATGGGTTTAACATGTTACATTACTAACTTCTGTGTCATATTTCTAAATTTAGAGCAAGAGAGATGCTTCAAATCAAATAATAATGCTAGAATCCAGAAGGTACTTTTTGATTTGTATTTCGGTGATTCTAATTCTGATGGTGAATTTGAAAGGTTTGACCCTCAAAACATCGTTTTATTATGATGCTGAGTTGATTGACTATTTGTACAATGACATGAAACTATTTGATTGCATATGAAGCAAGGTATATCTGAATACAATAAAATAGTGAATATGGATGAAAAAAAGTATGTAGTAGTTATAATTAGTGCACATATCTTAGGGGTGTCATTTTCAAACAATCTTAAATTCTTTCAGTGTTTTCACGTTAGCGCACAAAAATTTAATCAGCGTGGTATAAGAGAGATGACAAAACAGAATCTAGGTCCCAGACTTGTTTGCTCAGAAATTCAGATAACATGTTTCAGCAAGAGACATTTATTTTCATAAACTCAAATCTTGCTTTCTTGTCTGTTGGAATGATTTTTTTACCAGTGCTTTTATTCGTGACATAGTTGATTGTACTAATGTCAGTTTCATGTACCATAGCTGTCATTGGTGACAATGTAACAAGTAGCCTTATACTGTATTGTGTCTATTTTAATAGGGTACAAAATTAAACATGCTAAAATAAATGTATTACAAAAATCTCAGCTGCCGTTTCAGAAAATTGATATTTGATTGCTTGATTGATTTTAACGGCATGTCAATCCATCTGGTGTTATTTTAGGCTCAGAGGTTAAGAAATCGCATAAATTATAAGTTTATATTCATATTTTTTGCGTAGTTGTTTCTTAAGAGAATTTTTGCCGTCATACGTGTATCCCCGACATTGATCACTGTTAATGAATATGACAAACCTATATATATATATATATATATATATATATATATATATAGGGGTTTGGTATATATATATATATATATTGGGGTTTATATATATATATATATATATATATATATATATATATACCGAACCCCTCCCTAAAAACAGAATGAGACAAAGCCAGTTTTAAGCAGGGTTAAACAGGTTTGAATTCCATGTTTTTTTTTCCTTGGCTGGTTGCTATACCAAGGTTAACGAGCACAGTTCATCCAAACATTTACCCATAGCTAAGTATTACCCATAAGTATTAATGCCATGTGAAATGGAAACAGCTTCGTCAGGTTTTGAATTCAATAGCAAGCACACACACACACACACACACACACACACACACACACACACACACACACATATATATATATATATATATATATAAACCTATAATTAGCAAGTATATATATATATATATATATACAGACAGACAGACAGATAGACACCCCACACACACAGACACACACACAGAGACAAACACAGACATATATATATATATATATATATATATATATATATATATGCATGATATATATAGTTTTTTTTACCATATAGACACATGTTCAAATCCTGGATGAGACTGTTTGCTTTTTACATAGCACTAATACCCTTTAGAAAAGTATGAACCCAACTATTCTCCGACCAGCAATGGATAAATGGAAGGATTAACTGTGCTCTTTAACCTTGGTATATTTATATATTTATATATATATATATATATAGGTATATGACCGGGCATATATATATATATATATATATATATATATATAGTTAGAGTGTTTACGAATGGCTCGGAAAACCATGGTTCAATCCATGGTTGTGTCATACGAAAAACTCAAAAAATGGTACCTGATACCTACTCGGCATTATAAGGTGTTGATCAATATATATATAGTATAATATTGAAATTAATCTATTGTCTGTGTAGCATTTTTACAAGACGTTCACTTAGATAAATAGAACAACTGCATCAATATTTTTTCAGCGTCTCAAAAATATTCCAGTAGTATTTGGAAAAAAAAAACTAGTTAAATGAAGAACCAAATTTTATACGGGAAACAAAACAAATTTAACATTAACTTCGGGTTTATATATATATATATATATATATATATATATATATATATATATAATTTCACAAGATAAAATACAAGGTAATATTTTTTAGGTATTTTTGAAAAATGATATCTTGAAGGTGGGGTCCACTTTTACAGTCATAAACTTGCATTCTAATTCAAGCAATAGGCATTGCTTTACTCAAGGTTTCTGTGGTTATGTCCTCTTGTTACTGTAGAAGTATTATTTTCGAACTTTTGATAAGTCTTTGATTTATTCATATATACATGTACCTTCAAATATCTCCACTAAAAAGAAGTCAGACGCTGTCAAATTGAGCAAAAATGGAGATCACTTGAGTTCTGTATTTCTTGAAATTATTGTGTTACTAAAAAATTATTTTATTGAAATTATAGACCTCTTGATTGAATAGTTATATTCCATTACTTTAACACAGTATATTTCCTGTTCTAGTTTCTTTCTTTATCAACCTTTGTGGGTTATTTAATGCCAAATTCATCGTTGTTGTGGAACAGTGGTGGTATTATTTAACCCCAAGCTGCGTGGGATAAGGAAGTTAAGACATTTTTTGGGGGTATTAGTCCATAAGTGAACGTAATAGCACGACTGGAATTCAAACTCAATATACTACGATGTTACAATCGAGGACGTTAGCCACAACGCCACAAGGACAACACTCGTCATATTTTCACATTGAAATATTACGTTTTCAACTTCTATTATTACTCCAACTACTCCTGGCAAAAATAATGGAATTGTCATTCCAAGAGTACGAGGTGCCTTCAATAAGTTTCCAAACTTTTTTCGTATGGGTATTTAAAATTGTCGTAGACTCTTAAAAATTCACTATGTTATTACTATACATCTTATGAGATGACTGATCATTTTTTATGATTTCAGGTTCAAATGAACAGCTACAACAGCAATTGGAATACATCCTACTAAAGCTTGATTGTTACAGCTGGTGATTTTCAAAAATGCAATCTGACTCTTTAGAAGAACGATATGCAATAAAATTCTGTTTTAAACGTGGAAAAAATGCTCCAGAAACGTATGGAATGCTTCAGACTATATATGGAGCATCTTGCCTGAATCGAGCCTCAGTTTTTGAGTGGCATAAGAGATTCAAGGAAGGCAGGGAGTCTGTGAGGGATGATGAGAGGTGTGGGAGGAGTCAGGAAGTCAATACACCAGCGTTGATTGGCAAAACGGTTAGGGTTGGGGTTACTATGTTGAGGTTTTAAGGGAGTTCAGGAAGAGATTCCGTCGGAAGAGGCCAGCACTCTTCAAATCGAGTCAGTGACATTTCCGCCAGGACAATGCACCAGTCTACAACTCCATCGCTGTCACAGACTATTTGACTAAGATGGGCATCAAGACAGTTCCTAAGCCTTCCTTTTGTCCAGACCTTGCTCCCTGTGACTTTTGGTTATTCCCTGAGCTCAGAGGCTGTCGTTATGAGACAGTTGAGGAGATGAAAAAGACTGTGACGAAGGTCATTGACACGCTCACACAAGAGGACTTCGATGGGGCCTTGCAGAACTTGTTGCAACGGTACAACAAGTGCATTGCAGCCGGAGATTACTTCGAAGGGGACAAGAGTTTCATGTGTGTACTATCAATAAAAGTGTTCATACGAAAAAAGTCTGGAAACTTATTTAATGATCCTCGTATATTCACTTAGTTTTTGTTTTTTTTCGTTCTTGTTTTTTTTGGTTTTTTTTTAAATTTTAGCTATAAATAAACATTGATAAAGTTGTAATATATTTTTTTCTTTAATAGCTGAACATTCAAGCATCATCATTAATTCATCAAACAAACACGATTAAATTATTTACATTTTTAGTATAATTTTTTTAACGGTTTTAACGAGTTTTGTCGGTTATAAAAAAAAGAAAGAAAGAAAAACAAAACAAGTGTAACGTCCACTGATTGTGATAATTTGCTAATTTCAGCTAGCAGTGGTCATTTCAAATTTCTATGATACAACATCTGAAAAAATGATATAAGGTTAGATTGAAAAAGGAAATTATTGGTTTATAAACTGTTGATCTTTTGTGGGTTAACTACTGCACACACACACACACACACGCGCGCACACACACACACACACACACACACACACATATATATATATATATATATATATATATATATAAAGATAGGTTTTTAATACAAGCACACCTTGACAATGTGAAACTCTGAGTCAAGAGTTTTACTCTTCCTTGTTGTCATCATCTTTTGGCTTTGCATTTGTGTGCATAGAAAACTAAGGATTTTATGGATTAAAAATGTTTTTAGCATTAAATTTCAATCATAATTGTGTGTGTGTGTATGTGTGTGTGTGTGTGTGTGTGTGTGTGTGTGTGTGTGTGTGTGTGCAAACAAAAGGATTTTGATAATAGATAAATAGATATATAGATAGATAGATACCGAAGTTTGTTTAAGGCTAAGCATTTGGGGAGACGCATATTTCCTATATTTGAAATCAGTCTTATAGCGATTTACAAATGCTCAGCACTTGAGAAGAGCTCCTACGGGGATTAAAAAAAATACATAAGCTCCGATACTGTAACGGATCAATGTTTGATTTCATTGCATATAGCCTTGGTAATCGTAGTCCTGTTTTTCGTTGGACTAAAGCTTTTCATTCTTTATTCTAACGGTCTCGCATACAACATAAATGTTGCTTATCCTGACAGCATAATTTGCAGGTGCTAGACAAAGGCTTGGCCGATTACGATTCTGTGACGACGGGATGAAGGGTAAGTGGCAGGAGAGTAAAGGGCTGGATAAGAAATTGATGGGAAGGTAAATACTGCTTCCTCCACCTCAAGAACCCAGTAAAAAAATCTCGCTCTCTTTAACACACACACACACACACACACACACACACACACACACACACACACACACGCACATCCCCACAAGGACTTTTTTCAACTGAAAAAAAAAAACCAGCAAACGAACGAAAAAAAAAAACCCAGCAAATGAACGAAAAAAAAAACCCACAAAAAACAAACAAACGCTAATCAGCTGGAGTACCATAATTTTGTATTGCGGTAAATCTGTATAATTCTATATATTTTTTCTCCATGAGAATGAGTAATGGTCAAGAAGGTGGGTCTCGCGGCGTCTTTTAACTCATTCATTAGATAACGATACGTTGCTGACATCAACAAGAGACTGTCACGACTCGGTTGGAATTGACGTTTACTTTTGTGGCGTTGCTGTTTGAACTACTTCCGTCCCATCTGGCCCCTTTGCAACCCTACTGCCGCCTCCAACTTTATCAGCTTCATCGGATATCTTTGGAGATCCTTACCATCAATATCGGTGTATATCTATACTAGAGTGTATATCTAAGTTAGAGTTCACGCTTTTCTTTGTTGAATCACAAATTTTTATTGTCTTTATTGTTTTGACTAAATCTTCACACACACACACATGCACAGACATATCAATATATATGCCCTTAATTTAATGATTCCTATCAACTGCTTTCTATTATGGTCTCTGATCTTGTCACTCTCTTTCCATAATGTGACTTGGCTTCAAATACGAAGATTTAGGAGGGTTTTCAAGGTCTTCTGAGGCCAGTGAATGCCATCCGGCTATGTTAGGTATTCAAACATCGGCTGCAGGAGAAGATCGGACTGCTGAAGGAAGCTCCTGAAATTTAATTTCTATCTATCAATCTATCTATCTATCTGTGGCGTTATACCAAAATTCAGGCAATTTGACCATGATACCCCACCCAAATGACTTCGTTTAATCCAAAAGTTCCTCCTTAGAAAAGATACTCAGAGAGGATAGCAAATACATTCAGTTCACGGTCGATTTTTTTAATTTCAAGGTTAAACTTATATATATATATATATATACTACCAAACCAAAGTATTAGACCATTCTCAAAACATTTTATTTTTCATCGTAAGTGTTATTTTTAATGAAAAAAGCAACACAAAGGTTTTATCTATTACACTAAATATAAGGCTTCCTCGGTGACTTTGACCTTAATATAACCAGATATAGGCCAGTTTCTCTGAGTCTTTTCCTCACAGTGGATGTTGACACACTTTTTACAACTTTGTTTCAGTTGCGCGGTGATACTTGGAGCAGTATATCTTCTTTCACGCAAACTGGAGACACCAGTGGAATTGTCCTTTGCATGAGTAAAACTGGAAGTATCTAGCAAGCAATTCAACACAATTTAGTCTAATGTGAGTTCAAGTGGTAGCATAATGTAACTTTTGAAAAATGTTTTATTCATGCTCAGTACTAATTTTCAAAAGATATTTGATTATATTAAAGTCAAAGTCACCGAGGAAGTCTTATATTTGTGGAACTTAACTTGTTTCATTAGAAATAGCACTTTCATGATGTGAAATGAAACATTTAGAGGGCGGCCAAATACTTTTGACTTGTGGTGTATGTATGTATATATATATATATATATATATATATATAATATGTGTGTATATATATATATATATATATATATATATATATATATATATATATATACAGAGTATATATATATATATTGTATATATATATATTTATATATATATATACAATATATATAAATAAAAGGTTCATACATATATTGCATATATATATATATATATATATGCAATATATGTATGTACCTTTTATATATATATCTTATATATATATATATATATATATATATATATATATATATATATATAAATATATATATATATATATACACAATATATATATATATATATATACATTATATATATATATATATATAGTTCTAAACAGTTCTATTTCAAACAATTCAGTTTAGCATGTTTGAAGTTTTTTGTTTACGCACAATCAATTTAAAAGCAGTTCTATTTAAAAAAATTAAGTTTTGTACACTGTTTAGTTATATTTAATCCGTAGGACCTTATCAGGTACTACCACTCCAGGCCAGAGTGAACTTGGGAGTGATAGTAATAAAGGGGTACTCTGCATTTCTCAAAGCCCCGGCATTATTGGAGCCTCAGCATCAGATTGTTTAGTGTCATATCTGAGACACCCGTTAGGGGAGTCTTACCCCTCTGCAGAGATCCAGTCGGTGTATTCTGCAGCCCTAGATGACTGGGTTAGATTGAAGAAGATGTTACCTTCATATAACAGTTGTTTCAAAGATACTGAGGAAATGAATTAATTGGGCATCTGTAAAGCAGAGACTTTTTGAATAACATGAGTTTCAGGCAAGACAATATCATGTAATGCCCTGGAATCTTTGACTGGAGGCGGTTATTTAGTTGGTTTAAATTGCTATTAACGTACATTTAATGAGAAATTCGTAAGTAAAGAACTATGATATGCAGTAATTAGCTGATTAGAAACCACGCCTATCATTAAAAAAACAAAACAAAACAAAACAAAAACACAATTATTTCTAATTGATCGGAAAACAGAAAAAATCCATCTGTATAAATCAATATCGCCATTTTAGCATTCATAAAAATACTCGTAAATGAAGAATAAAAATCCTTTAAAAAAACAAAACAAATAAAAAATATGTGACTCTTGAAATTTATATTCTGTAAGTATAGTAAATGACGCGGGAGTAGTCGTGGCACAGTGGCTAACGTACTGGACTGCGACATCATAGTAAGCGAGTTCGAACTACAGTCACTCTATTATGTTTGCTTTGGGTGACCCTTTCATATGGAAGGGGTGCCCCTTTCATATGGCCTTGTGCCACATCTAAGCAAAAAGCTTAGTAAATTTACACTCTATTATGTTTGCTTTCGTTCTAAAGGTTCGAACTTCATTATCTCTCCTGTTAGGGGTTAAATAGTATAAAAGCTGTTCTTCTCCAAAAAACGATTTCGGCATTAAAGGAACTATAAAAGCTGATATGCAATTAAAATAGATAAAACAAAGTTTAAAAGAAAAATAAGATAATTGCTTAACTAAAAACTAAGGTTTGCCTAGTCGACTGGGGCTGTAGAATACACCAACTGGACATCCGCAGAGGGGTAAGACCTCAACAAAGAGTGTCCTGGATATAACACTAAACAATCTGATGGTCAGGTTCCAGTGATGCTGGGGATTTGGGGTCTACTCAGGCTTGGAGTGGTAGCACCTGACAGGGTCCTATCGGTGGGTTAAATAGAACCAACTGTATACTTATGCTAAAACTGAATTGTTTGAATTAGAACTGTTTGGCTAAACTGAATAGCTTGAAATAGAAATGTTTTAACATTGAAACTGTACTTACACGGAACTGGATTGTTTGATATAGAATTGTTTTGACATTTAACTGTGTAAACAAAATCTGTACTTATACTAAACTGAATTAGTTGCACTAGAACTGTTTGAATAAACTAAATAGCTTGAAATAGAAATGTTTTTGACAATTAAAATGTGTGCTCATGCTAAACTGAATTGTTTGAAATAGAATTGACTATCTACATAAAAATGGATTAGGTGTTAAATAACCTACAAAGGTTGATATGTCATAAACCCAAACAACCAACCAAACAACCAATTAAACTTAAAGTCAAGATTCTTTAGTATTTATATTGGAGAAGTATTAACATTTGGAAAAGTTTGAACATCCTTATCCTCCCATATATGAGTTATATTTTCCATTACATTTTTAAGTAACCCCTGATGGTTAATAGTATTTAACAGAATTCCTACCAAGTCAGTATATCAAGAATCATGTATGGTTAGACCAAAAAATGCTAGTCCGCGTCAGCATTCCCTTTTTGGGTCGCCTCAGGCGCCTAGCAATTACGTCAACCCTGCAAAGTAGATATCGCCTGGGAGAAGGTGATCATTAACCTTTTACATGCGAGCCAAGGTTCCTGGCCGAGTGAAACGATATAAAAAAACAAACAAACAAACAAAAAAAAACTGAACAAAACAAGTATTAAATATTTGGTTAACCTAACTAGAAGGAGACAACTATGTTTGACTTACCACAAAAAAAACAAAAAAAAAACAAACTATTTACCCTATTAATATTCATTGCTCTCACACAGAACTTGACAAGTTTTACGAAATAAGAATTATTTTGGCTATAAAGAACAACCAAATAAAAATATTACGAGTTTCTTTATTTTACAGTGGAATGATTTTTAGATATATTCTAAGGAACACCGGAAACGCGAGGTTATTGTAAGTTCTTGGCGACCTTAGTCGAGGTTGACCCGAGGTCTTCCTTTTCAATAACTACCACACCGAGATATAGGGATAAGGGCGCTTCTACTTTTCCTGAAATGCTCCACTTTACCCTTGATCCTTACCTTATAATGCTGAGTGTTAATCAATATGGTATCATGTACCATTTTTGAGTCTTGGGTATGACTTGATCTGGGATTGAACCCTGGTCTCCCGGACCATTGGCGAAGACTCAACTCGTAAATTTCTTCCTTTTTCGAAGAAGTATAATTATGTTGAGACCGTGGTTAAAATCGCTTTCTCGAAATTGCTTTTTAAAACCTTTTAAAACCAAACGTTCGACAAAAGCTTATTTTGCAAAACAACCAGTTTCGCCTATTCAAGTATTATCGACATTTCAGTAGATGGTATTCATTTTCCCGATATTTTATACCCTTGTGCCATGTGCTCGGTTTCAATTTAAAAAAAAAAATTTAGGGATATTATCAAAAAAGCTCTTTAAAGAAAGCTCATTTGAAAAAAAAAAAAATTTTAAAGTGATTTGTAAAAGATTTTAAAATAGAAATTTGAAAAAAGCTATTAAAATGTTATGATTTGAAAAATATCTGTTTAAAAAGGAAGTTATAATCACAAACTATACTCAACTTTGTAGTGGCTCTCTCACAAATATTGAGCAATTGTAAAAAAAAAAAAAAAAAAAAGCAAAAGCAAAACGCTATCTAAAGAACAAAAAAACCCCCAGAACAACCATGTTGCGAATATCACACACACGCACGCGTGAACACATACACATGCGCGTGAACACACTCACATACACGCGTATATATATATATATATATATATATATATATATATATATATATATATGTATATAAAAATGGTGTCATAATCATGAATGCTTTGTTGAAAAATTATCAATTCCTGCATTATATCTCTCTTTCTCTTTCTATCTATCTATCTATCTATCTATCTATCTATCAATTCCAGTTTATTTACATGTCTATCTATTTCAGGGAACTATTGCACAATTCATTCATCTCCATGTGTGTGTGTGTGTGTGTGTGCATGTATATATATATATATATATATATATATATATATATATATATATATATATATATAAAGTGTGTTATAATTATGAACTCATTGTTGAAAAAGTATCAATTACTGCCCGGATATATATATATATATATATATATATATATATATATATATATATATATATATATATATATATATATATGTGTGTGTGTGTGTATATATATCTTTCTCTGTCATTCTCTCTTACTCTCTCTGTCTCTGTCTCTATCTCTCTCTCTTTCAATCTATTTATCTGAATTCTGCTCTTCTATGCAATTATAAGTACTGTATACCTACATGTCAGTGGGTGGAGCTTATGGGCCAGTATCTAGGGGACCTGCTCTGCTCCGCCTCAACTGCCGTCAATTTTCCCCCCAGAGAGCTCTCCCTCCCTGACCATCGATCTAGAAGCCTTCTTAATTGAATCAGTGCGCATAAAATTTAATCCTATTCTTTTCTATTCAATTAAGGGGGAATTGAGTGTCCGACATCCCTTTTTACCCCACCACCGCCACCCCCACTTTGCTGCAGCCAACTCCCTCACCTCCACCCCCTCTTCATTCTTACCTGCTCCTCCCACTTGTACTCCCGTTTCAGTCTTCCTTTTTGTGATCCTCATCTCGCAGACCACGCATCGAATGCGAGTCTTGTTTCTCCTCTACATCTATTCATTATCTATCTCCTCTTGTCCCATGACTGACTATGAAATACTTATGTCCATGTGCAATCACGCATCCTTCATTCTCTATCTATCTATCTATCTATCTATCTATCTCTTTCTTACTCGAACCCCCCCCCACATATATATGCATTTATATATATATGCCTTAATCTATCTATCTATCTATCTATTTCAATGACACTCTAAAAATAAATAAATAAAAAGAATCATAGTTTATTTTTTACTAAACTTTGAATTAGAATATTTGTGACATAAAATTAAGACAATATTTTTTTCTGAAAAAAAAACACCCACCCACAAAGTATTCAGTGAATAATTTAAATACATAATTTCTTTTTAAATTTATTTATAAATTCAATTAATAAAACATGTTTACATAAGTATTGGCTTACTTTGGTTTCTTTGTTTAATGGCATGTCAGCCTTCATGGGTTATTTAATGCCAAAAATGCCCTTGTAGATGAACAGTAGCGATTCTATTGAACCTATAGTTGTAAGGATAAGGAGTTGGTACCTTTCCCAAGTGTATGAGTTCTAAAGTGGACATAAAAATGCGACTGTAGTTCGAACTCGCTAACTTCGAGGCCACATTCCCGCACTTTAGCATTTTGACAAGAGGACCCCACCATCTCTCTCTCTCTATATATATATATATGTATGTGTGTGTGTGTGTGTGTGTGTGTAAGTCTATTTCTATCTGTCAATCTATTCAACTGCATGTTTTTAAATCTATCTATCTATCTATCTATCCATATTTACCAACCCCTCCGCCCGGGCAGGATATGACACAAGGTCAAGTTTTAAGCGGAGTTTAGCAGGTTTAAGTTCAGAGTTTTCATTCTCCTAGACTAGTTGCCTCACCAAGGCTGAAGAACCCAGTCTTCCCTACTATTTACCTATAGCTGGAGGGAGAATAATTGGATTCATACCTTTCCCACGGGTATTAGTGCTATGTGAAATGCAATCAGTCTCGTCTAGGATTTGAACTCGTGTCTATCTATCTATCTATCTATCTATCTAGTGAAATGCTTATACCCATACAAAAGAGTGTTGTCTTCCTTACAATAAGATGTTTTTTGCTAAAAACAGGAAATCGAACGACAACTTTATTGAAGCTGGAAAGTTTTGTTTTGATTGGTTTGGTTTTATGGCATATCAAACATTGTAGGTTATTTAATGCTCAGTCCATTTAATACATAAAAACAGTTCTATTTTCAAAAAATTCAGTTTAGCATAAGTACAGTTTTTCGTTTACTCAAAATTTAACAATAGTTCTATTTCAAGCAATTCAGTTTAGCATTAGTTCACCGTTTAAATGTTAAAAACAATCCTATTTCAAACGATTCAGTTTTGCATAAATACAGTTTAGTTCTATTTAAACCATAGATAGGACCCTATCAGGTGCTTCCATACCGGGCCAGAGTGGACCGGGGAGCGATAGTAATAAAAAGTACTCAACATTCCTCAAAGCTACAGCATTACTGGAACCTCACCCTCCGACTACAGAGTGTCATATCCAGCTTGAATGTTAAAAACTATTCGAATTCAAACAATTCAGCTAAGCATGAGTACAGTTTTTTGTTTACACACAATCAATGTAAAAGCAGTTCCATTTCAAAAGACACTCAGTTTAGCATAAGTACACTGTTTAGTTCTTATCACGTGCTACTACTCCGGGCCAGAGTGAATCTTGTAGCGATAGTAATAATGGGGTACTCCGCATTTCCCAAAGATCCAGCATTATTGGAGCCTCAGCATTAGATTGTTTAGTGTCATATCCCGGAAACTTGTTAGGGGAATCTTACCCCTCTGCACAGATGCAGTCAGTCTATTCGGCAGCCCCAGCCGACAGAACCAAAGCTCGTCAGTAAAAATGTATTATTGAATATATAGTACTTAATAATATATAAATCCTTTCATTAGATACTAGCAGAGATATCCGTCGTTTCTCGTGTATTATATAAAGACAACCTCATCTTATACATGTACAGATTCAGTTTACACCACGAAAAGAATTTCTGTATGTTTTCATTGTTGTACAAACTATAATTTTTGTTTGTTCAATTCAAAGTTTCCGAATAAACATTATTCTAAGTTTCACTTTCTGGTGCCAGGATGAAGATATATTTTGGTTTCTAACTCTTGAAAAACCCAACATGAAGCTGACCAAATGAAAAGACAAAGTTCGTTAGATTCAGTCCAACAAATTTCAGTGACTGGCTTGAGACTTGTTGTCGACGATGATAAAGCTGATTCTGACAAGAAGCAATCCCCTTTTGAAGTCAAACAGTACGTCAGATTGATTCGAAGTTAATCTGGGACTGAAATAGTTGTCTTCGGAAATTTTTTTCCTGGCATGAACGTGGCTTCCAGAACATTGACGGTCATACTTCTGATGATAAGTTTTTTTTTTATCACTGCAATATTTTGGAAGATTGAGGTCACTCATTAATATGAGCAATGATGGAAACTTCAACAGCAAACTGTATTGAACTCTATTTGTTCAATGCCGTTGAGAAACTCAGCTGGGTAATTAACAAGTTGGTCTAGGAAACTGATTTTGCTACCTTATTTATAGGATCTTTCTTCTCAAAGGAGCATATCTATTTTTTTACTGAAACTTTGTTCGATCCCAAAGCGATTTGATATCAAAGAGTTAAATATGAACATTAATCTTCAATTTTTTTCTGCTTCAATAAAAAAAAAAAGAAAAAAATTAAAGACCGTTTGCATTGTTTCGTATTCAGTTTAATGATATTTTGAATAACCCGTCAAGGACACATGTCACCGTGGATAAGGCGTTTGGTTAGAAGGTGCTTTTGAGTGAAATCATCTGGAGGTTGCAGGTTCAATTCTGACAACAGGTAAGAATCAAAAGGAATACTTACAATAACTTAACACTTATTATTGGTCATGGTTAACAGAATTGGAAGAGTCTACCATTCTGGTTCAAATATTGGGTTCAGTTCAAGATTCTGTGTGTTCTCCTGAGTTCGACATGACAAACCTAAATAAGTTCAAAGGATAAAAATGGTGATTATAAAAATAAGGCAAAAAGTCCGAATATTTTAAATAATAACATTTATCATGTTTCATCTCCAAAATTTTGACAAATAATATTTATTTTTGTTGACCGCGGCAAGATTAAAAAATAAAAAGCAAAAACAAGCCAACAAAAATCTCAACAAACCAACCAAACAAAAAACGGCAAAAATACAACAGGATAAAACGAACTTTAAATATTAAAAAAAAAAAAATCTAATTAAAGAGCTATGTATATTTCTAACTCTTCAGTTACGAAACAAAAAACAAAAACAAGCCTACAAAAAACGCAACAAACCAACCAAACAAAAAACGGCAAAAAAAAAAAAAAAATAAATAAAATAACAGGATGAAACGAACTTTAAATATTTAAAAAAAACCCATCTAATTAAAGAGCTATGTACATTTCTAACTCTTCAGTTACGAAACAAAAAACAAAAACAAGCCTACAAAAAACGCAACAAACCAACCAAACAAAAAACTGCAAAAAAAAAAATAAATAAATAAAATAACAGGATGAAACGAACTTTAAATATTTAAAAAAAACCCATCTAATTAAAGAGCTATGTACATTTCTAACTCTTCAGTTACGAAACAAAAAACAAAAACAAGCCTACAAAAAACGCAACAAACCAACCAAACAAAAAACGGCAAAAAAAAAAATAAAATAACAGGATGAAACGAACTTTAAATATTTAAAAAAAACCATCTAATTAAAGAGCTATGTACATTTCTAACTCTTCCGTTACGAAATAAAAAAAAAAACAAAAAACAAAAACAAGCCAACAAAAAACTCAACAAACCAACCAAGCAAAAAAAAAAAAAAAAAGCGGCAAAAATACAATAGGATAAAAGAAACTTTAAACATATATATTTCTAACTCCTTCGTTACGAGCAAGATTTAACACAAGGTCAATTTTTTAAACCGGGCACAGCTGATTTTAATTTAAAGTTTCCCTTCTCTTTGTTTTACCAAGGATAAAGAACCGAATCTACCTTACAATTTACTCATAGTTAGACGGAGAAAACATAGATTCATTCCTAACCCAAAGACATTTGCTGGAAGTGAAACAAACTACTTTGCCCAAGATTTGAACTCGGATTACTGATCCATTCTCAACAAAGATAACTGTAACACTGAGCGCATCTAGTAAAGAATACAACAACCACCCCCTCTTTTTTATATTTCGCCAATTATTTGCGTTTACATTTCTTAGAATCGTCAAAATCTACATAGTTGATACTTTGGTGTTTAACTTGTAGTTTTCCAGTGAAAGTCAGATACGCAAAAACTCACTGTTTTTTTGGTTTTTTTACTCAAACACTTACAAATACCGTGAAATTTCTATTCCCTTTTGTTTTACATTTGTAAAATTTGTGAGAACAGCATATGCGTTATGTATAACATCCTAGCGAAGAAAAAAATAGAAGTAACATAGGGTTGCTGAAATTATCAAAACCTTCAACAGTTACCTAAATGGTCTAGAGAGCAGTCACGCAGATCAACAACAATAGAAAGAAATTGGCTTCCTGTTCTGAGATCTCACGTTTTTTAGTCAAGGAGTTTAGAGTCGATGTCAATCGGGTGAGAGAAACCGTTCCACTGACTGAGATGGTTTTTCATTCTTTGCCTTTTCGCTTTCCTCTTTTTTCTCAGCATTTTTCGGTTTCAGTTTTTTTTTTTGTTTTGTTTCATGGCATATCAACCTTCATGGGTTATCTAATTCCAAAGCTATTCTTGTAGAAGAATAGTAGATGTGATATTAAACTATAGTCGGTGGGTGGGGGTTTCGGGGTTCATACCTTTCTCTTTATATGTTTTGATTAATCAGTTACAGTTTTATCTCATAACAACATTTTATGCTGTTCTATGTAGAAATTGAAAAAAATAATTCTAAAACATTTAAAACCATTATTAAACTTAAATGGCAGTGTTTAAGGTGCTTGACTGGAAAATCCTAATAAACGAGTTCGAACTCATGTCATGCTATCACGTTCACTTTCGGATTAATAGCCTTGGGTAAGGTATAAACCCTTGTATCTCTCGGGTAAATAGTCCCACTACTGTTCTTCTTCACTGATGGTTTGGGCATTAGATAACCCACGAAGGTTGATATACCATTAAACAAAGAAAGAAAACCAGGTCTTCTCCGCTTGGGAGTGGCAGTACGGATTAGGATCCCATTCATGGCTCCGGTAGATTAGTTTATAATATATCAATATTTGATAAGAAAATATATGCCAAAAAAATATAAGCCCCCGCCCCCCCCAGCAACCTCGCAAAATCATAAAACCAACACAAAATATTAATATTAACGTACAATGTTTCTCTAATCTGTTGGCATAAAATAATCCTTGTCTGGTTATTATGCTGTTAAAATCAATCAATCAATTTTTAAAATTCTGTCAATTTTTTATAGCCCAAATGTAACTACAGAATATTTCGTCAAAATAGACAATTTCAAATATTTTTTTCAATAGACTATGTACAGGGATCATTTAATAAGTTTCTAGAATTTTTTCGTATGGGTACGTTTATTGATAGTACACACATGAAACTCTAGTCCCCTTCAAAGTAATCTCCTCCGGCTGCAATGCACTTGTTGTACCGTTCCAACAGCTTCTGGAATGCCCCACAGAAGTCCTCTTTTGTGAGCGTGTCAATGACCTTCGTCACAGCCTCTTTCATCTCCTTAATTGTCTCATAACGACAGCCTCTGAGCTCAGGGAATAACCAAAAGTCACAGGGAGCAAGGTCTGGACGATAGGGAGGCTGAGTAACTGTCTTGATGCTCATCTTAGTCAAATAGTCTGTGACAGCGATGGAGTTGTAGACTGGTGCATTGTCCTGGTGGAAATGTCACTGACTCGATTTGAAGAGTGCTGGCGTCTTCCGACGGAATCTCTTCCTGAACTCCCTTAAAACCTCAACATAGTAACCCCAACCCTAACCGTTTGGCCAATCAACTGTGGTGTATTGACTTCCTTACTCCTCCCACACCTCTCATCATCCTTCACAGACTCCCTGCCTTCCTTGAATCTCTTATGTCACTCAAAAACTGAGGCTCGATTCAGGCAAGATGCTCAATATATAGTCTGAAGCATTCCATACGTTTCTGGGACATTTTTTCCACGTTTAAAACAGAATTTTATTGTATATCGTTCTTTTAAAGTGTCAGATTGCATTTTTGAAATTCACCAGCTGTGACAATCAGGCTTTAGTAGGATGTATTCCAATTGCTGCTGTAGTTGTTCATTTGAATCTGAAATCATAAAAATTGGTCAGTCATCTCATAAGATGTATAGTAATAACATAGTGAATTTTTAAGAGTCTACGACAATTTTAAATGCCCGCACGAAAAAAGTCTGGAAACTTATTGAATTCTCCACGTAGTTTATATTATGTACAGGGATCATTTAATAAGTTTCTAGAATTTTTTCGTATGGGTACGTTTAATATTGCTTCTTAGAACGACACCGTGTGTATGTACTTACTCTTCTATACGCGTAGGATGTTATAAGGTCAATTGCATGGGCAATTTCCTGGCAAGAAGCTGAATAAAGTTTTGGGATCTAACTGGAGTAGGTTTTTAAGAAGAACCCGAATACACGTCCGTAAAAACGAATTACTTTTTATAATATAATACTAAGCTTCATACGACAACTCTGCAGAGCTCTGAGAAGGGTTTCTCATACCATATCCATTTTTTAAAACTAATTAATTTAAATTTACCAACTTGTAACTATTCTGGATTGTTTTTGATGACCTAATTTAAAGCTATATACATATATATATAACGAATTGAGCACTCCGGTATCTGGTAACGCAAAATTTAAACAAACGAAAGCTAATACGTAATGCATTATAATTCCCGAGTTGACGTACGTCGCCTGTTGGCTGAGCGGTAAGATACTTAGTCTAATGTAAAGTTGGGCGGGTTTCTCTCCCACCTCGAAGCGTTCTGCGTATCTAGCCACACTGAAGAGTTTTGATACAATGAAACAATCTGTCTGTGGATGACAATATATATATATATATATATATATATTTAAAAGTTTACCTTGCGTCACATCCTGTGCATGCTGAGGGGCTGCTATATATATGTATATATATATATATATATATATATATATAAGTTGACCAACCGGAAGACTGCTTTTTAGGTACTACTGCAAGGTGTTAGGGAAAGCGCTACACATTTCCATAGATATCTCCACTTACGCTTGATCTTTATCTTATGATGAAGAGTGTTAAGAAAGGAGGCATCAAGTACCAGTTTTGAGTCTTTGGTAGGACTAAACCTGGGGTGAACCCAGGTCTCCTCGATCATTGGTGAAATCTTTAACCATTACGACAATATATATATATATATATATATAATTATATATATATGTGTGTGTGTATGCGTGTGTGCGTGTGTAGAAAACGGTCGTAGTGTAATAGTTGTTTTCGTAAGAAATGGATACGACGACTCGATTTCATATGCTGGATTCAACTTTGGAATTTCACACAGCGCTAAAAACCTTGAAAAATTATTCATCCAAGTATTCTCCCGTCAGCTACGGGTAAAAGTAGGGTAGACTGAGCTCTTTAACTTCGGTATGGCAACCTTTCAACTCCGCTTAAAATTGACCTTATAACATCCTACGCGTATAGAAGAGTAAGTACATACACACGGTGTCGTTCTAAGAAGCAATATTAAATTTAGAAATCCCAGATAAATCAGAACTGAAAAAAATAAATAGTGGAAAACAAGTATTGTTTAAACGAAATCATGTAAACAATAATAAAAATGCTTTGTTTCTGTTCGAGACTTTCAATTTGCTAATTTCAACGAAAAATTCTGTAAAAATGAAACTAGAAGGAAATTTTATTTGTTTACAGTAGACAAGATTTTTTCCGTCATTGGTTTTCACAAATAACTACAAACATTACATATCGACCCTCGACCGAGCCGTCAATAAAGAGATGCACCGGTGTAAATAAGCCGAAGCTGGTGTACGTCAAACAAAAATATAACCAGGACACAGGCAGTTGAAGTCAGTCTGTTCCAGTCAGTTTCAGTTGGAGTTGGAGTCAATTGGTGACAAGTGTCGGAGTGAGAGTCAGCGGCAGACAATGGGCTTTGGGCCCTCAGTGACCCACGGTTAAGCAGCCCAGCCAGGACGCGAAAGAAGTGCTGCTATGGTCAGAAGAACTTGGGTCAATATGTAGCAGTCTGTCCCCGTCTCCAACTCACCTCTCACACACAAGAAACATCAACCCTTTCAAGAATAAAGTGTGAGGGGTATATTTTTATAAAGAAGTGTGTTCGTTCGTTCATTGAAGTTCGTCATTATGATATGATTATGGTTGTGAGTATACAACACAAATTCGTAGAGTCTACACAAAATTATGTTAACCTTTTCCTGGGAAAAAGTTTAATATGACATTAGTATCTAATTTTTGTCGTTTGCTTTATAGTAGAAGCCGGACATAAATCAACGAATTACGTTTATCATATTATATTGAGGTTCATATGACAAAAATTGTGGACAATCTTGTTATTACATAATATTGCCGGCTCATTGGTCTAGTGGGTAGAGTGTTTGCCAATGGTCCGGAAAAACTGGGTTCAATCCCAGGTCGCGTCATACCAAAGGCACAAAAAATGGAACTTGATACCTCCTTGCTTAACCCTCAGCAATACAAGGTATGTATCAAGGGTAAATTGGAGCAATCCAGGGAAAGGAATAGCGCCCTCCCCTACACCCCGGTGTAGTAGCTATTGAAACGGGAGCCTTCTGGTCGCCCTCGACAACGGTCACCAACTTTACAACTTTCTTACATAAAATTGTTTCAGTGCTTTTTAAAAAAATAAAAATGCTATATGAAATAGATATCGGTATTTTTATAACTATAGTATAATATTAAATTGTATTTAATTGAGTATTATCTTACCGACAATAGTTTGTTTGTTGAAATAGTCACAATATCGAGTTTAGACATTTTCGAATTTTATTTACTATGGTTTGAAAAATGAAATAAATTTAGCATCATAAAATATAAAAACAATAACCAGCAACAGTAGAATAACTTTTGCCGCTGATATTAATACAATTGTCTGATGATGGATGGAAAAAAAGACAGGGCTAAAGGGTGGGAATGGTTTGGTAAGATATACGAGACAAATGATGGCGTTAAAATTTTGGTAAGTTTTATTTGTGAATAAAAGGTGGAAACTTTCCATATTCTTTTCCTCTAAGTCCTAAAGAATATTCGGAATCGCTTAGGATCCTAGGAAAAGACAATGAAGATTTCTTACACTCCCTCAATCTTTATAGATATATTGCAAGTAAACAGGAAAATTTGATTAAAATAATCAATTAAACCTTCCTTGATCATCACATTCAGTATGGATTTGCTGGTGAGGTACCAGTACTGGAGCTGTGAAGAGTATGGAATGCTCCTTTGCTGCCACTACTTCTACGTCTACTCCGACCAATAAAAGAAGCACCTATTAAGGTCCTACCTGTGGATCAAACGATTTTGTCTGAAAACTATTTGTATTGGATAAAGATACGTGAAACCCTACAACTGCGAAAATAATTAATTATTACTACATAGAATCATAAATTTTAGATAGGAATATTTGAAACCATTTGACTGTTTGCAAGTTAAGAATAGTTATTTAAAGCTATAATTATGGTTAAGGATTTATAATTGTTACTTAAAATCATATAATTTTTGGCAAATTATTGGAGTTAAATTGGAATACTTGAAACCAAATAATTGTAGAAACAAATGATATGATTAAACTGGAATCTTTACTTGAAACCGGAGAATTATGTACAGATTATAAATATTAGATAGGAATACGTGATATCATGTGTAATTATGTACAAATTAGAATTAGAGAGGAATACTTGTAACACTGCAAATGTGTGCAAACAAATGATTATACATAAAAATGCAACATTGAAAATATAGTTATTACAATTAGATATTTACAAACGAATAATATTTTGGCATTAAATAAACCGTGTTGAGTTGATATGCTGTTAAACAAATAAACCAAACAAATCACTTTTAATGAAACTTGTTTATAGACTGAGATCATAAAGGAAATTTTGATGGAAAATTTTCTCGAGGATACAAAAAAAAAGCATTAAATAAAAAACAAAGAGATAATTTCCTTAATCTAACAGTTTGTATCTTTCCTTATTAAATAAAAAAAATTGAGCACAAACTGATGAATAAGAGCATTATGAAGATAGCCAACAGTTGACAAGTAGGGGAATGTACAATATTTTTGTATATCTGATATATATATATATATATATATATGGCTACATAAAAAAGAATAACAACAAATAACACACATACATAAAATCAAAGCATACACAGAAAAAAAAGCACAAAACCCACACACACACACACACACACACACACACACACACACACACACACACACACACACACACACACACACACACAACCCCCAAAGCATGTACACACAAAACACTCATTCACACACACACACACACACACACACACACACACACACACACACACACACACACACAATCCCCAAGCATGTACACACAAAAACACACATTCACACACACACACACATACACACGCGCACGCGCTTAAGGTTTTGACAGACAAACAAGCAGACAGAAAATAACAATTGGTGTGCCTGTTTATTAGAACTGGAAAAGATTGAACGTGAAAAGATTTCCAAATCGAGAAGACATCTCTTGCAATAACCAGAGATAAACAGGAAGCCATGTTGCTGAAAAAAATGTCAGTTTTCGATTTTCAAACGAATGAATACTCACGTTCGTTAAGATGGAGTTGGAGAATAATCGTATGAATTTATTGCTTAGTTATGACTTGGGAGGAAAAAGAAACAAGAATCCTGAAATGAATGAAAACTTGAGTATCAATCATATATATATATATATATATATATATATATATATATATATATATATTATACGCTCCCCCCACACAGAGGGATGAGCACTTTAGCGAAGAAATTAATGGCTGCCACTCGCATAATGCAAAGCCCTTCGAATAAAGGGTATCCGTTAAGGCCAAATGTAAACAAACGAAAGCAACTACATAATGCCTTCTAATTCCCGAAGCTGACGTATGTTGCATGGTGGTTGAGCGGTAAGATGCTAAGTCTAACATAAAGTTGTGGGGTGGTCGATCTCAGCTTCTAGTGCCCTATGTGTCTAGCCACACTGAAGAGTTGTGATAAAACGAAACAGTCTGTCTGTGGATTACAATATATATATATATATATATATATATATATATATATATATATATATATATATATATAAACAGGATGCAATGGGTAAACTGACGTCCTGAATTACCCTAAAATGAAAATAACACTGATATCTCACTTTATCAGATATATTTACCCAAAATTACATTAAAATATCTTGAAATAATATAGACTAAATCTATTTTAACAAATTGACATTGACTTCAACCATGGTCCCCGGGCGACTCCACTTCGAAATCTGCAAGCTTTTCCGAATGTCTCTTTGTTTAAATTGGTAAAATGCTATCGATATCATTGCCTTCAGTTCATTTTTGTTGTTGCAACGGAGTTTTGTTGGTCTTTCACTCTACAACGCCGCACATATAATACTTAAGGGGATTGCAATCTCGGGAGTTTGGTCGACAGATGTTAGGGGTGATGTGGTCTCGGAAATTTTCTGACAACTAAAACCTGATTCTCCAGCTAGTGTGGCATGGCACAGAGTTCTATTGCCAGCAACTAACCTCACGATCCAGGTAAATAGCAGTAGCAGTAGCATTTTTAAAAATGTTTTTCTTTTGAGGTGTGAACTGTGTGATTTTGCATGCTGGGCGTATTTTTACGGGCTGGAACAATAGTTTCGGTAGGGTCGCTTGGGAGAGCAAGTATGAGGTTGGAAGACCCGAAACTTGTAAGGACCCCAAGAACATCACAGACGAGTCGATTCTGTGCACGTTTTTAAGTGTGTGACTACAATGTATAATTTTTAATGTCAGAAAATCAGTAGAAACTTGTTATCATGACCATCAGGTGATAATAAAAGTTTTTTTCGAATAGACTTTATTTATTTATTTCCTCTTCTCTTGTATTTAGAAATCCGTTTCAAAATTTCAAGTCTCTTTTGTTTAAAAAAAATCATAAAGTTTCATACATTACTCGATAAGAATTTCATAAAAAATATCCCTTCACTGCGACAAAATGAATGCATCTATGAAAGCAAAAATATTTAAATTTCATATGTACTTTAAATATATTGTTGTGTTTAAAATATTCTAAAAAAAAAAACACTTCAATTAAAAATACATCGTACGTTAATAAAAAGATTCTAAGTATTCTTCAATTGAAAAATACATCGTACGTCAGTAAAAAAATTCTAAAAAGATCTCCCATGAAAGAATACATCATACGTCAGTAAAAAGATTCTAAAATCCCTTCAATAGTGCGTCAGTAAAAAAAACAAAAAACAGCAACAACAAAAATACCAAAACAACCAACAACAAAAAGCCAAAACAATAAACAACTAAAACAACAAAAACTTTTTTTGTAATAATTCGTTGCATTTTCCTTCCTTTAATTACTTGGAAAAAGAATTAATGACACACTTTGAGCCAAACGGTGAAAACATTAATGAAACACTTTATTCAAGGTTTCTAGACAGGGTTTGATCTCTTGAATCATATTAAAAAGCCTTCAATCTTAAAAAAAAATTCCTTGCTAACGAGCCTAATCTAGCTTCAATGAGTTCCAAGCCTCATTCTGGCCAAACCAAAACCTATATAAGAGAGTTATTCAATAGATAAGGTGAATTTTGCCTTTGGAGTTAGTATAAAGAAACATAGTGATGAGTCCTTTCGTGTTCCACAGGACTGTCAGCATCACCTTTTTTTATAACAGCTGCACCCGGAATTTTTTCTTTACTGGAGAGTCAGTATTTTCACTCGGTGAACTTTCTTTTCGACTCATAGTAGCAAACCCATGTTTAGTTAATTTATAAACATGTTTTTGACCAAAACCTGCTTCTCCGTACACACCATACATTCTTTTGTGATTTTCACGTAGTATGCACTTTTCGGACACAAAAAAATTAAGGACAGACCTCTATTCAAACTAGGATCACTCTAGACAAATATCTCGAGATTTAAATAATTTTTGCTATGAATCACTTCCATACAATGCAGAATTTACATTTGTGGGAAAAGTTCTGAAAAAAAATAATTGATTTGAAAAAAAAAAAAAGAAGAAAATAAAAGTAAATTAATACCCATTATTTATTGAATGACCCTCGTTCTTGCCTTTGAGAAAATCATTGCATAAAATTTCTGCATGAATAGGAACACTATTATGCTGAAACATGAACTCTAAGCCGTCGATCTTCAGCTAATGAATTTGAATTTCTCAACATATCTACATATCCTGTCTGGTTTAGCCGCCTGTCAGCAAAATGGAGTGTCATCTTCTCACCGTATCCTACAGCACACGGATTCATGAACATATCACCCCCACTAGCTCGCTGTGAAAAGATTTCGTTTAGTACTCGTGTATCATGCCAGTAACCTTGGAGGCTATCTGAGCCATTGGAGTTGAATTTCTTCTCGTCTTTAAAGAACACTTTCTGCCGTTCCTTATCGTCTGAAGTTTTATAAAAATCAGTCTGCGTTGTTTGTAGCTATTCTTCAGAGTTGGATACTGCAACCTTTTTTTTTCTGTGATTGAGTCCTAGCTTCTTAATTGTTTGTCTAATGCTTTTTGGGGGGAAACTGAACCCATGCCGCTGTCTTCAGGCGAGCCATGGATTGATTGGTGTTTTACCACAGCGCTCTGAAAACTGCCCTCTCATCACGATCTTAATCTTCTTGGGTTTGCCATCTCTGTTTACGGCTCTATAACTTCATGGATCACGCAATTCTTTTTCACAACCGTTTGAATTCGAATAATTTGCTCAGATATTGTGTATTGTGATAGCCGCTAGTTCAACCATGTTTGAAATCGCAGAGCATTACTCTCTGCAATATAGACTTGATAATGTTTATAACTACAAAAACCATTCTCTCTTTCAACACGCCAGGATATGAGTTTAGTTATTTCTTGTGGTAATGAATTTTAGTTTTGAAAAATCAATTGATTGTGTTTTATGCCATATTAACCCTTGTATGTTACCAACAAACTATTCGTTTACAGATTATATGTGACTGAGTGATTTGTAAATGTATAAATTGTTGGTAACATTGTTTTTAAACGAACGAGACCTCATTTATTTGGACATTGTTAAATGGTTTCAAGCATTTCTATTTAGCAGGAATAATTTACAGTTAAATGGTATTGCTATCTAATACTAAGCATTGCTATGTAGCAGTAATAATTCAATTTAATATCGGTAACTTTGTTTGCACAAAGTTGATATATATATATATATATATATATATATATATATATATATATATATATTATCATCCACAGAGAGACTGTTTCGTTCTATCAGAACTCTTCAGTGTGGCTAGACACACAGGATGCTCGAAGCCGGGATCGAAACCTGTCCAACTTTACGTTAGACTAAGTCTCAGACCTCTCGGAATTTTTTAAAGGTATTTATTTAGCAACAGCAGCAGCATCCGTTTGTTTACATTTTTTATACAGTGATAAATTACATGTATGTATGCATGTATGTCTCTATGTTTGCCCACACACACACACACACACACACATATATATATATATATATATATATATATATATATAATACTGTATTTAAACGTTGCAGTATCTGTATGTCTACTCATATACAACGTATACCTGCCCAGTCAGTGTGACTTAAAAAAACACTCATACTATTTTTGGAAAAGGGTTAAGCCTACCCACCAAAAGTTGTGTCCTGGATGTGAAACTAAAAACTATTTAGTGCTGAAACTTCCTTTTTGGAGCTTTAGGGAGTGATGAGTACACCTTCATTGCCATTACTTCCATGTCCGTTCTGACGCTGAGGGGTAGTTCCTGCTATAGTTGCATTTATGAAATGAGCAAAATTTCAACATTAAATAACCCATGAATAGTTATTATTATGCCGTTAAATAAATAAATTAAACCAACAAACACACACACACATGCATATGTGTGTGTGGGTATGTTCTCCTAACGTTCGAGAAATCTGATCAGCGTACAAAATTAAATGTAGTACAGACTCCTGTTACTGCCCTTTTGAGCAAAGCTGTCAGGAACTACTTCGAACTTAGCGATGCAAACCAGCCTTTATATGTCATTTTCTCTTGACCGACCGACAGAATCTATATATGCACACACGAGCACCTCATCTAGTGTAACGCAAGCAAGATTAACAGATAGTGAGTTTGATTCTCACTGGGTGCCTCATATTTCAGGCCTTGACCCACACCTTAGCAAAGCTAAAAAAGGCATTATATATGCACACACACATACACACACACACACACATACACAAGCACACATATATATATATATATATATATATATATATATATTGATTGAGGAAGAGGGTATACCTGGAAGAGCAAAGCAGGATTGGAAGGAAGAGACAGACAGACAGACAGAGAGTGGAGAAGAAAAAGTTATTAAAATAAAGAACGAATAAGTAAATGGCAAAACAGAAGGCACAAACAAGAGAAAGCGAAGCTCTTCCTCTCTCTCTCTCTCTCTCTCTCTCTCTCTCTCACACCCCTCTCTCTCTCTCTATATATATATATATATATATTGAAAAGGAGACGAAAAGAGAAAGACAGCTGTACGTCTGCAGCCACTTACATACACGTGCAAGCATTCATAGACTTACAAATTGCATAATTGTCCGTTTTCAGCAATCGGTGTCAGTGCAATATAAAACTGATATCCATCGTGTTGTCTACATGAATAGCCTTCGAGATTGGGCAAAGAAACACGTACGTCTTAATAAAGCCCAGCCACAAATATAATTTAAGACATTTTATTAAATATACAATTTTCAGGTTCCCTACCTCGGGATGGAAATATAACGATCACGCACCGCTGCGCCGGTCACTAGACAAAGAAAGCCGGCCATTCAACTATTGACGGCGCAATTTTCAGCATGAGATAGTAGCAAAAACGAATATCATTGAGTGGGTAGGTCTATGAATGTGCAGGTGTAGGTGCGCGTGTGCATCATTGTATTTGTGCGTCGGTGTGTGCGTGTGTGTGTGAGTGTTTGCGTTTTCTTTTCTGTATGGATGAAAAAAGAGTTTACTAAACTGCTTATTTGGATTATCGAAATACGCTGTCGCCCACATACACAAACATTTATATGAATATATGTGTGTATATGCATATATATATATATATATATATATATATATACAGACATATAAATTTAAACGTAAATACACACCCACATGTATATACATATATATAGTTAAACTCATACATTCATATGTATATTTTATATGTATGTGTATGTGCGTCCACACAGACACACACACACACACATATATATATATATATACACAGACACACAGACACACACACACACACACACATATATATATATATATATATATATATTTGCAGGAATATGTTTATGTGTGTATTAGTGTATGCCTTTACATTTCTCTCTCTCTCTCTCTCTATATATATATATATATATATATATAAGCGCAGATACTTGAGCTTATATGTATACATGAACTCGAACATGTATGGTTATATATATATATATATATATATATATATGCGTGTGTATATGTATATACAGTGGGAGAGAGAGATAGGGAGTGAGAGAGAGAGATATAAAGGCATACACTACCACATATATTTACATAAACACATACTCCCATATATAGATATATATATATATATGCATATATATAGATATATATTTTAAAAGCACGCACACATATACATATATATATGTATATATATATATATATAGAGAGAGAGAGAGAGATGCAAATGTATACACTAAAACATACATATATAAACACATGCCTCCATATATATATATATATATATATATATGTGTGTGTGTGTGTGCGTGTGTGTGTGTGTGTGTGTGTGTGTGTGTGTGTGTGAACAGGCTCGTGCGCGCGTACGTACACATCCATTCACACGCATATATACATATATATATATATATATGAACTGAAAAGAAATAAAAATTCCATCTTCTCAGTTTTGTTTCGTTACTAATCGTTTCGTGTCTTCTATTAAATAGAACATACAATCGTCTGATGAAACAAGCCAGCATTTGAGCGGTTGTGATTTATCAGACGGTTTTTAAACTATTCTTTATTCCTGTCGGCTTACCTCTCCTTCTCTCCCTTTCTCTCCCTCCCTCTCTCTCTCTCTCTTTCTATATATATATATATATATGTGTGTGTGTGTGTGTGTGTGTGTGCATATTCGTTTTAGGTGTTAAGCAAACATTCAAAGGATAGGACAATATTCGAATATTAAATGTACTTGTCCTCTTATTGAAAAGTGAAGGAATTACTTGGAAGAAAACTTTTGAAACTACGCTTCAAGCTAAGCAATTTCCTTCGAATTAAGACCGTCCAAACCGGTTGATAATTCTAACTTTTAGCTTGAGATAGCATTATTTGAGGCACTACGACGCTGAAAAGCAAACTATTAGAAAGCTCGTATTACAGACTATTACTTAAGCAATAAGTTCCATCATCACTGAACTGCCTCAGTCTGGTAGCTTTGTTTCGTTCTAAATAAGAGATGCACAACGAACTCTTTTCAAGCCACAGCCCCAAGTGTAACTTTGGGATGAGCTTTTCAGAATAGTAGACAACTCGTACTCAGCGACGAGTCGTGGATAAAAATACAATGTATGATTTTTTTCAAGTACCGATTTACAAAGAAATTGAAAGTGAACACTTAAAGGCCGAAAACAGATGAAGTTAAACCGGATGATGTTTTTTTTTCAATTTCATGGCATATCAACCTTCCTGGGTTATTTAATGCGAAAGCCATCCTTGTAGAAAAATACAGCTGTACTATTTAACCCATAACTGGGGGACAAGTGGATTCATATTTTACCTCAGAGTATTAGTCTGAAAGTGAACATAATAGCGTGATTGGAGTTCGAACTCGCTGCGATGTCACAGTCCAGTACGTAAGCCACTTCAACCCAAGGGTCTACCACGAATCTGGTTTGGTTTGGTTTTTATGGTACATCAACTATTATAGGTAACATTTTATACCCATAAACAGTTCGATTTCAAACTATTCAGTTTCATATAATTTTTTTACACAAAGTTAAAAGTCAAAACAGTTCTTTTTCAAACAATTCAGTTTAGCATAAGTACACAGTTTCAATGTCAAGAACAGTCCCATTTCAAACAATTGGCCTAGTAGTTAGAGCGTTCGCCAAATACCCGGGATACCAGGGTTCAATCTCATGTTGAGTCATACCAAAGACTCAAAAATGGTACTTGATGTCTCCTTGCTTAACACTCACTATTATAAGGTAAGGATCTAGGGTAAAGTGGAGTAATCCAGGGGAAGGGGTAGCGCCCTTCCCTACACATCGGTGTAGTAGCAATTGAAAAGGGGGCCTTCAGGTCACCTTCGTCTATAGTCACCGACTACTAACACAGTTTACATGTAAAAACATTTCTATTTCAAACAATTCAGTTTAGCATAAGTATACGGTTTAAATGTCAATAAATGGTTCCATTTTAAACTATTCAAGCAGTTCTATTTCCAATAATTTAGTTTAAAGTAAGTACACAGTTTCAGTATTAAAAACAGTTCTATTTCAAACAGTTCAGTTTGGCATAAGTACACAGTTTTGTTTTATTTGACCCATAGAAGGGACCCTATCAAGTGCTACCACTTATGGGCACAGTGGATATTTGAGCGATATCATTGAAGGTGTTCTTCGTATTCCTCAAAGCTCCAGGATTATTGGAACCTTACCATCAGGTTTGTTTAATGTCATATCCGGGACACCTGTTGGGGGCGGTCTTACTTCTCTGTAGAGAAGCAGTCGATCCGGTGTATTCTACTGCCCCACCCAACTGGGCAAGAAAGCAATTAGGGGATACTCGACGCTTCAACAGCAATAAATAATAAAGAGAAACTCAATGTCCAAAGTTTAAGAGCAAGGGAGTAACTCATAGAACCTTGAACGGTGTTTGTACCCAGGGACTAGTAGTCACTATGGTATTTGTACCGCTACCTTGTGACTAGTTGTCACTTCTTTACAGAAGAAAGCCGTCTCTTCTATATCACGCAAAGTTATTTAGGAACACACATGATTCCTCGGGACAACTTCATACGTGCAAGCACTACCACAGATGTGGCAGGCAAAAGAATTGTCTTTGGGTTTTTGAAATTAATCTGATGCGTTCTTATGTGACTTCTGAGAGCAACTGCAAATTCACAAACTTTGTACCAGAATTGATATGAATTAACCTGTCGGAGGACCGGTAAAAAATCATCCCGCGATTGTTTGCTGTCATAAGATCTTTTATGATTAGTATGCCTGGCTCAGAACAAACAGACCCTACTGCAGATATTACACACTTGTTCATATTGAAAAATGTCCCATGACAGTTTCGAAACCAATTATACATTTCTTTTGCCATTTCTTTGATCGCTAGCGATGATGTTTCTTGCCTCTGTCATGAAAGAGTAAGGACACATGGCTATAGCCATTTTACGTTCCTTCATCATCATCATCATCGCCATCAAATAGAACTTTTTCGATTTTTTTTACTTCTTGTTCTTGCTGCTTGTTCATACAACAATATAAGCATATATTTTAGTTGTCAGGGCACGTTTGTTTATTCTTTTGGATAAAATCTTATATAAATATTATGTATATTAAATGTTTCTGTAGGTATAAATTAGCTTATCTTCCGTTCCGTTTATTCACTGTTAGTATACCACGGATATACTAATTCTAATATTGGTTTTTGGTGGGTGGAGAATCGAGTTGATATCTTCCCTATCTACAAGCACCTCAAAACTACTTTTATTTCAAGAAAGTACATAATTTAAAAGATTCATTCGTTTGTTTATGCGAAAAGGAAAGAAAAGAAAACTTTGCCCAAAACAGTATGCATTTTCATTACAAAATAAAGACATTGCCTCTTTTTTAAATCAAGATAGATTCAAGTCAACATAATTTCTGACCATATGATCTTATAATCACTTTTAAGTAATCCATATTTATAAATTATGATATAGTTAATTTGAAAATTTTCTTTTAATGCTAATTTTCTGCGATCAATATCTCCCTTTATCGCCAGTTAATTTAGTTATTTACCAAGCTTTGCTTAGTTGTCGAACAAGACCAGTAGTATGGTGATACTTTATGTATTAAGCTTAATAAATATCAGAATGACTCATTTTGGATTTATGGTTAGCTTGCTTGTCTCTCAGGTTATTAATACCATGGTGAGTCCCTTCCTCACTAGGAGTCACACTGATTCAGCCTTGGGCAGAATTAATCAGAGCTTCGTAAAAACGAGGCTTATTCAATAAATAAGGGGAACTTTTACAAAGTACCAAATATTTTTTCTCAGAATTTTTTCCATAAATGAACTCTTCATTGTTTGAAATTGGTTTTTAGCCAAAAAATTTTTTTACCTCACTTTTCTCTGTTCATTTTTTTTTTATTTCATTCTACTCACATTTGCGTGTTCTTTTTTTTTTTTTTTTCATCTCACTTGTCCATGCTCTAATTTCTTGCGTGTGGGGCTTTTATCCTTCTCTCATTTCCGTGGTTATTTCTTGTTTTTACCTCACTTGTAGATGCACTTTTATTTTATGATCATAATTATTATTTTACTCCTAAAGAGTTTTTCACATCGGCGTTAGCTGACGGTCTTTCGCTGGAATTTGAGTGACAGTAAGTCTCCTCAAGTTTCCTGGATTCTTCTCAGTATTGCGGTCGGTCTTAATAATGATGTATTTTTAAAAGTCTCCGTCCGTCCAGTTATTTTCAAGTCCTCCAGTCCTTGTACCAATCCTTTGGTGACTGTACCAAGAGCACCAATTACAATTGGTATAACCGTCACTTTCATGTTAACAGCTTTTTCAATTCCCAAGGAAGGTCGATATACTTTCTTTTCGCTTTCTTTTACTTTACCCTGTGGTCCGCTGGGAGAGTAAAATCCACAATTCTGCAAGTTCTCTCGTTTTTGTTGATTATTATCAGGTCTGGGTGTCTGGCAGAGATTACGTGATCCTTTTATATTAAAAAAAAGGAGTTTTTGTGTTTCATTTCTAGGACAGATTCTGGGTTGTGTTTATACCATTTATTCGTATGGTCAAACTTCAATTTCTTGCACAATTCCCAATGAATCACCTGGCCCACCCAGTCTTATCAAACCTTTTTTTTGGTTTATGGCTTTCATTCGTCTCTCATTTGCAAGGTTATTTTTTTTTACCTCACTTGTCTAAATTCTTTTTGTTGTATTTTGGCCATGTTTATTCTTTTGTTAGTGTGTTATTTTTACCTCACTTGTCCGTACTCTTACATATTTTTTAAACTTTTATTTAAAATGACGACAAATCAAGTAGAATTATCTAGGCTTAAACAGATGATACTTATGATTTCTGTGGTTGTTGACAAGTGCAAATCATTTGGAATTTACTGAAGAATGTGTGATGTGTACAGAAAAGTATAAACGATTAAAATGGGCTAAACATGGGTTTGCCGCTAAAAACCTGAGTAGAAAAGACAGTCCATGTAGTGAAAACATACTGACTCTCCGGTAAAGATAAGGTTCTGGGTAAATCGGTCTGTAAAAGAAAGGGATGCTAACAATCTTGAGGGACATGAAAAGACCCATCACTATTAATTTCCTTAAAAAAATGCTACTGTAAGCAATGCTCTTCATTGCCAACTCTAGAGGCAAAATTGAATGACTTTCGTATCATAAAACGGCATTTTTGACCGATCGAGGGGTATCTCTTTTATGTAGAAAGCCTTAAATAAAAAATGTGTTTTTTTCTTCATGATGAGTGGCCGAGCTTGCAAGACTTTTTTAAAGATTTTTAATTAAGAATCCTGGTTCATAATTCTTGCACATAATTGCTATAAGATTTTAATTCCTAAGAAAGTACAAAACTTTATTATTTTGCTAAAAAGACTGAAATATATATATATAAATATATATATATATATATATATATATATATATATATATATATATATATATATAAACCTTGAATATAATTTCTGTGACGCTGAATTGTTCATTTACCTATCGGATGGATTTATAAGACAGTGGGTAAGAGCTGTGACCCGGGAATCTCTTTACAGCGAAAAACATAAAGGGTAAAAGGCAGATGTCAGAAGCACTCTTCTAAAAAAAGAAAGAAAAACCAAAAACAACCCTTGCCCTCACCCCCAATAAAACAAAAACAAACGATAAAAACAGTCTGAACGAGATCTCCACGTAGAGCTTAAAACTTTTCCATACATGAACCTAACAATTTCGAAAGGTTTGGTCGAAATCCTTGTCATTACAGACTCGGATTTAGAGTACCTGGTAGGATACAATCTATTGCTCAAATAGACGTAGTTGAAAATTATTCGATATATAAGGAGACAATTGAAACCAAATAAAGGGTAAAGTAAGTAAGGTTGGCGACACTAGTAGAGAGTTACCCGAGGGCTCCCTTTTCAAGAGCTACTACACCATTACACCACGAGGACACCCAATGAAATATTTGAAATCGGATAACTGTAAAAATATTGTTTTAAATAGGAATAGATTTAAAATAACCATCAATGAATTTAAGATTTGTTCGCCGGTATGTGGGGAATGAATGATGATGTTAAAGTAATTTAGGTTTCTTGTTAAGTAACATAATAACCTTCGTGTATTATTCAATGCCGAAGCCATCCTTGTAAAATAACAGTAATGGTATTATTTAACCCATAGCTTTCCGAAAGGTATTCGTCCGAAAACGAACGTGATTGCAGTTCGAGCTCGTTTGCTACCATGTTGCAGTTATGTACGTTAGCAACTACGTCACGGGAATTCACTTGAGTGTAATTTAGTTCTTATTACTTCATTTAAACCGGTACATTTGCCTAGTGGGTAGAGTGTTCGCCAATGGTCCAGAAAACCTGTGTTCAATCCCAGGTCGCGTCATACCAAAGACTTTAAAAATGGTACTAGATACCTCCTTGCTTAACACTCAGCAATACTAGGTACGTATCAAGGATAAAGTGGAGCAATCCAGGGAAAGGATTAGCGCCCTCCCCTACACCGCAGTGTAGTAGCTATTGAAAAGGGAGCCTTCTGGTCGCCCTCGACTAAAGGGAGACAACTTCACTTAGTTTACTTCATTTATCCCATTTCTTCCATCTTTTCTTTCACATTCTGCTCATGTCGGTCAAATTACATTAAGATGAGCTGATTCTGGCTTGCAAAAAAAAAAAAATAAATAAAAAAATAAATGAAATAAATAAAAAAAAAAAAAAAATTTAATTGATTGATTTCAACAGCATGCCAACCCATTTATGGTTACTTCATGTATAGAGGTTAGGGAATCACGTTTATATCTACGTTTTTATGTATTTATTTCTAACAATTTTTTCACAGTTATTTGAAATTAAACATTTATATTCAGTAAAAATAATTGGTACACTACCGTATGTTTTCAAGGTTTTGGTTTCTTTTGGCCTCCATGTCAATGCACATAAAACTGTATATATTATAACCAAACAGGCGACATTTCCACACTAGACGGAACCTGTCTGAAACTAGTAGACAAATTCACCTACCTAGGAAGCAGTGTCTCATCAACCGAAAAAGACATTGACACATGGCTAACGAAGGCATGGACAGCTATCGATAGGCTCTTGATCATATGGAAATCAGACCTGACCGATAAAATGAAACGCAGTTTCTTCCAGGCAGCGGTCGTATCGATACTGCTATATAGATGCACTACTTGGACGCTAACTAAACGACTGAAGAAGAAGCTAGACGGCAATTACATAAGAATCTTGCGAGCAATATTGTACAAGTCATGGCGGCAACACCCCACAAGGCACCAACTATACGGCCACCTACCTCCCATCACGAAAACTATCCAAGTTAGACGAACCAGACATGCAAGACACTGCTGGAGAAGCAAGGACGAGCTCATAAGTGATGTACTCCTATGGCCCCCGCATATAGCCAAGCAAAAGCAGGACGACCTGCTCGAACATACATACAGCAGCTATATGAGGATACGGGATGTAGTCCCGAAGACCTGCCAGAGGCGATGAATAATAGGGAGAAGTGGCGAGAGAGGGTCAGGGATATCCGTGCTAGCTGCACGACATGATGATGATGATGATGACTTAATAGCACATCAACCTTCATGGGGTATTTAATGCTAAAGCGTTCCTTGTAAAATAACAGCCGTGATACTACGTAACTCATAGTTAGTGGGAATTAGAGTACTCATACTTTTTCCGTGCATAGGTATGATCGGAGTTACTAGGTTTTGTTTAATGGTATGTTAACCTTCGTGGGTTATTTAACGCTAACATTAAGAAGAACAGATGCGGTAATATTTAACCTATAAGTGGGGAGATAAGGAGGTTTATGCCTTTTCTAAGGGTATCAGTCCCAAAGTAATCGTAATATCACGACTGGAGTTCGAACTCTTTTACTTTGGGACTGTAGCCCAAAACTAAATCGATAGCCTCTTACATATTCTTATCTGATATTAATATTTTATACACAATTATATGGTTTCAAGTATATCTAAAAAATAATCAGTCTTATGGTTTCACTTAACTAATAATGATAAAATAATCCTTAGTAAATTATAGCCACAGTTAACAATTCTTAAAATAAATAATTTATACACAGTTATATGGTAACAAATATAACTATTTCTTACTAATAATTTTCTAAAAGATCTAACTGATACAATAACTTCAGATCAGAGTTAATCTGAAAGTGAAGCCTCACCATTAGATACAGTTTAGTGCAATACCTTAGGACACAAGGGGGTAGAGAGTTCTTAACCCTTCCGCCAAGAGGACATTCAGCTTATTTCAAGCCCGGATGACAAGGCGGGAAACGTGGAAGGATTAAAAGGAGAGGAAAATTGTGTTTTATCTGTGTACTAACTGAAAAAAGTTCCTTGCTTTGAAAATTTGCACTTAGTTGTGGCTTTTATCTGGGCTCGAAAACCAATAACAAAACATCAACGACAGAGATACATTGCTTTGAAAATCAGCAATTCTTTGTGACTTTTATCTGGGACCGAAAACTAATAACAAAACATCAATGACAAAGATACTTGCCACCCTTGCCCAGTCGGCTAGGGCTGTTGAATACACCGACTATACCTCTGCAGAGGGTTAAGACCCCCCCAATGAATGTCCTGAATATGACACTAAACAATCTGATGGTGAGGTTCCAGTGATGCTGGAGCTTTGGGGAATGCGGAGTACCCCTTTATTGCCATGGCTACCAGGTCCATTTTGGCCCGGAGTGGTAGCACTTGATATGGGTCCTATCTATGGGTTAAATAGAACTAAACTGTGCTTCTTTCACTATACTAATTTTTGCATTGAAACTGCGTATTTATGCTAAACTGAATTGTTTAAAATAGAAGTGTTTTGACATTGGAACTGCGTATTAGTGCTGAACTGAATTGCTCGAAATAGAACTGTTTTGACGTTTGAACTAAATTATCTGAAATAGAACTGTTTGACATTTAACTCTGTGTATGGCCCAGTCGGCTGAGGCTGTTGAATACACTGAGTGCACCTCTGCAGAGGAGTAAGACCCCCCCCCAACGAGTTTCCTTGATATGACACTAAACAGTCTGATGGTGAGGTTCCAGTAATGCTAGGGCCTTGGGGAATACGGAGCACTACTTCATTGCCATGGCTCCCAGGTCAACTCTGGCGAAGCTCGGTAGCACCTGATAGGGCCCTATCTATGGGTTAAATAGAACTAACGGCATACTTTTGCTAAACTGAATTGTTTGATTAAACTGAATAACTTAA
The DNA here is from genome assembly GCA_963585895.1 of Sepioteuthis lessoniana. Classification (NCBI taxonomy): domain Eukaryota; kingdom Metazoa; phylum Mollusca; class Cephalopoda; order Myopsida; family Loliginidae; genus Sepioteuthis; species Sepioteuthis lessoniana. The sequence continues at coordinate 42,513,711 of OY757907.1, read as the reverse complement.
AATAGAAATGTTTTTGATGATTAAACCGTACTTACATTTAAACTGCATGCTTAAGCTAAACTGAATTATTTGAAATAAAACTGTTTTTTGACATTGAAACTGTATTTACACTAAGCTGAATTGTTTAACATAGAAGTGTTTTGACAAGTAACTGTGTGTAAACAAAATCTGTGCTTATACTAAACTGAATTAGCTGAATTAGAACGGCTTGACTAAACTGAATTTCTAGAAATAGAATTATTTTTCACAAACTGTACTTACATGTAAACTGCGTGCTTATGCTAAACTGAATTATTTGAAATTGAACTGTTTTTGACATTGAAACTGTATTTACACGAAATTGGATTGTTATATATAACTGCTTGAATAGTTTGAAATAGAAATGTTTTTGACAATTAAACTCTGTGTTCATGCTAAACTGAATTAAATAGAACTGATTATTTACATAAAAATGGATTTGGCGTTAAATAACCTACAAGGGTTGATATGCCATAAAACCCAACAAACCAAACCAAACCTTGCCACCCGAAATGGGTTCTAGTTATTTAGTCTTAAAATACCCACACGAGTTTGAGGCACCCAGTTAGAAACAAAATCATTATAGTCGTTTTAATCTGTTAACCATAACGAGGCACATTTATTTTTCTTTGTTCACATGTACCGACCTTATTTCATATATTACTCTGCGTGCGCGCGCACACAGGCCGACAGACAGACAAATTCACACATTCACACATACTTACACATACAAACACATATTTGTATATATACACTCACGGTATACATTTATATATATATATGTATATATATATATATAAACTCAATATATATATATATATATAATGTATTGGCATATAAACAGTTTTATAAAGTTTGTATGCGTACGTGTTATTAGCTTGTGCCACCTTTACTGTTTGTATCTGCACATTGCAGCCTGTGGCCCACACGGGCCACTTCAAAATCTCTCTCACTTCTGATCGACTGAAGATCATTCGTGACATCATCTGAAAGTTGAGGCAAACCAGCGAAATATTAATACACTGGTCGCAGACACGCCAGCCTATGCTTCGGAGCGCCTAACCCACTTATCCGATCGCTTCTACCACTGAGATCTAATAAAAACGTCAAACTGATCCTAAGCAGAACGCATAGGCGACGGGACTAAATCACCAAAAGCCCCCGCTTGGACCTGACGGTCGTGCGGAAACACATTCCTTTGCTAGATCGGCCAGAAGATAGATAGAGCGTAGATGGATTGGATAGTTATTAGATTGACTAGCCGGCAAAATAAGGTGTCTATACGCGCCCCAGTCCTAAAGGTAGTATTTCTTTCTACAGAACTACTAATATATATATATATATATATAGCCTCACAGACATGCTCTCATACAGACAGAAATATATATATATATATATATATATATATATATATATATATATATATATATGTGTGTGTGTGTGTGTGTGTGTGTGTGTGTGGATTTCAATAAGTTTCCAGATTTTTTTGTACAGGCATTTAAAATTGTCGTAGACTCTTAAAAATTCACTATGTTATTGCTATATATCTTATGAGATGACGGACCAATTTTAATGATTTCAGGTTCAAATGAACTGCTACGGCAGGAATTGGAATACTAAAGCCTAATTGTCACAGCTGGTAAATTTCAAAAATGCAATCTGAACGTGAGGACTCTTTAGAAGAACGATATGCAATAAAATTGTGTTTTAAACATGGATAAAATGCCACAGAAATGTATGGAATGCTTCAGACTGCTTTTGGTGCATCTTGCATGAATCGCGCATCAGTTTTTGAGTGGCATAAGAGATTCAAGGAAGGCAGGGAGTCTGTGGGGGATGATGAGAGGTGTGAGAGGAGTAAGGAAGTCAATACACTAGAGTTGATTGGCCAAAGGGTTAGGGTTACTATGTTGAGGTTTTAAGGGAGTTCAGGAAGAGATTCCGTCGGAAGAGGCCAGCACTCTTCAAATCGGGTCAGTGGCATTTCCACCAGGACAATACACCAGTCCACAACTCCATCCTTGTCACAGACTATTTGACCAAGATGGGCATCAAGACATTTATTCAGCCTCCCTATAGTCCAGACCTTGCTCCCTGTGACTTTTGGTTATTCCCTAAGCTCAGAGGCTGTCGTTATGTGACAATTGAGGAGATGAAAGAGGCTGTGACGAAGGTCATTGACACGCTCACAGAAGAGGACTTCCATGGGGCCTTCCAGAAGTTGCTGGAACGGAACAAGTGCATTGAAGCCGGATGAGATTACTTGGAAGGGGACTAGAGATTCATGTGTGTACTATCAATAAAAGTGCCCGTAAGCAAAAAGTCTGGAAACTTATTTAATGATCCACGTATATATATATATACATATATATATTTAAATACATGACACAGTAATGAGACTGCTACAGAAGGAGGAGTAAACATTCATTCATTTTATGTTACATCCTTCTCCACAAGTCGATAGCGAGTATTTTTTGGTTTATGAAAATGTCTCTTTGAACGATTTGTTGTTCATATATTTATTTTTCTACCTCAGAAGCGACGTCACATCGACCGAAAAGGATATAAGCACACGACTAGCGAAGGCTTCGAAAGCTATCGATAGACTATTGGTCATAAGGGAGTCAGATCTATCAGATAAAATAAAGCGCAGTTTTTTCCAAGCAGCTGTCGTGTCAATGCTGCTGAATGGATGCACCACATGGACGCTGATTAAGCGTATTGAGTCTCTCCATACTCTTGACGGCAATTGTACATGAATGCTGCAAGCAATATTGAGCAAGTCCAGTTAGTAGCATCCCACCAAGCAGCAGCTGTACGGACACCTACCACCCATCTCTAAAACCATCCAAATTAGACGAGCAAGACATGCAGGAGACTGCTGGAGATGTAAGGGTGAGTTCATAAGCGATGTACTTCTATGAACCCCCATCACACGGACGAGCAAGGGTAGGACGACCAGCTAGAACCTTCCCTAGGAATCTCTTCCTGAACTCCCTTAAAACCGCCACATAGTAACTCTAACCCTAACCCTTTGCCCAATCAACTCTGGTGTATTGACTTTCTTACTCCTTCCACACCTCTCATCATCCCTCACAGACTCCCTGCCTTCCTTGAATCTCTGATGTCACTCAAAAACTGATGATCGATTCAGGCAGGATGCTCGAAAAGCAGTCTGAAGTATTCTATACGTTTCTGTAGCATTTTATCCAAGTTTAAAACAGAATTTTATTGCATATCGTTCTTCTAAAGTGTCAGATTGCATTTTTGAAATTCACCAGCTGTGACAATCAGGCTTTAGTTGGGAGTATTCCAATTGCTGCTGTAGCTGTTCATTTGAACCTGAAATCATAAAAATTGGTCAGTCATCTCATAAGATATATAGCAATAATATAGTAAATTTTCAAGAGTCTATGTCAATTTTAAATGCCAATACGAAAAAAGTCTGGAAACTTATCGCACGCACCTCATATATATTATATGGTAGCAATTCCTTCCTGTGTGTGGGGGTGGTGGTGGTGATATTTCTCTCTGATGATTGTGTGCTCCACTGTAAGATTAAAATAAAGGACATCACGAGTTCATAATTAAAATATTTTAATTTTTATACCAACTCTACCATAATACCATGATAGCATGAATTATATATATATATATATATATTAACAGGATTTGGCATTAAATAACCAACGAGAATTGATATGAATTTTTCTCACCCTTCATAAACTCAGACATATATATATATATATGTGTGTGTGTGTGTGTGTGTGTGTGTGTGTGTGTGTGATATTCATATATGTCACGGCCATTTTTTGTCTACATATTTTATGTTAATCTTTTCGGGATCTGTATCGATTTTATGATATCCAGCGGGTATTGTTTAATGAACCTACCATAATTAATTATTTCCCTGGTATTTTCAGCCCAATCTTGGGCCATCATCAGGGGTAAGTGTATTGCAAAAGTGATATGACTTTTGCATGTATATTACTACTTTGTAAGATTAGGCGTTCATACGGGTGCATTATTTTGTGTTTATCAGTAGCAAACGACATCAAGGTACATTAGTACTGAAAGAACTTGGGAATAGTTAATAATGGAAGTTTCATTAACCAATTCCCACCTGATATCATAAGATCGAAATGGTCTCTCAAATATGTATCAATGAAGAAATGCTGTATACACACTCACACACACACACATACACACATTATATATATACACACACACACACACATATATATATATATATATAATATTCAGCTATAAAATAAAACAGATAAAGAACTCAAGCCTTTGAATTTCTCATGGCTGATCTTCAAGTGAGCCTGTAACAACATGTGAAAGTCAGAGTTGTGAGTTTTTATATTTATTGTTTTATTATATAGTTCTAATATTGTCATATTACCCGACATATCAGTGCATAGATCATTGTATTTTACTGATTTAAAATGGTTTTAGCGTTAGATTTTAGTCACACACACATACACGTATATATATATATATATATATAGACACAAACCTGTGTAGGTGTCTGGGTGTGATGATTGCTCCTTTTTGGTGAGAAGATGTCTGTCTCTCTAATTAAAATAATTTCTCGTCACTTCAGTCACTTTCTCATCTTGTCTGTCGCTCTTCTATCCCTTCTTTCACGGACGATGTACGGATGAGCTGCATTTGTTGGTTACGTCTATTTGAATCTTTCCAGTGAGAACTCTATTTGCTGTCTCAAACAAACTGCAAGCCTTTAATTTGGAACCTTCCCCACATCAAACATGTTATATGTCCCAGAACCTTTGCACTATGGATCAAACTCACATAGGAATATTTATCCTCCAGCTCCAACCTCAAACTTTTAAAATCCAAGATTAATACGTATTTTACCCTATCTTAGTTTGGACATCTTTTTTAATTGATTTTAACGGCATGTCAACCCGGAAATTCTGAATTCAGAGAGTTGTATTCATTCTTTATTAATATTTACATCTTTTAGTATTTTTTTTTTTCAAAAGAGTTTTTTGTTCATAGTTATCTAATCTCACGTATTCCTATCTTATATTGATAACTAGAATCCACCCGTCAATAATGACGGTTGAATTTTATATGAAAATTGTCTGTGCATATTAAAATAACTAAATGAATCCGATTTTTTTCAGTATAAACTGATGATTCCATAAATAGGTATCTCAAAATATGATGAGCAAAAGTCGATTTGAAAAGCGAAAAAAATGACTCAAAAATATATTTCATATTAAAAAGAATGATTTCAGGATTTTTAAACTAAAAAAATTATTAAATTTCTATCCCTGTGAATCATTTTCCAATTTGGGAAATATCATTTCTCCTCAAGTCAGCCTGCAGTTACAACTGCTGACTTGACACCTGGTCTGCTTTCTTTTCTTTTCTCTTTCGAAGTAGCAAGCTACTAATCACGTGGTTCTTTCTTTCTTTCTTTTTTTCTTTCCCAAGTCAGCCTTCTGTTACGACTGATGACTTGACACTTGGTCTGCATTCTTTTCTTTTCTCTTTCAATTCGGCAAGCTACGAATAACATTGTTCTTTCTTTCTTTCTTTCTTTCTTTCTTTCTTTCTTTCTTTCTTTCTTTCTTTTTCAAGTCAGCCTGCAGTTACGACTGCTGACTTGATGCCTAATCTGCTTTCTTTTCTTTTTTCTTTCAATGTAGCAAGCTACAAATCACATGGTTCTTTCTTTCTTTCTTCCTTCCTTTCTTTCTTTCTTCTCACGTCAGCTTACTGTTACGAATGCTGACTAGGCGCCTGGTCGGCTTTCTTTCCTTTTCTCTTTCGATGTAACAAGCTACAAATCATATCATTCTTTCTTTCTTTTTTCAAAAATCATACCAAAAATGGCAGAGATCTCACCTTCCGTTCTTTCTTTCTTTCTTTCTTTCTTAACTAATTAATTAATTAATTATTGTGTACAGACACACAGATGTACACACAAAACATTTGTGTTTCATATCATTAGGAGATAATATGGTTTTAAGTAATAATTTCCATTTAAAAATAGTCATTTGTTTGCTCACATATGATTTCAAATGACTAATAATAATCTTTTGTAAGCAATTAGAGTTATAAGTAACAATTCTTAAAACACATAATTTACATTTATACATGAATATATTCCTGTCTAATACAAATAATTTTCGCAAAGTTGTATGGTTTCACGTATTCTTATCTAATACTTGTGATTATATGGTTTCAATAATCATATACATTTGATAATTTTCATTTGTTTGCACACTGTTATATGGTTTCAATTAACAAACGATAATCATCAGTAAACAATAAACTATTCTTAATATAAATAAATCATTTTAATATGGAATTCTAATCAAATTTTAAAAATTTTTTAACAGATCTATTTGATCAATAGATAGGGCCCTAAAATTTACTATCAAGCCCTGTCAGATTGAGCAATAGCAGTTACTCCTCTGTCCCCAGAGCTCCCGAACGAAATTCTCACTATCAGATTCAGTTTAATGTCATTCCCAGAACACACTTTTTGGAATTGGGTTTAACTTGGGGTATACAGTCAGTGTATTCTAAATACCGACGATAGAAAAGGGAATTCTCGTTTTGTTTTCCATTTGTAATAATACGCTTATTTTTTTCAATCTTATCCTTCATTTATCATTTTTTAACCTAAAGATGCTTTCATATAAATGACATTTAAAGAGTCTATTGCAAACTGTTGCTCAATACAAATGCCTTTTCATGTGTCTATATGTCTACACAAGGAATTTGTTGGGTAAGGTTTTTCTTTGAAAGAAATGGTCCCAATGAACTAAGTTATTATCCTGGACGAAGAAAGAAAGAAAGAAACCATAGAAAATGACAGTTTGAATCGTATATGCAATAGTTGAGCACTTGGAGTCATACCAGAACATTAGAAGGAAGATTTGTATTTTGGATTAAAAGAAATTTAATCATAATGAATTGATATGTTCCATATCTAAAATTATTTTCTGTAAGAAAATATACAATTGATTTAAAAAACAAAATAACAATCTGATAATAATGAATTGATATCTTTTATACTTTAAAAAGAATTTTTCCTCTAAGAAAATACTCTGATAATTCTCTTGAATCTTCTTCGACTGATTTACTGTTGGTGAAAGTGACAATTTTTTAGTTTCGACCCTTTTACCTACGCCTATCGCCCGGACAACGCCAAGCGCATTGCTAGTATTAGGTCGGGCAATATTTTATTTCCGGAGGTCATTCAACAACAAGCGAACAGGGAAATCTGTGGCACAGAAGTTTTCGAACAAGCCGAAAAATGAGGACAACATGAGATGCACAATTTAGAATACAAATTATTTCATTATTGACCCCAAAAAATAAAGGCATGTATGCAAAGTAAAATAATTTTAGCAACAAAAATAAAAATGTTTATACTTTAATAATTTGAATTTTTCTTGTAATGTAATAATTTTGATGTGTTTTGCGTGCGGTAGGAACGGGGTAAGCAAAAAGTAAAACAACATTAAAATGAAAGCTTATCTTACTTCACTCATCCTCTCTCTCTCTCTCTCTCTCTCTCCTTTTCTTCTATGTTTTTTATATATATATGTCTCTCTTTCTTTTATTAATTTTGTTAAATTTTCTTTTTTTTCTGGTGTCGCGTTTCACCGACCGTTAATTTCTCTTTCTTTCTGGGTACATCTTCAAATCGTTTATCGTTCACTGGTTTTTCTCGTTGTCAGTCGACGAACAAAATAGTCACGCGGTTCTTATCCTTTTTCTTGTGGCATTTTAATCTTCCCATTTGAGCTGGCCTGGCAAGACCGTTTACTCTTTGCATCACAGACACATCTGTCTATTTGGGGATTTCTCGGCTAACTGACTTGTCTGATTTTTCCTCTTTGCAGATTGGACCTTTCCGCTGCCTTGTATCACGTGGTCTTCTTGGCCAATCGGCATTCAGCCTTCAAATTGGTAGATTGTTACTAGGGGCTGCTTGTGCGTTCATACACCCGTATTAGGGAAACTAGACTGTCAATCGGTCAGTAAGTACTCTTGATCTGAATTCAACTCTTCAGATTTCTCGTTTACTTCTGCTGGTTTGTGAAGGAAACAAAGAGAGAGAGAGAGAGAAAGAGAAAGAAAGAGAGATAGAAAGAGAGAAAGAGAGAGACAGACAGACAGAGAGACAGAGAGAAAGAGAGAGAGAGAGAAAGAAAGAGAGAGAGAAAGAGAGAAAGAGACAGACAGAGAGACAGAGAGAAAGAGAGAGAGAGAGAGAGAAAGAGAAAGAGAGAGAGAGAGAGAGAGAGAGAAAGAGAAAGAGAGAGATAGAGAGAGTGGGGGAGAGTCTATATGTATGAGTAAAATATGAATTTCACTATCCCCAGGGTCCAAATTCATAACATAATTTTTAAAAAATGATAAAACTGAATTGATATCTTGTATACGTTAAAAATGCTAATCATTCGATTTCAATTTAACTTTCTGTTTATCACCTGCGTTTATTTTACTCAGTATGATGCTTGTATTGCTTTTCATTTGAAGCTCTTGCTCCAGTCTCGCTTCGGAAAATAAAAAAATATGCTTTGAAAGCCTCGGCTTATTTTAAGTGTTTGTTATAGATGAAATCTACTGTGGTAGAGTCAAACATAGATGTCGCCTCCTGGATCAGTTTGCAATAAATTCAAAAGAATCTTCACCTTAGCTGAACCACAATTAAGTTATATTGAAGAAATCTTAAGTAAATCAATTACCTTGTTTACCTCTCATCTTACTGAAAAGCTCATTACAGAGGATGCGGTGCTATTTTAGAGGAATGGTGAAAGAATTTTCCATGTTTAAATGCCTCAGTCAACACTGCTGTCAATAAGATCGCATTCAATACGTTTTAGTATCTTTATAAGAAAACTTATTTGATATCATATTTCGAATCTAATATGAAAAATGAAAAAATTATCAAGATTGAATGTTTAGTTTTATTTAAAATTTCAAAATCCAAACGAAGACGTGTGAACAGCAGTGCAACTTGCATAATAAAATAATTGTATCTAGATATCTCGACAGCAATCTAGACAAATCAATATCAATTTGAAAATGGAAAAGTGAAGCTAGTCTCGAGACATTTTGAATAAAATGTTTTTTGACCGCTCCCACCAAAAAAAAAAAAATGTGCAAGTGTATATGGACACATTAGATCTCTTGTTTCTTAAATTTGTAATTAGGTTCAGTTATTCAATTTAATGACGTATCAAACCATGAAGGATATTTAATGTCAAATTCTGTTTATACACCTATATGATTTTGAAGTAAATAGTTTATCGGTAACTTTATTTTAAAGCGAGTTAGAGCTCTTTTATTTACTTACAGTTAAATGGTTACAAGTATTACTACTTATTGTTTGTACACAGTAAAATAGTTTCAAGTATGGCTATTTATTATTTTCACAGGGTTAAATGGTTTCAGATATCACACTAATAATTCTATTTAATATTGATAATAATCCCTACTGAAAGATTGAGCAGTACTATTTGCCCCATAAATGAGAGACTAACCAGTAATAGGTTAAGTAGACCTGAGAGTAAAGGTAATGAAAGGATACTTCACATTCCCCAAACTCCAATATTGGATCCTCGCCATCAGATATAGTTTGATGTCATATCCATACACTAATGGTTTCAGGTGTTGAAATTTATTCGTACCTCCAACCAGGTACGATTTGACACATCATCTTTTTTTAAAGTGGTGATTAGGGAAAGGAGCGGTCTTACATGAGACGAGACTCATGTGCTGCGGGTCATAGGTTATTCAGGCCCAAAGGTCACATGTAATAGGGTCATTGCCTGTCATTGGGTCAATTAGTACAATGTGAATCTATTCTTGTCAATGGTTTCAAGTATTGGTATCTAATATTAATAAGTCTTTTCAACATTATTCATTCATTTGCAAACAGTTCAATGGTTTCAAGTATTGCTATCTAATAGTAATAATTCAATTTAATATCAATCATTTGTTTGCTCACATTTAAATGATCTCAAGGATAGCAAATGATGAAATAATTCTACTTGGCACATAGATGGGGCTCTAACAAGTATTTTCAATCTGGGTCAGAGTAAACCTGAGAGTAATGGTAATGAAAGAGTACTCCGCATTTCCCAAAGGTTCAGAACTAGAGTCTCATCATTAGATGGTTTAGTGTTATATCCAGGATATTCTTTAGGGGGTTTACCCCTCTGCAGGGATGCAGTCGGTGTCTTTTACAACCTCAGCCGACGAAGCTAACTGATTAATCCCAAGGGAATATAGAAATATTTTCACTTTTAAAAAAGTTATAGTTTATGCCTCTTGCTGTTTGCTCTGTTCAAATACCTCGGCAGCAATATCTCGTTTACTGAAAGTGATATCAACATACGCCAACGAAGGAATGTCAAAACCATTCTTTATCTAATTGTATATTAACCTTTGTGTGTTATTTAATGCCAAAGCCATTCTTTATTTAATTGTATATCAACCTTCGTGTGTTATTTAATGTCAAAGCCATCTTTTATTTAATGGTATATCAACCTTCGGCTGTTATTTAATGCCAAAGCTATCCTTGAAGAAGATTAGCGGTGGTACTACTATAGCAGGGGGTATAAGGCGGGTCATATCTTTCCCAAGGGTATTAGTCCGAAAATGAACGTACTAGCGCGACTGCTGTTTGAACTCGCTTACTGCCAGGCCCTTGTTTATCCTATTAGCCAGGGAAAATCCTCCCGCCGATGGGATAAGTTTTTTCCTCAAATATCTCGTCACACAGAAATTGTTAAGACTTCACATAACTTCCTTCTTTTGACATTAATAAAACTATAATGTATTCTGTCCTTTGTTCTGTACTTTGGGTACTCGAGTCCAGTCACGCTTTTACGTTCACTTTAGGCCTAATATCTTTGGGAAAATATGAACACCTTTATTCCCCTAGCTATGGGTTAAGTAAAATCACTGCTGCTCTTCTCTAAGGAATGGCTTTAGCATAAAATAACCCATGAAGGTTGATATGCCATTAAACAAAGAAGGAGAAACCATTTAACTTGGCCAACACTGTCAATAGTTTTTTTTATAAATAGAAAAACCTGTTCTAATCCAACCAAAGAGATATAGTTCACGCTTCAACCCGGCCCCCAAAGACAAACGACTTTGACACCCCTGGTTGAGAACATAGCTTTTAGATTACAGTTTAATCCTCTGTGATTTACAGTTTGACAAAATTTTATTTTGTCTAGAATGTCACATCATGTCGACAAGGAAGTCATCGCTTGATAATGGCGCGTTTGTCATGATTATTGATGTTGATTATGTTCTCGGTAAATAAATTTAACATATGCTATGTTTGAACGGGACTTTATTTCGTCTCTCAATGTGCGACATTATTTCTCGAACACCTAAATATATTCAGCATTCATCGATTTATAAATTTCTTAGATATATAGATATTTATAACTAGTGGGTATTGCGGAGTTTAGAAATATATAAATGTACTGATCGGTGCATGTGGCGATCTTGTGTTAATCTTAAAAGTGAAGATAAGGAGCTTGTTTAGTGAATTGATTTTCGAAATTCGCATTTTTATCGGAATTCAAACACCGAATTTTAACAGTGAAAAAAAAAAAAGAAAGAGAAAATAAATTGATACTAATAGACTGATATTATTGATTAAAATTGATTGGCAGAGACGGATACATATATATATATATATATATATGTGTGTGTGTGTGTGTGTGTGTAAATGTGTATGCACATAGATAGATAGATAGATAAACACACGATCATATACATACATACATACATACATACATGAGTATTTTCTTACTTTCCATCCCGTCACGAAGCGTTTTTGCGATGATTTTCAATATATATTTTTTCTTTGTTCGAATCTGCTTATTTTAGCTTTTTCCAGTTCTGGATCCATTTAGTCAATGTACATTAATCTCTTTAGAAAAACATTTCAGGGGAAAATGTACGAAAAATTAAGCTAAATGAAAAAAAAATCTGTGCACACCTCAGGAGGGCACTGAGAAATGATGCTTGTTTAACTGTACATTGTCTAATCAGTTGCGTATAGTAGCGAGCCAAATCTTTGATATAGACGGTTACGGCCGGTGTACAGGATCCGGGACGAGTTATGGGTCTATTGTTGATTGCAGTTTTTAGTTGCTTGCAACCATTGTATGGCTCTTCCCTTTTCGATGAATAAGCTTCAATCATCTGTGTAGAGAAGAGCTCGACGAGAAAGAAGAAGAAGAAAAAAAGATAAACAAATTAATAGATAAATAAATAAAACTTAGAAATTAAAAAAAGAAAACGAAAATCAAAGGAATACTACAACTATTACTTCTGATAATAATTATTATAATAAAAGCAGGAAGAAAGGGAATGAATTATATACGAAAAGAAGACGAAGAAAGTGAAAAGAGTCTGTGTGAGTATAAAGAAAATTGAAGGCAAGTTGAGAAATGAAAGTAAAGACTGCCAAAACGTTAAAAGAAAGACTGGACAGAGGAAAAATAGAAGATTTGAGGATATCAAATCAAGATATGAGGAAATGATAAGTTCAAGTAGAAATAGTAATAGTATTACCGTATCGCTGAAGTGGTACTATTACTACTACTACTACTGCCATAAGGTAGCTGTAATATTGGTTGTAGAAGTAGTATGTAGAAGAAGTGATAGATAGAAAAAGAAAAACTTTGAAGAAATAGAGGCGATTTCTTCTTTTTTTTCTTAAAATCGTATTTAAAGAAAAAAAAAGACATGAAAAGGAAATATGGTGAATAATAATAATAATAATGATAATAATAATTAAAGTGGGTGGATTGAAACATTGGAAAGAAGAAGAAGAAGAAGAAGAAGAAGAAGAAGAAGAAGAAGAAGAAGAAGAAATCAAAGTTATAGCGAAATAATAATAATAATAATAATAATAATAATAATAATAATAATAATAATTGTTTGGAATATAGGAAAGAACAGGAAAAAAAATGAGAATTTGATGAAATACTACCACGACAACGTCGGCAATCTCATCACCACCATACCCTACAACAACAACAACAGCAGCAACTGCAACAACAAATACTACTACTACTACTAATAATAATAATCGAAGAAAGAAAAGCTGGAAGAGAGAGAGAGAGAGAGAGAGAGAGAGAGAGAGAGAGAGAGAAATCAAAGATATGGTGAAATAATAAAAAAGTGCATTGATACACTGGAAAGGATCGAATATGATAAAGAAGGAAAAGGAAGAAGGAGGATTTGATAAAATACTCCGGTACAACCACGACTACTACTACAACTACTACTAATAATAATGATAATAATAATAACAAATTAAAAAAAAGATTAGAAAAAGAGATAAATAATCTTAGCAAAAACCTAAATAAGATTTTGAAAAATCGAATGAGCAAAAAAGAAAGAAAAAAATCTACAACAAAAAGAAAACTAATAATAATAATAATAATGGAGATCACTGAAGGAAAAAAAAGGAAAATCTATCTTTCTATAAGACCAAATTAGCCAGGCGGTGCCCAAAAGAGAACGTTTCAAAGCTTTGGATGTAGGCACGCGTATTTGTGTAGTGTGGAGTCGTGCATGATGTTACCGCAGAGACGAACATTGATTGAAAACTAACCAAAGCGTTCTTTTTACTTCAGGATTCCAAGGAGTGTACTCGAAGCTCCGGTACGGACTGATTAACCTTTTCATATGGAAACGGTAAAGGCAAAGGATATTCCATTGCTGGTCATGCCAATGGAAGGTATTTAACGCGTATCGAAATATATGCTTGTGAAAAACCAAAAAAAAAAAAAAACACACACACAAAATACAGCATGGAGTAATGGTTAATATAGCAAATGACACGCAAAATGTCTTACCAACTGCCCTGTCGACAGGGCGAAGAATACGCTGACTGTATCCTCAGCAAAGGTGAGTGTGGAGAGACACTCCTCACAAAAAAGGCTTCCTCTATGGAACATTTAGTCCATCTGATGGTGAGGCTTCAGTTCTGGAAATTTGGGCATTGTGGAATTTCCTTTCATTACCATTACTGCAAATTTCAATCTGAGCCGAAGTGGTAGTAACTCTGAAGTTCTTATCTATTGGTCAAATAGATGTGTTTAAAGATAATCCATATTCAATGGGACAGTGTGCAACCCTCCGCAAAATAAAAGAAAAAAGTAACTACACACAAATGTCAATATGAACGTACAATGAACTCGATTCTCTAACAGCTAGGTATGAAATAACCCAGAATGAGTTGTTGTACCGTTAAGATTTATCAATCAATCAATCAAACAATCAATCTATCAATTAATCAGATGTCTTTTCAAGTGACAGGTTAGTGGAAATTGACAGCACTAATTCAAATTTGATTTATAAGATCTATGTCCAAATAGAGGAAAATTGTATTTTATTCTTATTTTTTTCTCTTTTTTTTCATTCATTCTTTCTTTCTTTTTTTTGTTTTGTTCTTGTCGATGGTGGCCGTAAAATCAGCGAAATCTTTCTAGTGACCGAAAGAATATTAAGTGTTTGTTATTTGATTTTGTGTGTCAGTTTAGTGAGTTTCATTACCACACTAAATGACACGTGAATCCGTAAGGTTCATCGTTGTTATAGATGTTCATGATATTATTCATAGGTTTATTTAAAAGAGTAAAAGATTCTAAGTCACGTTTCATAATTAAAAAAAGGCCATGCAGTGCAAATATTGACATCACAAAATTGTCATACAGTTTTAAATTGAACTGGAAATGACTTAATTTTATAAGTTAAAGCACTGTTTTGCTGTATTTGTTCATTATTTCAATAGAAATTTCGTTTTGATATTCGATTTGGTTGTTTAATGGAATTTCAAACTTCTTGGGTTATTTAATGCCAAAACCCTCCATCCAGCAGAACAGTAGCGGTACTATTCAACTCATAGCTCGGAGGATAAAGGGGTTCATGCCTTTCCCAAGGATATTTTTCTGAAAGTGAACGTAATAGCACGCCTGGTGTTCGAACTAGCTTACAACAAGTCCACAATGCAGGCACCCATATGTTATGAGGTTTGTGCTGGTTCACTTACCTGGCTGACAAATGTTCTTTTGCTCTCAGAAAGTCAATAACGAAACTAGATTGTTAAAAGCTCTCTCATTTTTTTCGTTTCCTTTTAAATCAAAGATAAGAAATGAAATTGAATATAATTTAGAAGATACATAATATATCTGTTGCCCTGATCATGATCTGATGTAAACACCGAGACGTTCAATGTTGGCTAATAATTAAAGTGTCAATAAAATCATCCTCTGAATGTTTGTTTTTTCATATTTATTCTCTTGCCATCGGATTTATTTGAGTTATCTGATGAGACGAAGAGTATAATGATATTTTTCACCGAAATAAATTCATGAGGACAATTTAAAAAGATTTGAATTTTCCTCTAATTGCATAAGATATATATATATATATATATAGAGAGAGAGAGAGATAGAGAGAGAGAATAAAGTACTTTCTAAACATTATATTCTAAACTATATTTATAAATATAAACTTTTTACGAATAAATTTTCAGGCAAATTGATTTGAAGAAAAATTTGTTTTCGAAGGAAAATATCCTTTTATTTGAAAAATAAATGTTTCGGCTTGCTTATGGATTATTATGTACATATCAATAATACAATACATTAGTTGATATATATAAATATATTGTTATAAGATTATAACAATAAAGAAGAAGACAACAGTCCAAAGACCCTTAATGATATATATATATATATGTGTATATATATATATATATAGCATAGTCTGTGACCCTGGGTTTCAAGCTTTCCGCATTCGTAAGACAAAGTCAAGGTTTTCCAAAAAAGACCAATTATTGTGGTTATTTTTTGTTCGAGAAAGGGAGGTTATTTGTGTGTATGTATACCTAAATTTGTGTGCATATGTGCCTAAGTTTGCGTGTTTTTGAATGTTTGTATGTTTGTGTATGGGCTGTTGCTCGTGCGTACATATATATGTATATTTGTATATATACTGGCATGATTTTTTACATATGTACACATATTTCCGCTGTCTGTTGATTAGAAGGTGTGAGACGAAGGAAGACTATGTGAAGAGGAAAGAGTGGGTGGAGAGGGGGATGGGGAATGGATTGTTGCAATCAGAATGATTTCTTTTTCTCTTAATCCTAGCTAAGTTCATGATAGCTAAAGGTTTATTTGATGAGAATATGAAATGTCTGTTCATTGAGCACTATCTAATAAAACTACAACATTTGGCCCTCCATTAACTCACAATGTGAGCAAGTGAGAACCATAAACCTCTTTAATATATATATATATATATATATATATATATATATATATATATATACAATCAAAACCAATATTATTTCGTTATTTATTACCAAAATATACAATATTTGAAATTCTGTTAAAAAGATAATGAGAATGTGCATCAGTCCAAAAACGAAAACATTCTGTATATTAATGCTAATTTATGCTATTTTTTCTTCTAATGTAGGTTTTGCGGATTTTTTTGTTTGTTTCAGGGTTTCAGAGTAGTAGAGTATGGTAATGAATTATGCCTAATAATATCCGTTTTTTATGGTGTTCCACAATTTTCATTTTGACTATC
This sequence comes from Sepioteuthis lessoniana, assembly GCA_963585895.1. Taxonomy (NCBI): domain Eukaryota; kingdom Metazoa; phylum Mollusca; class Cephalopoda; order Myopsida; family Loliginidae; genus Sepioteuthis; species Sepioteuthis lessoniana. Next base: position 42,497,052 of record OY757907.1, on the reverse strand, counting down.
GCATGAAATCCTTTTGTGAATGAATAAGAAGCCTAAATAAATGTGACTTTTTAAGCATGGAATACTTTTAAAGTTTCTTGTTGAAATTTGGCACTTAAGAGTTTTGATTGCAAGGGAAATTTTTGTTGCACATTTTAGTGTCGCTGTTAAGACCTTCCACTGAATTTCAGTGAACTTACTATGAAAATACTTATTTTATCCTTGGTCTATCTAAAAAATATTTCAGACTGTAAAAAGTATAATTTGAAAAGAGTGGAAAGAACAGGACAGAATGTTGATTAAATAACGAGACGTCTATTGGGGAAAAGTGAGTGCGACAATAGAAATAGAAATAGTCTTATGGCCAGAGGTTTTTCTATATCGCGTTATAATACCATGTCACGAGATTATAAATTTTCAGATATACCCTGTGACGGCACTTTTGTCAGTGGTATTTCCGGCATCCTGATCTGGTAATGAATAACTGAACCACAAATAACTGAATTTGCCTTGTTGATACCACTCGTGAAGGTTTACTAGTCTCGCTTGCTAACCATTACACCACCCGAGGCACCTATTCTTAGTGCTTTTAGGACTGCTGAACCTCCATGATTATATATGCAATTTTATATTATAGTATAAACGAGCAATCAGTTGGATTGCGGTTATATGTTCAGTGACAAGCACAAGGTGTCTCCAAAAGAAATCGAAACGGAAGCTTTATATACCAAGACATGAATGAACAAGGAATGGAAAGATAATTTTCTTTAAAAAAAGTACTCTTATCATTCAACGTACTCAATAGAGTTTACCACGGGTCGTAGCACCTTTGAAACTGCTATTATGATATGGTGTGAAGCTGCATTGTGTAGTGTCTTTTTAAGGCTACGTTTTCATACTTTCCTGCTGGGATGAATTTTCAGTTAAGAAAAAAACAACTGGAGATTCAGGAGGATACTCCACTTTCACACTCCTGCATTTACTTAAAATTCCTGTACAAAATTATATCATTGCTTTTGATTAAAATCTGGCACTGACTCCTCTCGATTACTGTCAAGACGTCTAGACAATATCAGTTTATCATCTAAGTTTGTCAATTGTATACACGTCTTCATATGATTATTAAGTCTTAAAATAGAGAAAAAATAGGATTCAGTCGATGTCAAGGGTTTCAAATTTAAGGACTCAAAAGGGCCATAATATCGTTGAGAGATGGGCACAGCGAGCCAAAAGAGAGATAGATAGGGTCTGATTTACTCGAGTTATTTTGTTGATCTGCAATACCACTGACAGGTTGTTCATTTTTTCATCAAAATGAACGTGCATATTTATTTATCCAACCAATCACAAGGCCGACTTTTTAGCGGAGTTTAACAGGTTTTAAATGCAAAGTTTTCCTTCTTCCAGACCGGCTGCCGTACCAAGTCCAGTCTGCTCTACTATTTACCCATAGCTGGAGGGAGATTCGTTGGATGTTTACTTTTCCCAAGAATACTATCACCATATGAAATGTAAGCAGCTTCGTGCAAAATTTGAATACGACTCACCGTCTCCATTTTCTACGACAATAACCACAAATACGACTAGCGCATAAGTTGGATATGTGAATTTGGTACAAGATTTCGCGGGACACATTTTCCGTTTTCAGCTTTCCTTAATTCTGTTTTTAATTTTTTTTATTATATTTCATGAGAAAATTTCACTAACGTGTTCAACAAATATCATTAAAACTGAGAAAACAAAAGTAAAATTCAAAGTTTTATTCTATTTAAAGAAATAACAGATATCTTCAACAAAGATTTTAGAAATTCTTTTAAAATCTAAATCAAGAAGCAAATTACTCGCAAAAATAAAATTGATGACATTTTTCTTTCACCATAATCACCATAGCACAAAAAAACATTTTTCACAAAAAGAGTTCATTCAGTGTTTATCTATTCCCTTTCGGAAAAATTCTATGCACTTTGTGACCTTTTTTTCATTAGTTGATAAAAATGAATTATTTTTATTTCCGTCTCTACCCTCTTCTAATTTTACCGTGCTAACATTTATTGACTGATCGTCAAGTAGAAAATTAATGACAAATATTGTTAAAAAAAACAATAAAAACCCAGATTTTAAGAAAATATAACTGTTATGGGCGTATGTTTTTAAAAATAATCTTATTATTAAAGAATGATAAATATTTAATAAGAAAATTACAGAAACGGTTAAGTTTTAAAATAATTACAAAAAATTGTTTTTTAACCTAACATGAAAAACTTAAATCCGTTTCAGATTCGCGATTCCACGATCGCGAAAAATTTGTTCCATAATAGATGCGCATAAAAATATTAATTTACTGAATTCAGACTCAAAATTAAGTAGTTTTAATAACCTTCACCTCCCGCGTATGGGTTCAATTATACTATCACTGTTATTCTATACGTATGGCTTTTGCATTAAATAACCCATGAAAGTTGATATGCCATTTAACTAAAAAATCAAAAACCTAATTACCTTGATTTTATAATGATCTCAACCAGTTTATGCTAAAGATGAATTTTGGTAAAGGTTTTCTGCAACCAGGGGTTCTGTGTTCGGCTTAAAATCGAGAAATATTGCCAACGTCAGCCCAGTTTGTAAATATTTATCAGTTAATCTTGAGTACAACGTAAATTTATTTCGGGGTAAATTACCAAGTTTTGGAATGATATTAGTCTTGAAAATCGTTCAACTACGTGCTATAGGTTTCCACAGAAGGCACAAAATGAACTATCTAATGCATACCTTAAAGAACAAACAGAATACATTCAAGACCAGATCAATAAGATTAGAAAATCGGTTGAAGATAGACAATCTTGCATAGCGTGGCAGATAATAAATTGAGTGAGTGAAAGGAAGAACATTTCGAAAGCTAAACGAAAAGCTACTAGTCAAGAAGAACAAATACACTTCAGGTAAAATCATTTCAAGAATCTGCTTGGAAAACCCCCAATGAACCTGTCACAAAAGTCATCAAATTTACGTAAAAAAAACTCGATGTAGTACTAAAAAAATTAAAAAGAGGTAAGCTGTCGGTCTTGATGAAATACCACCAGAAGTATGGAAAACAAGGAAATTTGATGACCTACTGCTCCAATACTGCAACATTGTATATAACCAGCACATAATAGAGTGATGGACAAAATACTGCACCCTCCCTTTCCCCAAGAAAGGTGCCTTCGGAATTGCCAAGAATTACCGTGGTATAATCCTTACTTCCGTAGCGGCTAAAATTACAGTGCTCTACTACATTGAACCCGCTTTTGAGAAAGTTCTTAGGAAAAATAAAAATGCTTATCGGAGAAATCGATCGACAATATCAAAAATTCTGACAATCAGACGAATTCAAGAAAAAGGTTCGGGCAAAAAATCTTGACGAAACATTCTTATTTGTAGATTTCTCCAAGGTATTTGACACCATACACAGACAGAAAATGGAGCAAATACTTCTGGCCCATTGTCTTCCCAAAGAAACCGTTGTATCTATAATGATACTCTAGAAAAACACAAAATAAAAGTTCGCACACTAAATGGAGACACAGACTTCTTTAACACAGTCACAGGTGTTCTGCAAGCGGATACTTTAACCCCATACCTGTTCATAATCCACATAGACTACGTCGATAGATTTAATGATAGATTTAATGATAGATTTAATGAAAGAAAATGGCTTTACACTGGAAAAGGCAAGAAGTAGACAATAATCCGCAGAAACTATAACAGATGCGAACTACGCTGATGACATAACGCTTCTGGCAAATACACCCACCCAAGCCGAATTCCTGCTGCATAGTCTGGAAAAAGCAGCAGGTGGTATAGGCCTTCATATAAATGCGGAAAAAATAGTATATGCACTTTAATCAAAAACAAAATCAAACAAAGGCCATCGCAACCAAAAAGGTAGCTCCTTGAAACAAGTGGACAAATTTATCTCCTCTTGAAGCATCTACGGAAAATGATGTCAATACACGACTAGCAAAGGCAGGGTCAGCTATCGATAGACTATCGGTCATATGGAATCCAGACTTATACGATAGAATAAAACGCAATTTTTTCCAAGTAGCGGTTGTGTCCATATTGCTAAATGGATGAACCACGTGGACGCTGATTAAGCGCATAGAGAAAAAGCTTAACGGCAATTGTACAAGAATGCTACGAACCATACTGAAACACCTCATGGAAGGAACATCCCACAAAACAGCTGCTTTACGTTAATCTTCCTCCCATCTCTAAAACTATTCAAATCAGACGAACAAGACATGCAGGGCACTGGTAAAGAAGTAGGTGTGAGCCCATAAGCGACGTTCTCCTGGGGACTCCTTCACACGGACGAGCAGATGTTGGATGTTCGGCAAGAACTTATCAACAACAGCTCTGTTTAGACAGTATGTACTCCAGAGGACCTGCTGAATGCTGAATACGATAGAGACGAATGGAGATGGAGATGGAGAGTCAGGGAAATACGAGCTCATGGCATGACATGATGATAATGATGTACTATAGAAAAGTACGGAGTATTAAAACTGGTCTCATTTCGTAGTCTAATATCTTGACCAAATCTTGTTCAAATGATCTCAAATTTCAATAGCATGTGTAGAGATTACTCAAAATTTTATATTTAAATTTTTTCTTTTTCAGATATATAAATTCAAATCACTGAGAAAGAAAAGGCATTTAAGTATCAAACATATAATTTCGCGTTGTTTTTACACGTGCTGTTCAAATCTGTGATAACTTAAAACGAAAATTGTTTAATTTATTAGATAACGAAATGATATCTATTTTTCTGAAACACCCTATACATAATATCGACTTTTTGGGGAACCCATGTAGTTTGCGAGCCACGTGTTTGAAACCCCTACTCTATACTTTTCGAACACCCATCGTATATCTGGAAACGTCCATCATTTTAATTAGCCCTTTTTGCAGCGTACATTTACGTAAAAAAATGAAAATTAAAAAAAAAAGAAATGAGCGTTAGAAATCAAGAAAAGTTAAAATTATGTAAAAATATTTTTAAAACAACAAAACAATATAATTAATCTTCTCAGTAAAATGCGTGATTTTGAAAAAAATAAAATAAAAAAAAAACAAAGAAAGAGAAGCATTGTACTTTTTTCCCAACATGGTGAATCGTTTATTTAGCGGAAGCCATAATAACCAAGCGGACATTTTAGCATGGTTGAATGGTTATAATCTGTGTAAGGTCCTACATTTTGTGCCCTTCTCTTTAATAGATGAGCTGTTAATATTTCCAACGTGCAAAAAGAAGGACCGACCACAAATCAGCGACCACTCGCCGTTAAGAACCTTGAATCCTCTCATTGGGAATGATCTTTGAGTTGAAAACACAGCATGTGATCCTTAAGACAACCCGAAAAAGAAAACAGAAGAAAAAGATTCGATATAAAGTAAAAAGATAGGCAGGAAAAATCTTTGGTTGGGAATGCAATCCCTTTTTTCCCCTTGGATCCGAAATAATGAAGGAAGTCGTGAAGGATTTCTCCTTAAATCAGAGTGTCCTCATCTGAAACTTTTGGAAAGAAGAGAACTATAGGGGTGAAGAGATGAGATTAGAAAAGGGAGTGTCAAAAGTGTTTGTCGACGACAAACTGAAAAATATTCTGCGGCTCATTGAAAAATGAAAACATTTAACTGTTTTAAATGCAAATCAGCGTCACATTGTCTCAAAGTGACGGAAATCCATCTCTACCTCTCTCTTTCTCTCTTATATATATATATATATATATATATATATATATATATATATATATATATATAACTATGTGTGTCTTGTATTAGTTGTAGTAAGAGAAGTATTAGTATAGTTCCCATATTAAATGAAGGGATTATTTACCTTTGGATCAGCACTTTTGCCTATTTATGAGTTTGAGTAAACAGAAGAAAGAAAGAAAGCGAAGAGAAGAGATATTGCAAGGGAAACATAAACAGCTCCGTCAAAGATTTGGTCGCCAGTTCCATCTCTTCCGACGAAAACCGTAACGCTTAGTGCGCATTCGATGTATCTTTTAAGAGAGACTGACCAATTATTTATTTGTTTGATTAAGTTTCTCTTGCAGAGTGATGGTTCCAGTGGTTTCTGTGTTCTTTTTCGAGATTCTGACATTTTCTTTAATCTCTGATTATTTCATGCTATCTGGTTAATTTTTCTGGGCATTTACTGCTTTCTTTTTCACGAAGGCTTAGGCATTCTATTGCCCATGAGGGTTGATATGCCATTAAGCAAAGAAACCGAAACAGACCCTAACTATAACGATAAGAACAGCGGATGAAATTTGGATGATTGTGAGTTTTCTACGCTACTTTTTCAGCCCAGTCAGTTGGCGTTGTAGAGTACACTGACAGCATCTCAGCATTGGGGTAAGAACTCCTCACCCCACCCCGCAACAAGTGTCCTGGATATGACATTAAACAATCTGATAGTGAGGCTCCAGTAATGCTGAAGCTTTGGAGAAAATGGAGTACTCCTTTATTGCCATCACTATCAGGTCCACACTGACCACGAGAGATAGTATCTGAGGAGTTCTATCTATGGGTCAAATAGAACAAAACTGTGTACTTATGCTAAACTGAGTTTTTTGAAATAGAACTGTTTTGATAATTAACTGCGTGTAAACCAAAACTATACTTATACTAAACTGAATTATTTGAAATACAACTGTTTATATGTATAAAAATGGATTTTGTAAATAATAATCTACAATGGTTGATGCGCCATAAAACCAAAACAATTTTTTTCTCAGCTTTTGTTCGTTGTTTTTGTTTTTCTTCTAACTTTTTTAGAGCTTTGGGGAATGCAGAGTACCCCTTTATTGCCATCGCTCCCAGATCCGCTCTAGCCCGGAGTAGTAGCACCAGATAGGGTCCTATCTATGGGTCAAATAGAACAAAACTGAATTGCTTGAAATAGAACTGCTTGGACATTTAAACTGTGTTCTTATGCTTAAGTGAATTGTTTAAAATGAAAATTTTGTATGCTAAACTGAATTGGTTGTAATTGAACTGTTTTGACATTCAACTGTCTGTAAACAGAAAAACTATAATTACGCTAAACTGAATTGTTTTAAATAGAACTGTTTATATGTTTAAAAATGGCATTAATTATCTACAGTCGTTGATGCACCAGAAAATCAAAGCAATCCAAATCCTTTATTGCCATTGCTCTAAAATTCATTCTGGCCCGAAGTGGTAGCACCTGAAAGGGTCCTCTTTACGGGTCAAATAGAACTGTTTGATTGCAAACAAATGACTTATGCTAAACAGAATTGCTTGAAATAGAACAGTTTGATCATTTAACTGTGTGTAAACAAATGTCTGTTATTTAATTGAATTATTAGTGGCACATAGCAATTCTTGAAAACTTTATACTATGTGCAAACAAATAATCAATAATAGTAAATAGAATTATTCATATTAGATAGAAATAAATGAAACCATTAAATCGAGTAAAAAAAAATTAGCTCAGGCTCGTTTTAAAAACATTTATCAACAAAATGTGTTTACAATTCAAAATATATCTAATGTATGTATAAAGAGGATTTGGTATTAAATAACCTAAAATGGTTGATATGCCATAAAACAAAAGTAAACTAAACCTACTTGGTGTCTTGCTCTGACTCGCTCCGAACCCACTTTGTGACTTCTCTCGAACTTCAACTGGACTTGAACTGCTCACGCCAACTATAACGGACAGTGGGAGTAGAGTAAAAACCTCAGCTCGACCAAGCAAACTTCTCTGAGTTCAACGGTTAACAGCTGACGATTTCACTTTTCTTAAACTAGTTGAATGCATGAGATATGATTTCCGGGCAAGACCTCACGTTCTTCCCATTTGATCACCCAAACGCTAAAGACCAAAAAAATCAAGATTCTTCTCTGCTGACCTTTGATTTTACTAATACCATAGACTTTAGTTTCTTAAAGATATGAAAAAAAAAACCCTTTATTTCCATTTTGTTAATGTTGAGAGATTCTCCTTTTATATTACTTGGAAAACCATTTTCTTTCTATTTTACGACCTTTTAATGTTTGCTGACCTCACTACCTTTTTAATTTTATCATACGCACACATTCATTTACATACACATACGCTACACTTATTGGAACACATACTAAAACGTCGCACTTCCATGTATATGCATTATTGAATCTGAATATGTGCATCAAATATGTGCATCTAAATACAGAGAAACTTTAAGCGTCACATCCATCTCATAGCGCGTTTTATTTCACTCTTTTAGTTCTTTAAACAATCGTTTTACCCTTTCATCTAAGCTGTTTTTACTTCTTACTTTTCTTTGTCTTATTTGTTTAATGGCATTTCAACTTTCGCGGGTTATTTTATGCCAAATCCTTATAAAGAACTGATGTGATGCTATTTAACCTATAGGAAAAGAGAGTTCATACCTTCCTCAAAGTGAACGTGATAGGACGACAGGCCTTTGAACTTACTACAATATCACAGGCAATAACATTAGCCTCTTCACCACGGGATTCTTCTGGTGTGTGTTTCAGGTCGGTCCATGGAACATCGCATTAAATAATGTCTTTGCGAAATTGTTGCTATTATTTCACTTTTTCTTTCTACAAATTTTCTTGTTCATCTTTTTCTTGGTATTTTTTCTTTTATTCTTTTAATTTTTTTCTTTCATTTTGCTGGCCCAGTCGGCTGGGGCTGCAGAATACACCGATTGCGTCTCTGCGGAAGGGTAAGACGCCTCTCCCAACAAGTGTCCTGGATATGATATTAAACAGTCTGATAGTGAGGCTCCAGTAATGCTGGAGCTTTGGAGAAAATGGAGTACTCCTTTATTGCCATCATTATCAGATCCACTCTGACCACGAGAGATAGTATCTGAGGGGTTCTATCTATGGGTCAAATAGAAAAAAACTGTGTACTTATGCTAAACTGAGTTGTTTGAAGTAGAACTGTTTTGATAATTAACTGTGTGTAAACCAAAACTATACTTATACTAAACTGAATTATTTGAAATACAACTATCTATATGTATAAAAATGGATTTTGTATATAATAATCAACAATGGTTGATGCGCCATAAAACCAAAACAATTTTTTTCTCTGCTTTTGTTCGTTGTTTTTGTTTTTCTTCTAACTTTTTTTTTTATTTTTCATTATAATTTTATCCTTTCTTTTAAAACTTTTCTTTGTTTCGTTGCTTATTCTCTCCAGTTTTTTTGTTTTTTTTTTAGTTTTTTCTTCTTTCTTGTGTTGTTTTTCTTCTTCCTTTTTCTTTTTAAATTCTTATTTTTTTCTTTTTTTATCGCTTCATATTTTTTCTTTTATTTTTAGGTGTTTTTTTTCGATGCTCTTTTTATTACCCATCTTTTTCTTCATTCCTTTCTTTTCTCTTTTGTTTTCTGCTATCATTTTTTCTGCATTGCTTTTTTGGTTTACTGTTTATTTTTACTGTTGTAAATATTTTTTATTGTGGTTTATTTTTTTGTTTGCTGATTTTATTTTCTTTGCTGATTTTATTTTCTTTGCTGTTTTATTTTCTTTGGTGTCCTTATTTTCATTGTTTTTATTGTTTTGCTGTTATAAATTTCTTTGCTAGTTTGGTTTTCTTTCATGTTTTTTTTTTTTTTTTTTGCTGTTTATTTTTTCTATGTTTTGTTTTTTCTTTCATTTTTTGATTATTTTTTTTACATCTTGTTCGTTGTTGATTCTTTTGCATTTGCTGTTTAAATACTTTGCATTTTTTCTGTTCATTCTAAATTTTCCTTTGCTTCTTTATTTTTCTTTCTTTTTTTTTTTAGCTTTTTTTGCGTGCTTTTTTATTTTCTTTGCTATTTTTTACTGTTTAATTTATCTTTCTTATTTACTTGTTTTTTATTTTCTTTGCTGTTTATTTTCTTTGTTATTATATTACTGTTTAGTTTATCTTCGTCGTTTATTTGCTTTGCAGTTTGTTTGTTTGTTTTTTGCTGTTTTCCTGGGTTTTTTTTTTCATTTTTGATTCATTTTTTGTTTTTCTTCTTTCGTTTTTTGCTTTAATTTTTTTTCTTTTATCTTCGTTGTTTTGTCGTTTTCATTTGCTGATTACATTCTTTGTTTTTATCTTTTAATTGTTCTATTCTTATTTCTTTCTTCGTCACTGTTAAGTCTTGTTGCTCATGTAATGTAGAGGTTATCTCTAAACATCACTTAGCCCCGTAACCCGTACTGTGACCGACAATAAAAAGAAACACTTTCTGTAGGTGCGAGACACGGTCAAATAGGAGACAAATACCTATTTTTAAGTGTTAGTTTTTCTTTCTTTCTTTCTTTCTGGAATATTTTCTGGCGTTTTCTCTCTCACATGTAGTGTGTTTCTTTTTCTTCCTTTTCTTTCTTCTCAATCACAACGGAATGATCTATCATTCATTATAAGAGGTAATGACAGGATGCATACAGTCATTACTTTATTCTCTTAATAATAGAGTTGAGCTTGAAGATTTTATCATATTCATGTCCTTTTGAAATGACCCCGTGTACTAATTTTTCATTCAGCACTTATTCTTTTTTTTAGGAACGTATAGGTTTAAATTAATTATTTCTGTAATCCTTTCTTTTTCTCTTCTGTTCTTACGGGTTTTCTCCTCTCTTACTTCAATACCTACAATCTAAATTAGTTTTAAAAAATTAATATCTTTTCTCTTTTACAAGACTAACCCTTTTTTCTCATCTTTTTTTTTTTGCTCTGGACTCTTTCTCCTGAATCTCAGTTCTTCTCTTCATTTCTTTAACAAGTAAATAGAAAACCTTTTGATCTTTTTCACCGAACCGGTTCTTGGTCCGACGTCGCTAATGAAAATTTCAGTCACGCTGTGTCTTGCTAAATTCACATCTCAACAGAGCAACAGTAAAAGAAACAAATTCGTCTATCGGTACCTTAGATCCTATCCCAAGAGATAGTTTTGTGGGTAGGTAAGAACAGGGAAACTTAGTAAAAGGGATTGTCAACTTCATTCTTGCTGTGCGAAAGAGATGTGCTTTTTTTGACTAATTTAAGCAATGTTCTAAATTACTTTTGTTCTTTTTAGACGGTGGGGATTTTTTTTCCAGGAATATTCCAATGAATTGTGTGTTGTTAAACTAGTTCAAAATTATTCCATAATCTATTAGCATCTTAGTAGATAGCTTAAAAAATTGTGGCGAAACATGTTACATATATTACATTATTACATATTACATTATATATATATATATATATTTAGAGAGAGAGAGAGAGAGAGAGAGAGAGGGCATAGCATAGCATAGCATTGCCAATGCAATCATCCGATTAAGGCTGATTTATATATATATATATATATATATATATATATATATATATATATAGAGAGAGAGAGAGAGAGAGATTAACGTCATCAATATAATTTCTCTCTACAAAATACATATAGATGAAAAGATATTTTACACACTTAAAAATAATGCAAACTGCTTTAACTTGAGATTACATATATATATATATATATATATATATATATATATATATATATATAGAGAGAGAGAGAGAGAGAGAGAGAGAGAGATTAACAAAGTAATACAAGAAGGAGAAGAATTCAATGTAAAAAGAAAGTTAGTCAACGCTATCAAGTTTCGGCTCTAATGAACCATCGTCAGGACTTGGAGGGGGTGATAACTAGTGACGTTTAATCACCGATGTATGTTTTATGAAATACAGAGCTAAGGAAGAAATACTATATATACAGGGAAAGGGTTAAATGTTTAATCAATAAATCAACGTTCGTGTTCTGAAATATGTCATATAACTGTTTAGAAATATTCTGGAGAACTTATTTGTTCTATTTGTTCACCATGAAAGATTTGAATCAGAAGAAAGATAGAGAAAGAAGGACGAATAAGGAAGGAAGAGAAAAGAAAAGAAACGGACGAATGAGAAATGAGGAGGTAGAAGAGAAGTAGATTAATGTAAAGGAAAGAAAAAAAATTGTCTGATTTACTTCCATTATTTACTTCCAATGCTGCGTGCAATCCTGAACAAGTCCTGGCAGCAACACCCCACAAGACACCAACTGTACGGCCACCTGCCCCCTATCACGAAAACTATTCAAGTTAGGCGAACCAGACATGCAGGACATTGCTGGAGAAGCAGAGATGAACTCATAAGAGATGTACTCTTATGGATCCCCACACACGGCCGCGCAAAAGCAGGACGACCAGCACGAACGTACATTCAGCAGCTATGTGAGGATACAGGTTGTTGTCCTGAAGACCTACCTAGGGCGATGAACGATAGGGAGGAGTGGCGAGAGAGGGTCAGGGATATCCGTGCTGCCAGCACGATATGATGATGATGATGATATATATAGTAAAATTTAATGGAGACTCAAACTTGGTTAAGTCGTCATAATAAATTTATTTCGGCGGAGAATATTATTAATATACTCTCCATCTCGTCAAATGACTCTTTACATGCTTCTCTCTCGTCACAGAGTAGCGAATGTGGAGTTACAGTTCGTATTCAGAAGATGAAATAAAGGAATTAAAAAATAAAAAAAATTAAAAAAATTAAAAAAAAATAAAAAAAAAACAATAAAAAATAAAAATAAAAATAAGAATAAGGTGGAAATCAAATTACAAATTATTTCATTCATAGGTGTGGTGTGTGCATGTGTGTATGTGTGTGTGAGAAAGTGTGTAATGATGAAATAAAACGCAGTTATAAAAATATTATAAATTTTATTTCTTTAACTTGAATGAAAAGTTTATTGAAGAATAAAAAATATAACAGTTCATTTTCTTGACAAGATAAAGTAATTGTCGATAGGTTAATATGCCCCAGTGTAGTATTAAGAAGAAAATTGTTCATAGCAGTTTGCATTATTTTTAAGTGTGTAAAATATCTTTTCATCTATATGTATTTTGTAGAGAGAAATTATATTGATGACGTTAATATGTGTATGTAATTCTAGACAATAATAATCAGTCGTAAGGTATATTATATCAGTACAAACATCATAATATTAAACAGGAAAGATAATATATTTTTCTATTAGAAATAGTAAAGCGATATTGAATATAAGTAGATTCCGAAGAATTGAAGTAACTAAAATTCACTTGTAATGGTTTTATGAAACAAAAATTAACGATATTTCATCATACTAAAATAGCCTTTAAACTGACGCCCAAAATCACTCTAGAACAGTTGGGAACAACTTCCCTTTTCCACTGACAGAAAACGAATGAGGAGTAAGAGACCAGTAGTAAAATCAAACATCGAACTGAACGAACTAGATTATTTTCGTTCCATGAAATTCAAAGTTTAACAATTCTAATGCTTTTCTCAACACAGAACTTTTCGGATCAAAGAAAGTAATACACACATACAACAAGGAAGACATTTAAGGACAAACACAAAAAGAAATTATATTAATACAACCTTTTAAAATACACATTTTTAATCATTTCAATACGTGTCGTCTTCTCGTTGTTTCTCATACTGCTGGGTGTTTACTAATCACTTTATTTTAGTAAAAAAAAGAACAAAGGATTCCTTCGATGACTAAGATCTCAAAGCTACAAAATAATTTGCATTAACCCCCTTAACATACTCAACAGAAATAAATACGAAAGTGAGTAACAATGAAGACTAATCTTAATTGAATACCAAAAAGTAGAGAACTTAATCGCTATGTTTATAATAGATTGGTACAAAATCATCAAAGTGGGTGAATTCATCTTCGATTTTAACTGATTATAAAATGCATTTCTAAAATTCAAGAACAGAAAATATTTCTTAGATTATTTGGGTTTTTAATCCTACAAGTTTAGAGAGGCAAATTCAAATAACATCGTCTGCAACTTGAAGAAAAGTCAGCAAATTTGAATGAAAGCGCTGATTGGTCAAAAAGCTCAAAAATACAGATCTAAATTTTAAAGCTTGTATGAGCCTCTTTTTTGTACAAAAGTTAAAACATTTTTTTAGAATAGAAATCAATTAATCTTCCATATATATATATATATATATATATATATATATATATATATATATATATATATATATATATATATATATATTTGGTTTAAATAGCAGGGTAAGCTGGGCTCTATGGCCTTGGCAGAGCGACTAATTTAGGAGAAAGAAAAACTCAAAATTCAAAACAGCGGAACTAGAGGAGTGAAAAAAGTTAAATTCTGCTAATCTTTGTGTGGCAGTAACTCTAAAGGCATACGTTATTAGATTGACAGTATAGCAAAAGTTTATTCTGGTCTTACGAAGCATAGCGATGTTCACGTGGTGAGAGCAGCCGAACAGTTTTGTAGAGTACTATAGTGAGAAGGAAAACGCATGCGATGAATGTAATTACTTGTTACCTTGCTTCAGCTTACTGGAGTATTATCTCAATCAGTCAGAGAGTGATATTCGTATTGTACAATCGTTTGCAACTTTAATCTCCTGATGTAGAGATCTTCCTGTTTTCCTCTTTTATGAGAATCAGATTATCTATCTATCTATCTATCTATCTATCTATCTAATGATAAAGAAAAAGAGGTAAGTGAAAGAGCGAATATTAAATACAAACAAAAATGATCAATGTCAATAAATGTTTCTTTCGAATAATTTCGATTAAGTTTTTAGAAAAGACAGCAGATTTTTTAATAATTTGTACATATCTTCTCTTTTCAATGAAAGTTCCCTATTCTAAGTTCGTTACATTCTCATTCCCAATTTTAAATCGTTACATTCTCATTAAAGTAAAGTTTCTCACTGTATAAGGTTGAAGGTATAAGAATAATTTTACAATGAAAATTTTGTATAGAACTTCACTTTACAGAATACTGAGTTGGGTTATAAATGATTTACATTTTAGCAAATTATAATTCCTTCATGACTAATTTAACAATGAATTAATTTAAATCACTTGTATATTAAATATTATTTTGAATATTATCTTTTCATTTATTAGGAGACTTGTTGATTGCTCTCTAGTAAAATTCAGCTGTTTTCGAGCACAAGAAGTTCCCTAAAAGGTTTTCATTTGATCTTCCAGAGAAATGTTTTTGTCATTCAGAGGATTTTATAGAGAACGAAAAAAAAATATGGAAATCTCTTCATGGAAGGTCTAGTAAATATAGTGGATGGTTAGAACAGACCAGATTAAATGCAATATTGCTGAATCTGATCTCGCGTTATCTTGGAGAAGTACAACGTTTCTTCTGTTGAAAAATAGTGGGCGTTTTCATGCACACGTTGCCGTTGCTGAGACTAGTCAGAGTCGAATATCTGACTATGGTTTAAACATTCAAAATGATTAATACCGAGGTGATCCTACCATACACACAGCATAACTTTTCTTACATGAAGCTCCGTCTTTGTGGTCAATTTTTAGAGATTCATCCAAGTCAATTCACAGCCTTTTGTGATGAAAATTCTCTCAAAAGACCCATTTTTCGTCACCTGTAATGATATTCCTGAGAAACTGGTCATTTCTCATCCTTGAAATAAGACTTGTTGTTATGGATAAGCAATCTTTACTCTTCTCACTAAGAACACGAAGAAGCCAAACGCCTAGCTTATTCAATTTTCCTATCAATCTTAAGTGGCTGCATATTGCAGGTTGGTTTGGTTTGGTTTGTTGGGTTTTATGGCATATCAACCTTTGTAGGTTATTTAACGCCAAATCCATTTTTATGAAAATAATCTGTTCCATTTAAAACAATGCAGTTTAGCAAAATTACACTGTTTGATTGTCAAAAACATTTCTATTTCAAACTATTCAAGCAGTTATATGTAACAATTCAGTTAAGTGTAAATACAGTTTTAATGTTGAAAAACAGTTCTATTTCAAATGATTCAGTTGAGCATAAGCACGCAGTTTAAATGTAAGTACGGTTTAATTGTCAAAAGCATTTCTATTTCAAGCTATTCAATTTACTCAAACAATTCAGTTTAGCAAAAGTATGCTGCTAGTTCTATTAGGTGCTACCACTCCGTTCCAGAGTGGACCTGGGAGCGATGGCAATGAAGTGGGTATTCCGCATTCCCCAAAGTTCCAGCATTTCTGGAACCTCACCATCAGATTGTTTAGTGTCATATACGGGACACTCGTTGGGGGGGGTCTCACTCCTCTGTTGAGACGCACTTGGTGTATTCTACAACCCCAGTCGACTGGGCAATTGCAGGTTGGGGTGTGTTGAGGTCAAGTACTATTTCTTGAGTACTTTTGCGTGGATTGCATTTCGCCAATTCTCTTAAAGCATTTTGATCAAAGATTAATGAGCGCCATAGTCTGCGTTCATCTCTCAATGATGTGTCATCAGAACGAAAACAGTTTCGGACTTTCAGGTCTTTCACTTAAGAACATGAGACCATCAATTAAATAATGATGCATGCTCTTAATCAGGTAATTTCCAATTGTGTTTAAAACCTTGCAAGTTTGAAATACGTAGAAACAAGTTGGCTTTAAAAACAGAAATTATCAATGACTCAACCCAATAAGTTCTTAGGTTTACGTTGTTTTCAATCCCCTATGGCGGATCTGTGCCGAGCTTTAATAATTTTGCGGCCATGTTAGTGGGGATTAAAATACTCGGCAGAGGGTTAAGATTCTCCTCTCTAAAAATATGGCGTATTTTGAGTTAGATATTAAGCTGCTTTTGATGGTGAGGTTTCAGTACTAGAGCTGTAGGGTCTGTAGAATACCTCTTCATAGCCATTGCTACCTAGAGTGGGAGCTCCTATTAGTCACATCTATGTGTTGAATAGATCTTTGAAAATTATTTGTATTAGATGGGAATACTTGATACCATATGGCTGTGTGTAAATTATTTGTATAAAGAATAATCATTTGAAGTTATAAGTGTTTGGGGGGATTATTGTTTTTAGTTACATGAAATTATGTGACTGTGTGCAAACAAATAATTATTATCAAATAGAAACAATCACTTTAAAACATGCAGTTGTACATAAAATATTAGTATTGGATATGTTTCATTTTTTAATTATATGTCAATCCTCGCGATTTATTTACTGCCAAGGCCATTCTTGTAGAAGAACAGTTGTGGTATTATTTTATCCATTGCAGGAGAAAATAAGGGGTTCATACCTTTCCCAAGGGCATTAGTCTGAAAGTGAATGTAATAGCTCAGTTGGAGTTTGAACTCGCTTATTATGATGTCACATTATGGGACGTAAATCACTAAGCCATGGACACTTCCCTGAATTAGATAGGAATACTTGAAATCGTATAAATTTGTGCCCAGTCGGCTGGGCCTGTAGAATACACCGACCGCATCTCTGAAGAGTTGTAAGACCCCTCACCCAATGAGTATCCTGGATTTGAAATTAAACCAACTCATGCTGCGACTCCAGTCCTGGAGCTTTGGGGAATACAGAATACCTCTTCATTGTCATTGTTCCCTGGTCCACCTTGACCCGGAGTGGTAGCACCTGATAGGTTCCAATTCATTGGTCAAATAGAATCGCTTGACATTTAAATTGTGTACAAAAATGACTTATGCAAAAACTGAATTGTTTGAAATAGAACTGTTTAATCATTTAACTGTATAAACAAATGACTGACATTAAATTGAATTGTTAGCGATACACGTTAGATATATTTGGGACCAATTAACTGTGTGCAAACGAATGAGTCATGTTGAATAGAATAATTAAGTGTTAAATAGTAATACTTGTAACCACTTCAATGTGTACAAACAAATGATTAATATTGAGTAGACTTATAAGTGTTAGATAGCGATAAATGAAACCATTTAACTGTGTATAAAAATTAGCAATACTAGCGTGCAAACAAATTAATTCCAAATCATTTAAGAATAAAATTACCAATTACTATGTGCAAATAAATGGCTGATGTTGAATTGTGACTGCTATATAGCAATACTTGAAACCATTTAACTGTGTGGAAAAAAACCCTCAGACCCGTTTCAGAATGATATCTGTAAGATGTGTTTACAAATCATATATATCTATTAT
Source organism: Sepioteuthis lessoniana (assembly GCA_963585895.1). NCBI lineage: Eukaryota > Metazoa > Mollusca > Cephalopoda > Myopsida > Loliginidae > Sepioteuthis > Sepioteuthis lessoniana. The sequence continues at coordinate 42,479,068 of OY757907.1, read as the reverse complement.
ATACAGTGGTGAAAATAAGTATTTCACCCCCTGCTGATTTTCCGAGTTTGCCATCTTACAAAAATAGGGGTGGTTTATGATTTTCAGGGTTGGTCCGTCTTAAGAGCGAGAGAAAGAATATTAAAAAAATCTAGAAAATTACATTATGATAATTTTTGAACATTCATATGTACTTTATTGAAAAAATAAGTATTTCATTCTGAAGCAAAACATAAGTCAGTACTTGGTGAAGAAATTCTTGTTGGTCACTACAGCAGCCAAGTATTTCCTGTAGTTAGATAGCAAGTTTTTACAGATCCCAGGGGACGATTTTGGAAATTTACTAAGCTTTTTGCTTAGATGTGGCACAAGGCCATATGAAAGGGGCACCCAATGAGACCCGAACTCACTCGTGTAGGTTTGCAAGTCGAGCTTGCTAACTATTACACCACCAGAGGCGCCATCCCAGGGGACGATTTTGGCCCACGTCTCTTTGCAAACCTCTCCAAACCCTTAAGGTTGTAAGTTGTCGTTGGGTTATTCGAATTTTCAGCCCCCTTCTCTAAAGTATTAGGGTCCGGAGACTGACTAGGCCACTCCATTACCTTTATGTGCTTCTTCTTGAGCCACAATTTTGTTCCCTTGGCCGTATGCCTTGGGTCATTATCATGATGGAACACTCATCCACGACCCATCTTCAGTGTCCTGGCTGAAGCAAAGAGGTTTTCACTCAAGATTTCCCTTTACTTGGCCCTATCCCTCTGTGTCTCGACCCGGTGTAGTCGTCTTGTCCTCTTAGCAGAGAAACAGCCCCAAAGCATAATGTTTTCATCACAATGCTTAATGGTTGGGATGGTGTTTTGGGGACCCAAGTCTGCTTTTTTCCTTCCAAACACGGTGAGTCGAGTTGATGTAAAAAAAAAAAACCCTCAATTCTAGTCTCATATGACTACAGCACTTTCCCCCAACACTCCTGTGAATCACCCAGGTGCTTATTTGCCTACTTCAGTCGGGTTTGTACATGTGCCTTCTTGAGTAGGGGAACCTTGTGGGCACTACATTTTACTCCACTACGATGTAGTGTTACTAATTGTTATCTTGGTGACTGTCGTCCCAGCTGCCTTGAAATCATCAACAAGCTCTTGCCACGTCGTTCTGGATTACCCCCTCACCTTTCTCGCCATCAGGTTTACTCCTCGTTATGAGATCTTGCGTGGAGCTCCAGACCGATGGAGATTGATAGTCAATTGGTGTTTCTTATATTTTCTTATCATCGCAACAACACTTGACTCCTTCCCCCCCTAGTTGCTTGTCAATCATCTTGTGACCCATTCCAGTCTTGTGCAGGTATACAATTTTGTACCGGATATCCTTAAATAGTTCTTTCGACTTGCTCATTGCGGAGATATTAAATTCTGATTCATTGAACGATTCCGTGAATTAGTGTCTTTTATACAGGTAATGAGTGTGTGATTAGGAGTAATAATTGAGTAATAGGACTAATCTCTATGGCTCCTGGTCACTTAACTGGTCTATGGAACCTGAATTATTGCTGGTTGGTTAGGGGTATAATATTTGTTTTTTTATTGTAAAAACAAATAAATGTTCAAAAATTGATATAATGTGATTTTCTAGAATTAAAAATAAATTCTGTCACTTTCAATATGGACTTACCCTGAAAATTGCTGTTCCAATTTTTGTAAGGTGGCAAACTCAGAAAATCAGCAAGGGATAAAATGCTTATTTTCCCATAGCCATATACAGGAATATGCGAAATGGACACATACTGTTCATTTATATATACATAGAACATAGGAATCTCGAAACACGAAAAACACTTACGACTTCTCAGTTCAGGTACGAAACTTTTTATTACCTTTGAGTTTAAAGGTTTTTCGACATCAGGAGAGAGAGGCACAATCTTTCTATTCTGGCTTTTTCATCTATGCCCCATCTCGTGCAACACCTGCCCAAGGCCTCCGCGAGCAAGCGAAAGTCAACCCTTCTCGTCCAGTGTCTAGTCGCAACTCTACTAACTTTCTTCAAATTCCCCAAATCCTCAGCGCGCGTCCGGTGCGTGACGTCATTCGCACTTGCTAGCCCTGTTTCCCATCTCGGGCTATTGTGACACGTGCGCTCCCCCCGCGCGCGTTCGCGTGAACACCTGCGTTAATGTTGCACCTAAGTAACCCATACACTGAGCCGAAATGTTCTCAGCCAAACTAAACCCAAAGGCATAAAACGAAATCCATCGGCCATTATATTACATGGATAAACAGGATTTTGCATTTAATGAACTACAGTGATTGATATACCATAAAACCAAACCAAACCAAACCAAACATAGAAATTTGTGACTGAGCATACCACATTAATTAAGTCAACAGTGCAAATAATTTGTATTAGATAGGAATATTTGAGATAATAGAAAACAAGCTTCTCACAAAGAAAAAATATAGATATAAACGTACAATGTATATAATTCCTTAACATCTCTGCATGAAATAACCCTACACACTTTGACATGGCATTAAAATCAATCAAACACTCACTTATTACGGTAATTTCATAAAGTGTCTGTATATTTACTGGTACAAATAATGTACATACAAATATATAGGTAGCCCTGTCGGCGGGGCTCAGAATATTTTGCAGAGACGTAATACCCACCCTACAAAACAGGTATCCCGGGTATGACACTAGACTGCGTTTGATGGTGAGGCTCCAGTTCTTACGATTCGGTGAATTTGGTGTACTCCTTCATTGCTATTACTCCTAGATCCATTCTGATACGGAGTGGTTGTATCTATTCGGGTTGAGTATATAAATCGTATATAGTTGGGATTTATAAAATTACTATCGACCCGTACATGAGTAATACTTTTATGAGGTTGAATTAATCTGAGGTCAAAATTAATTTAAAGACTTGAGAAAAATTAACTCAATGATGATTTCGTGTGAATAAATCATGGGTCGACTAATACACGATGGTTGTCTTTTCTTCTCAGTTGCAATACGATAACTACAGATAAATTTTCAATAGTTAATTGGTCCATAAAGAGTGAAACCAAGACTGTCAATCAGGCTTGAATAATGAGAGCCCTGGGCGTGGCTATTATCCCCCCCCTCTTCATCTTTCCATATACGGAATCCTATTGTCAGTCAAATGAACCACAATCTCGATGACATAGACAGCGGCGCCGCAAAATAAGCTTTAAGAAAGTGCAATTTGTGACTGAACATGCCACATTACTTGAGTAACAAGAGGACGGGCGGCAACGCATTGTTATTACAAGTTGTGTTTGCCCGGCCCCTGAGGAGATTGTTACTGTCTCACCTAATATTTTCACTGGCGCTCGGGCGTAGTCAGGTAATTGGCAGCCGACCCAACGGCTGAGAGGGGCGCCATTTTCTTCCTGTCTCGGCCTCTTGCCACTGATGTCATCGGCGGCAGGTGGCGCCGCCTTGCGATTACGTCTCCGGCATGGAAGAACGCGTGATTTTATGAAATGAAGAAGTCGGTACTGTTGGCTGCTTGGGGGGGTTTAGGGCACAAAATATGATTGTAACTAGGTGGAAGAGAATGAAATTACTTCAGGAAAGAGGTTTCGTATCAGAAAGGATAAAAAAAGATCTGACGATGGGAGAATAGAAAAATGCGAACCCGAAAAACAGGGAAGGAAATTTAAGGTATTGAGTTGATACATTATATACATACATATATATATATATATATATATATATATATATATATATATATATATATGTCGACCAATAGGAAAAAAGCAGCATGGGATAGATTAAAAAAAGCAAAAGGTTGATTAATTGATTAGAAAACATAAAAAAGCTTTATATATATATATATATATACAGAGACAGAAGGTGTGTGTGTGTGTGTGTGAGAGAGAGAGAGAGAGAGAATGGGGAGATTGAAATGTACAGCTTGAAATATATGGATATGGAATCACATAAGAAATATTTGAAAAGTAAAAGATTAATAGGAACCCCCTCAGAAAGCTCTCTCTCTCTCTCTCTCTCTCTCTCTCTCTCTCACACACACACACACACACACACACACACACACGTATATATATATATATATATATTTGTGTGCGTGTGTGTGCGTGTGTGTAAGGAGAGAGAGAGATAGAGAGAGTGAGAGAGTAATAGAGAGCGAGAAATTGAAACACTAATCAAATACACACACACACATACACACATAAACATATAAATGCAGAGAAAGAGATAGAAAGAAACACACACACACACACACACACACACACACACACACACACACACACACACACTATATATATATATATATATATATATATATAGAGATTGATAGAAAGAGAGGGAGAGAGAAAAAAAGAAAGAGAGAGAGAAAGAGAGAGAGAGAGGGAGAGAGAGAGAGAGCGTAAGAAGAATAAAAGCATTTAACATGCAAATACCCACTCTCATGTGTATCTATCAATTCATCTATAAATTTGTCCGCATAAAAATTAAATAAAAATCGAATTAACTTACTAAAACTAGGTCTAAAATTTTGGCCCACTCTAAAAATGAATATAAATGAACTAAAAACAAACTCAAAGAATTTGAATGAAAATTTAGACAAATGAAAAAATTCAAGAATAAAATGGATATAGATGATTCGTTAGTAAAAAATAAGACAACATTCTTCCCATAAAAAGACAACAATTGCGAACTAAACACATTCTTCAAAAACTATGGAATATTACCCTAAAAGACAAAAAAAAAAAAAACCAACAATACAAAACACCTTCTCACGCAAACAAAAAACTAGCCTTAAAAATATATAGGAAAACGAAAATGAAATTATAAAAGAAGCTGAATTGTCATGTCCAAGATTTCAACTCAAGTTACCGATTTCATTTTCTACGAGGATAACCGCTATGCTAAGCATGTTTCTTTGCTGTCACGATTAAATTTCTTATAGCGTAGTTAAATTTTTGAATTCATCTTCGTGGGTATTTGTGGCACAGTTGCCGTTATGGTTAATTATTTTATTACGCAGTTTGATTAGACAACGAGTTTTTCAGATAGCTATAAAGTTAGCTAAAATCTTTGAGCGGAAATGTCAGTCAAATAGGATAGTTTAAGCGAGTACAACACAGGAAGGCCAAAATGTAAACAAAATGGATTCATATCTTGTCTGTGACAGGTTTTATTGGAGAAATGAAAACAGTGAATTTGGGACTCGTAAAAAATGACGCAACAATTTAGTAAGATTTAATCACTCCACCGATATCCTGTGTTGGAATCATACACAGAGTACAACAGTAATCAACACCACCAAATTCAATGTTTTCTACTACAAAAAAAAAATCGGGTCTTTTTCTCTTTTGGATGGGATAACGGGTTATTTTCCCCTCCCCTTTGGTGTTTAGGTTGTCTTTTGGTTCTACATCATATGTGATTAAGGAATCTGGATTTTCGGTATTTTTATCTGGCTTCGAAAGTGAGCTATTATCATAAGAGTCGGTAAATTTCATACACCTAACTCTTTTAATAGCCATCGTTTCCGGAATATAAATCAAGTAAGCTGGACATTGTTTATCATTGCCGACAAAGATGCCTTTTTCCCAACGAGGTTCCGATTTTGTACATAACAAAAACAAGTCGTGCCAAAAATATGCATCTTATTTAACTTTGGTTTAGAACCGATAAAACATTCATATGGGGTTTTTCTTGTGTTTTTATTATAACAGCGATTTCTAATATACGTTAAAGCCATCAATGCCTAAACCCACAAGTTTTAGGCAATTTTGCCCCAATTGGGAGACACCTTACCATAAAAAACAAAGTTGGCCATGACCGTTCAAGGGTCCCATTTTGAAGTGGAGAAAACAGAACTGACAGCTCGTGTTTCATTCTATTAAGTAACCGTTGAAAAGATTCAGGAGTGAACTCTGTTCTGTTGTCTGTCCGTAAACATTTTACATGGCTGTAAGGGGAAAAGTTAGCTAGATATTTCTTTGTAGCGAGCAAAGTATCGGACTTGTGTTTTAAGAACTATAACATTGTAAGGCCAGAATAGTCATCAATAAAATTAATTACTTATCAAAACCATCTTTTGCAAAGGGTTGTATGGGGCTAGCTAAATCACCGTGTACAAGTGAGAGGTTTTTTGTTACCTTGCTATCTAAAGTCTTATTTCTGTCATTAGACATCTTCCTTTGAATACATATATCACAGTTAAGAGCATAATTTGGAGTCGGTTTTATCTTCATTCCTTTTAATAATTTGAGTAACTTTTTAATATCAGATTCGTTACAGTGGCCTAAGATTTTATGCCAAGTGTATAAGTCGTAAGAGGTATTTCTGGCAGAGACGATATTTTTCGAATAATACAAACGTCTTCTCTGTGTTATATTGAAAACTGCTCCATTAGGGTAAATTAATTGGTAGCTGTCACGCTCAAAACTTATATGCGGACCATTTTTTGTCACCGCTTGTACTGAAAATATATTTTGTTTCAAAGTCGGTATATATAAAGCGTATTTTAAGAGATATCTAGACATGTGTCCTTTGCTATTGCATAGATAAATGCAGGCGTCACCCCTTTTCATCAGTATATTATTTGCTCGGCTGCTGTCAGCCAATTTAACAAAATAATTCCCTGGTTCAAAATTTTGATCAAAATTGATAAATTTTAACTTCTCAGTTACTACATGATTGGTAGCCTCGCAATCGACTTATAAATTAGTCTTGTCTGAAACAATATCATACCCTAAAACAAAGAAATAGGTTTGGATTTTAGAATAGGTTCTTATATTACGACAAAAATCACTTTGCCTTTTATTTCTACAGTTAAATCTTTTGGGTTCGCTCCTCCCAGAAACGTAACAAATAATATTTGTCTTCCCTGGCGGGGGATTTTATAGTCCTCTCTTCTATACTGAGGTTTCTGATAATTGTTGTAATAATAATTTGTTGATTTATAATCATAGCTAGAATGCATACTTACACTGGGTTTATTTCTTTGGTTAATCTTTTTAAATGTTGTCTTCATCTCTGTTTCTTCATAACTTCTTAAACATACTTTAAATTCAGAAAAAGTTAAGGTTTTCTTCTTCTGCGTTATAACCGTTGTAAAAGATTTAAAATTTGGTGGTAAGCCCTTGAGTGACATCGTGATCAGGAGTCCATCACTTATAACTTCCCCAGCTTCCTTCAGAGCATTAGAAATATTCTCTGCCCTTATTATATAGTCTGTAATAGACTCTGATTCCAATCTTCTCAAAGATGTTAGCTCCGTATAGAAGGAAATATCTTTGAGAAGATTGGAATCAGAGTCTATTACAGACTATATAATATGGACAGAGAATATTCCTAACGCTCTGAAGGAAGCTATGGAAGTTATAAGCGATTTCAACATCCTGAATTCAGATAGATAAAAATTAGCGAATTTTGAAAAAGTTGTCTGTTAGAAGTTTGCGTTTAAAGAGTTAGGTTGGGAAGATGTGGGCGTGTCCCTTTGTGTCTGTTCAAAGACCCTTACAGATTTTCTCTCTCTCTCTCTCTCTCTCTCTCTCTCTCTCTCTCTCTCTCTCTCTCTCATGCTACCGTATGCAGTCTGATCATTGAACAATAAATGATTGTTAATTGTTGACGGAGAGTCCTTCTTGTTTTTGAGTTGTCAACCCTCAGCCAGCTTTGTTCCAACGAATCACCCCGACTGACAGAAAAAGTTCTGGAGTGATTGTATCATTCCTTGTCTGAGGATCTTTCAAAAACAGTGTGGGAACAGACTGGTTTGATAAACGAAGTATCTGAAAATGCAGTTGGCACCGTTACTAGGATTCGACCTAGAAAATCCACGACACAGCCAGACGCAGGATTCGACCCTAAAAACCCACGGCGAAGCGATGGTACTACATTTGGTACGATGTATACATATTAAGCATATTTTTTGGTACGGGTAACCAAGTTAAGGGCCCAGACGGTAACCGGACCAAACAGTAGTGTCATACAATGCCTCAGAAAATACCACCTACAGTGCATAAAAAGTGAGCAGGGATAAGTGTACCCAAAAGAGAATGCTGAAAAAACAGAGAAATCTTTGGCACCACTCACACGTACAAAAATGTGTATATTTGCTAAGGTTACCAACGTGTATATTTGCTAAGTTTAATTTTTAAGTGGTTTTTAACAGATTTGAATTCGGAGTTTTCCTTTTCCAAGATGTGTTGTCATACGAAGGCTAAAGATTCAGTCTGCCCTACTATTTACGCATAGCTGAAGGGAAAATACCTGAATTTACCAAAGGTATTATTGCTATATAAAACGCAAACAGTGTCGTCGAGGATTTGCACCCAAGAATGTACATGAAATAAACTCTATTTCATGTCATACCCAGTCCTCACTGGGAGGGAGGCCAGTAAATATTCCTGGAAAATCAATTGATTTCCATACGAAACAAAAACTTTTAATGTTTGGGTAAAAATAGGCTCTTAGAAACCTCAAAATTAAATCTATACTTTCACTTTTGTTTGACGAATCAGAGCCTTCATTTTGGACGCTGATTTTTCATCGAATTGCAGGCGATAATATTTTAATTCACCTCACTGAACTTCAAGAGCAAAATCCCAGAATAATTTAAATCTTTTCTATATATCATCAAAGATAAGCATTTGAAAGTTGTAAAGCTTCTTACCTGGGCCTTCAAATGTATAAGCAGATTCTAACTCCACTGGTTAATGACTTTTACAAAAAAAAAAAGTTCGGTCATGTGACCATGTGATTCGGGGGTGGGAGCTGATTTCTTTTTTTATGTTCATTTACTGGATTACTAATTATTTCCTTTCCAGATTTTTGCAGACTAAATTTTACTTTGATAGTACAGCATAGATTTCTAGAAACACACACACACACACACACACACACACACACACACACACACACACACACACACACACACACACACACACACTTCCAGATATCAACGAAGATAAACGTTAGAATGTTTCCAAAGCTTCTTGCCTGAGTTTTCAAATTTATTCACAAATTCTACCACAATGTCTGACCTCAGCTGAAATTCAATTCCGAATCTGGTCTGCCTCTCTTTCAAATATTCTCTCTCTTAGATTATTAAAAACTGATATTTCAACCAATTAAAATCATAGATAGATTAATCCACTTGTGATCTAATTTAGAGCCTATCTAAACTTTTCGTAACTCAATTAATCTCTGTTGTTATTTTTGTTTTTATTTCAAAACCGTCAGTTTCAGTTGTTTTCCTTGCTTTCAATTCCTTGAAATGTATTTAGATTCAACATTATTTATCTATTTCTACAAATAAAATATATCATTCTTATTTTCTCTTTTGAGAAAGAAGCCTGTCATAAAATAACATTATCGCCGAGCATTACATACATATCTTAGTCTCATAAAAATAATTTCTCTCTATAAAATAACATACAGACCGAAAGCTTTTACACACTGAAAATATATAATCTAGTTTAAAACAATGATAACGGCTATGAACTATTAATTATTGGGGCACGGTAACGAATCAACAAACAACTTTTTTTTTGAAGGAAGAGACTGTAACTTTTATTGTTTTTCAACATAGTTGTTCACTCAAGTTAAAAAATTGCCCTGTCAGCTGGGGCTGTTGAATACACTGACTGCACCTCTGCAGAGGGGCAAGACCCCCCTAACGAGTGTTCTGGATATGACTCTAAACGATCTGATGGTAAGGTTCAAGCAGTGCTGGAGCTTTGGGGAATGCAGAGTACCCCCTTCATTGCCATCGCTCCCAGGTCCACTCTGGCCCGGAGTGGTAGCACCTGATAGGGTTAAATAGAACTAACAGCATACTTATGCTAAAATGAATTGTTTGAGTAAACTGAATAGCTTGAAATAGAAATGTTTTTGAAAATTAAACCGTACTTACATTTAAACTGCGTGCTTATGCTTTACTGAATTATTTAAAATAGAACTATTTTTCGACATTAAAACTGTATTTACACTTAACTGAATTGCTACATATAACTGTTTGAATAGTTTGAAATAGAAATGTTTTTGACAATTAAACTGTGTACTTATGCTAAACTGTTTTAAATAGAACAGATTATTTACATAAAATGGATTTGGCGTTAAATAACCTACAAAGGTTGATATGCCATAAAACTCACCAAACCAAACCAAACCAAACCAAACAAGTTAAAGAAATAAAATTACTCAAATTTGGAGATCAGTGTTTTATCTTATCATTGCATATTATTCATCTACGTATTTACCCTTAAGTAAAGTTTGACAAGAATTAATGAATGTCATTTAGTAAGCTTTACTTAGTGTGAAACATAAGCCTTAAGTTCCTAACTGTTGCAACTGTTCCTACTTTTTTTTTTTACTCATGTCCAATCTGAACAGACTAATCATCGTTATTTGACCAAACAAAGTTGTTATTTTCTAAGATGTACTTAGCTTGGCACATAGACCTTAGGATCCTTACAGTACACACTGTTACAAAGGAGTCACTCATCTAAGTACTGAACAGGCTCATCACTACTTAACTTCGGTAATCTAGCATTTTCTCACTGTTAATAAGTCAGTGTTTAAGTACTTACAGTTGGTACTGTACTAATTTATTTATTGAGCTACACTGAAAAGTTATTATCGAGAATTTTGTTTCCCATATTGCCAACCTAGAAAGCAGCAGCATTAATTTTGACAGAGATTTTTAAGTGATTTATTCAATGCGCAGCTGTAGTTGACTGTGAAAGGAGCAACAGTTCACAGTTGGGAGAACTCAATCTACCGTACTTAGTGTGATCAGATAGTATAGGCCTCTTAGTGTTACCGATTGGGTTAAAAAAAGAGGTAGATGTACTGGGAACATTTGGTGAGAGGGTAATGATTAAATCTGCTTCTCAAATGAGATAAAAACTATTATTAGATACATCTGGATTTGGTAAAGGAGAAACGAAATTAATGCGGTTTGTGTGCAGTTTTTCATTGAAATAGGAATCTAAGTTGGTAAAAGAGGCACAAACAAATGAGGCTGTTGTCAAGGAGGTAAATATGAATACGTGTACGCCCATAGGAAGTGACATGGAAATATGCGTCCACTGAAGGTGAATGTTTATTAGTATTTATCTGTTGTTCCGGGTGAGACTTTTGTGTGAATTTTACAGAAGCCATTGCAGTTAATAACGTGGATTAAGCAAACAAGCTCTGACCCAGGTGGGAACATAATTCACGAGTGAAAGCACTAGCAGATGAGAACATTTGCAGACAGTTGTTAATTCACTGACAAAATTACACCACACAACAGACACACACACACACACACACACACACACACACACACACACACACACACACACACACACACATATATATATATATATATGCGTATGTACGAGATTCAACTGAAAAGTTCATTGGCTAAAAAGTTCATACAATGATGTCTTATCTGCTGTTGATGACTTCTTCGATAAATAGAATCCAAGCACAGCAACACCGATGGAAGAAATATATTAACCACAAGGAGGAGTATGTTGAAAAACAAATTTCCTTTGATTACTTTCCATGGGACTATCATGGTCAGACTATAAACTTTTAACCCGACCCTAATATATTTCTTATTGCAACATATAGAAATATTTTTGTTGATAATACAAAAATACTTCATACAGACAATAATATAAAAAAATTTCCAAATCCAAGAAATTTTATATATAAAATTTAGACAACCTACTATTAAGAAAATTAACTTTGAAACTAGTGATAATATTTTAAAATGCTTAAAATAGATAGAACAAATTATATTCCAAAATTCTTACAAAGGATAGATAGAACAAATTTTATTCTACATGTGATAGAAATATCTAAAAAAATTGCCACGACCGCTTAGCCTCATCTTGGTGATAAAAACAAAACAAAATGATTGTTTACTTTAAATATTAAGCAGTTTTAATTAAGGAACAAACATACCCATTACTTTGATAATGGTTCCGATAAGAATCGAAAATACTCGGTTTACCACAAATGATTCCCTTGGAGAAATCATTAATAAATTTCAAGATCGTTACACCAAAAAGAAAAAAAATAGAACTCTTGGAAGAAAAAATAACAACAACTAAAAACTTCAAAAGAACAAGGATTCTATTTTATTTAACCAAATCTGTTTATATATATATATATATATATATATATATATATATATATATAGTGTCTGATGAAAAGATTACAAGCCTGAAATAGATGTAGCTGTCAAGAAACGTTTATTAACCTTTATCCTACCAAGGATAACTTTCCCTATAGAATTTATATTCAATCTATATTCATAATTGCTGCTATCAAAAATATGTTATACATAAAGAAACAATCTCAAAAACTGTTCTGGAATTAGATAAAAACTTTATTAGCAGTACCATATTAAAAAAAAATTCTTACTTCTTAAACCTTCAAAATTTTATGTTTCATGTTCGGAACACAGGAAGTATAGAAGTTAAACAAAAGAATTATAAGTTATTTACACTATTACCGGACATTGGCATGACGGTTATAGTGTTCGTCAATGGCCCAGGAGACCTGGGTTTAATCCCTGGTCGAGTCATACCAAAGACTCAAAAATGGTATTCGATGCTTCCCTGCTTAGCACTCAGCATTATAAGGTACGGATCAAAGATAAAGTGGAGCAATCTAGGGAAAGGAGTAGCGCCCTCCCCTACTCCTTGGTGTAGTAGCTATCGAAAAGGGAGCCTTATGGTCACCCTCGACGACGGTCGCCAAATTTACTTACACTATTGAGCAAAATGTCGTGTCTGGGTCATGTTAAACATAAAGAAACTTAGATACAATCATTAAAAAACTTTTCTGAAATGAGATAAAATCTTTATTAGAATTACCATATTAAAATATATATTTCTTATCTTTGTGTTCCATGTAAGGAACACAGGAAGGGTAAAAGTTGAACAATCCGTGCTAGCGGCACGACATGATGATGATGATGATGATGATGATATGTGTTAATAGTTTTATTAGAGAAGAGTTAACCGAACTTAGAAATGTAGACGTATTAAGTCTTTTTCATATAGGATGATTTTAACATAGCATTTTTTGAGCTGTGAGTTTTCAGAAAGTTTAACTTCTAAATTTAGCAGAATAAGGAGGTGCGCTATCAGATTAAAAATGATACCTGCTCGATTTATCAAAAAAGACAATAAGTAATTGTGAGTAGTCCTTGCTCAAGAATACTTATGCACTATTTAGCATAAATATGTTTATCACATCAAATTTGTTCACCAATTTTTATTGACGAAACATCCTTCCATACAAATATCACACCATTTTCCTGTTTAAGCGTTGTTTTAAAACATTCAAGCAATAATTTTAAACTGATTTTCAAAGATAAAGATCCGTAACATTTCTATAAAGGTAAAAATCTGGAATCATCTGATTTTATTTGGCTCTCAAACCATTTTATATTAAAATAACAATATTCTGCTTTAAAATATGTCATTGTTTTTTGGTAACGAATGGTTCTTAGTAACTTAGTAAGTTTTTGCTTAGTTATGGCTCAAGGCCTTATGAATGGCGCACCTAGTGAGACTCGAAATCATTCATTGCTAGAATAGTAATTTACTAAGCTTTTTGCTTAGATGTAGCCCAAGGCCGCATGAAAGGGGTACCCAATAAGAATCGAACTCACTCGTGAAGGCTTGCTAGTCTACCTTGTTAACCATTACACCACCCGATGTGTCCATGGTTTGCTAGAGTAGCTTGCTAACCATTACACCACCACAGGCGCCCACAATGCTTCTAAGCAGATATTTTTGACGCGTTGGTCGTCTCTTTTTGTGGTAACTTTTGAACATCCAGAACCTATTTTTCTTTTTTTCTTTTTGTAGAACCGGTTTTTGCGATAGTTAGGCCAGTGAACAATGATTTTTGTACAGGGGGCGGAAGTAAAATATGGAATAATTTTTAATACTTTTTTTTTTTATTAGTACAATTTTTGGAAAAAAAGAAATGTAAATTTTTGTGATTAGCTCTATTATCCAAGCACTTCTTTAAATTAAAATTTAGCCTAATATGAGTGAACAAGAAAAGAAACGACAAAGAATCTATGATTTGCTTAACGCCGAAATCAAACCAAAGTTTCTTTTTCTACCGTATACAATGTATTTTTTTTTTTATTTTTTTTTACAGAAAAAGAGCTTTTTAGAGAAAAGAGGAAGTGGAAGGTGGAACAGAAAGCGAAAAGAAGGCCTTTCCCTGCTCTCGCTGCAGCGATTAAGAAGGGCCCCATAACGTCAATAAGAAAACACACAAATGAATTGAAAGTCCACGAGAAAACTGTGAAGAGAGTATTTAAACAAGATTTAAGCCCAGACCTTAACCCCTAGATTAAGCTATATGGGACATTTTAGAAAACAAAACAAACGCAACTTCCCATCTGAATATTTGTTTACCTAAGACTGCTATTGAGGAGGAATTGAATAAAATGTCTTAAGAATTTATTTTGAAGGCATGCAAATCGTTTCGAAGGCGTGTTGATACCGCAATTGAAAAAAAAGATGGATGCCATATTAAGTAAATTTACCGTTTTATATCTATTTTCTTATTGTGCTGTTTATCCTTGAAAATTAAAATTAATCTTATTCTATAATAGAGTCATTTATTATTATACACGAATATTTCCAATTTTGCTTACGCACCCTGTACTTTTTCACTATTCAAAATATATAAGAAAATGATCTTTTATATTGCATCCCATTTTGTCACCTTCCAATTATTCAGTTTTCTACTTTTTTTCATAAAACTGAGGACATTTTTTCTTTAGTTATGTTTTCAATTTAAACTGTATGTACTTTATTACTATTAAGTTCTGGAAATGGAAAAAAAATACAGAAAATCTCAAATTTACTAACTAAATTGATTTTTTAAAAAATTTCCAAAAGTAAAAAAGGTTCATTTTTTTTCCCCATCAGTTTATATTACCTTTGTCAAAAAATGATGGAATTAGCACTTTTAGAGGTTCTGTTATGGTCGGTTAGGTTTTATAGCATATGAACCATTGTAGGTTATATACTAACAAATACTGTTTATTCATATATATCAAATATACATCATTTGTAAACACCGAGTCTGTGTATAATATTTTCAAACGAGCCGGAGCTCATTTTATTTACACACTGTTTAATGATTTCTAGTATTCCTAAATGACACGAATAATCTTATTTATAATTAACCATTTGTTTGCACATAGTTAAATGTTTTAGTTTGATTTAGTTGGGTTTTATAACATATCAACCATTGTTGGTTATTTAATGCCAAATTCTGTTTTTACATATACGAAATGATTTGTAAACTCATTTTGTTGATACATTTTTATTCGAGACTGAGCTCATTCTTTTGTACACAGTTAAATGGTTTCAAGTATTTCTATCTAACACAAATATTTCTTTTTGTTTGCACTCGGTTAAATGGTTGCATGTATTACAATGTATTTCTAACAATACAATTTAACAGTCATTTATTTGCACAGTTTAATGATCGACCAGTTCTATTTCTAACAATTCAATTTAGCATAAGTCATTTGGTTTGGTTTTATGGCATAATAAACATTATTGGTTATTAAATGCCAAATCCAGTTTTTCCATATATATTAAATATATGATTTGTAAACACATTTTTTGATACCCCCATTTAAATGATCAATCAGTTCTCTTTCTAACAATTCAGTTAAGCATAAGTCAACTAAGTTAAATGGTTTCAAGCGTTGCTATGTATCATTAACAATTCAATTAAACATCAGTCATTTGTTTACAGACAGTTAAAAGATCAAACAGTTCTATTTCAAACAATTCAATTTAGCATAAGTCATTCGCTTGAATTCAGTTTAAATGTCAATCAGTTCTATTAAACCCATAGATAGGACCCTATCAAGTGCCAGAGTGGACCCGGAAGTGATGGCAATGAAGAGGTATTCCGCCTTCCCGAAAGGTCCTACATTACTAGAGCCTCACCATCAGATTGTTAAGTGTCAGATCGGGACACGCATTGGAGGAGTCTTACCTCTCTGCAGAGATGCAGTCGGTGTATACTACTGTCACAGCCGACAGTTAAATGGTTTCAATTTTTGCTATGCTACAGTTATAACTTAACATCAGTAATTTTGTTTGCACGCATTAAAATGGATATACATTTATGATTTGTAAGTGAATAGTTTGTTGATAATTTCATTTTTAAAAGAGTAAGAACTTATTTGTTTGCACACTAGTATTACTGTGGTCTCTAGATAGTTAAATGATTTCAATTATTGGTACCTATCAACCGAAAAAGACATCGACACGCGACGAGCAAAGGCATGGACAGCTATGAATAGACTTTCGGTCATATGGAAGTCAGACCTGACCGATGAAATGAAACGCCGTTTCTTCCAAGCAGCGGTAGTGTCAATATTGCTATATGGATGCACTACATGGATGCTGGCTAAACGGATGGAGAAAAAACTTGACGACAACTACCCAAGAATGCTGCGAGGAATTCTGAACAAGTCCTAGAGGCAAAACCTCACAAAGTAACAGCTATACGGACACTTACCTCCCATCACGAAAAGTATCAAAGTTAGACGAAACAGACATGCAGGACACTGCTGGAGAAGCCGAGACAAGCTCATAAGTGATGTTCTCCTATGGACCCCTTCTCTTGGCCGAGCAAAAGCAGGGCGACCAGCTCGAACCTACATACAGCAGCTTTGTGAGGATACAGGATGTAGCCCTGACGATCCGCCTGAAGCGATGAACGATAGGGAGGATTGGCGAGAGAGGGTCAGGGATATCCGTGCTGGCAGCACGAGAAGATGATGATGATTATGAATACTAATATTCTGATTCAACATTAATCATTTGTTTGAAGAAAGTAAAGTGGTTACAAGTATTGCTAATTAACTCTGATTAATTAATACTCAAAAATATTCATTCATTTTCACATCGTCAAGTGATCAAACAGTTATATTGCTAACAATTCAGTTTTTTATAAGACATTTCTTAGCCAATAGTTCATTGTCAAACAGTTCTATTTGATCCAGAGATAAAAATCTAACTGGTCTTTCCACTTTTGATCAGAGTGGACCTGGGAATAATATTAATGAAGGGATACTCCCCAAAGCTCCAGCATTACTGGAACCTCACCATCAGATTGTTTAATGTCATACCCAGGTCACTCGTTGGAGAGTCTTATCCCTTTGCTGAGAGGCAGTCGGTGTATTCTGCTGCCCCAGCCGACTGTGCTTAGATTTAGAGGATGTTCATAAAGGGATTTTTTTTATTTTCTAATTTTTTATTTTGCAATATATAAACTCACAGATCTCGACGCAAAATATTCCTTACACAGGCTAGATTATATTATTGACAGTATCCTTTCTTTCATTTCTAATGGGCAGTCCCCGTGTCTTTATGGCTAACGTGCTGAACGGCCTTGAAGCAAGCGATTTCGAACTTCAGTCGCGCTAGTACACTCACTTTTGGACTAATACCTTTGGGAAAGGTATTGAACCCCTTCATCCCTCCAGCTATAGGTTGAATAGTTTTATCAGAAATCATTAAAATTCAATCCAAATACTCAAAACTATAAGCTGTACAAACATATGATTATTTTCAAATAGGAATCGTTACTTGGAATCATATAATTGCTTGAGTCATTAATTTTAGATAGGAATACCTGAAAGTATATAACATTTGATAAGACAAAAAATTGGAATTTAAAAGAAGCAATGGAATATTGAAAATGTAGTTAATAAAAAGACTTAAAGGAATCAATTTTTTGCTTTGATTAACCCGTATGGAGTTGATATGGTATTAAACAAATTAAACAAAACAAAGCGTCCGAACATGATCTAAGGTGGCAATAAGGATAAGATAGTAAAGTTTAACAGAGAGTCGATTATCTGGTGACACTCTTCACCGGATGCAGGACATACTTTTTTAGAGAGATCTTACCACTAATCTACAGGAGATATTGCGGGCGTATTCTTAATCTCAGAGACAGGGCTGTATATATCAGTGTCTTTATATATATATATATATATATATGTGTGTGTGTGTGTGTGTGTGTATCTGAATATGCATAATTACTTTTTCTTTACGATGAAAACTGCATCTGTCTTGGTTCATGAAAGGCCACCCTAAACATTTTAAAAGTTATTTGACGGGTCTCTTCACATTTCTCTCTCTCTCTCTCTCTCTCTGTCTGTCTGTCTGTCTCTCTCTGTCGGTTTGCCCTACTCTCATGTAAAATATGGTCATTCAATATGGAAATAACTCAGAATTAATATTTCCCCTGTAAAAGACAAGATGTCAAACACTAATTTGTTAGCTGGCAATTACTAGAGCAGTAAAGTCGTTTTAAATCACTCACTAACCCTTTTTAATATATATATATATATATATATATATATATATATATATATGAAATGATTTGTTTAGATTATAAATAGCGCTCAATATCAATGATAAAGCATATGTAGAACTAAATAAGGATAGTGTAGACACAGATTCGACGGCATTTGGTAGCTGTCAGTTTCTCGCTTATGTGGTCATCAGAGCCTCTTGTGCGCCTGACAGGATGTAAGTGGACTTGGGAATGATGTCTATATTTACCAACCCCTCTGCTCGGGGAGGATATGACAAAAGGTCAATTTTTAAGCGGAGTTTAACAGGTTTAAATTCAGAGTTTTCCTTCTCCTAGACTAGTTGCCTCACCAAGGCTGAAGAACCCAGTCTGTCCTATTATTTAACCCATAGCTGGAGGGAGAATAATTGGATTCATACCTTTCCCAAGGGTATTAGTGCTATGTGAAATGCAATCAGCCTCGTCCAGGATTTGAACTCGTATCGCCGTGTCCATTTCCTACGACGATAACCATTACACCACAGGCACCTTGGGAATGATGTAAATAAAGGAATAATCGACATTCTCCGGACATCCACAGCTGGAGCCTCACCAGATGAAGTTTAATGACATACCCCGGACACGTTCCTGTAAGGATCCCATATATGGGTTAAATAGGTCTGTTTGAAAATTATTAGTATTAGATAGGCATACAAAAATTGTAAAGAGGAGGGAGATCTCGTCGAGCAATGGCTAAAGTGCTGAACTTTGACTGCGAAATAAGCGAGTTCGATCTCCAGTCGTGTAATTGCGACCACTTTCGGACTGATACCTTTGGAGAAGGTATGAATCTCTTTATCCGTCCACTTATGGGTTAAATAGAGCCAATCCTGTTCTTTTAAAAATTGTTTTAGCATTTAATAACCCAAAAAGAAAGATATGCCATTTAAAAAGAAACCAAAAGTGGGATCTGATTCAACACGTTTTATCTAAATTTATTTTTTGTGACCTGCTTGAAGATAAGAACACTGCAGACATATACGAACAGATACTACACTCTCGAAGGCCAAATGTGATCTGTAAGCAAGTATTGCAGGTATGTATTTACTAAACCCCTCCGACACAAACAAGTCAATATTTAAACGAAGCACAGCTAGTTTAAATTCAATATTTTCTCTTTCTTAGACAGGTTGCCTTATCAGCCTTACTATTTACCCATAGCTTGGGGTGGGGGAAGAAAAGATGAATTTATGCTTTTCCCATGGGCATTAAGGCAAAAGGAAATGCAAACATCCTCGTCCAGGATTCTTTTTCTTCGTCGATTCTATTTCCTATAACGATAACCATCACTTTAATGACGGGATGCAATATTATAATACCGGCAGCACAGGTTGTAGCACATGCCGCCAAATACCTGGGGACGACTGGCACATACTAACACAATTACATCCCCCCATCTATGTTGTTATAATTCCACACCACAATATCTCAAAACGTTCTAAGTATATATAATTCGGGGTGGGTCCTTAAGTTCCTTAATTTGCCGATCGTTTAGGTAAGACCATCGCAACGAATGTCCTAGATATAACACAAAACAATCTGATGGTGAGGTTCCTGTAATGCTGGAGCTTTGGGGAAAGCGGTTATACTCCTTCATTGCCATCACTCTCAGGTCCACTCTAGCCCGGAATGGTAGCACTTGATAGGGTCCTATCTATGGGTCATATAGAACTAAACTTCGTACTTATGCATTAAATGAATTGTTTGAAATAGAAATGTTTTGACATTTAACTGTTTGTAAACAAAAACTACATTTATACAAAACTGAATTGTTTAAAATTTGATTCGGTGTTAAATGACTCGAAAAGGGTTGATACGCCATAAAACCAACCAACCAACTGAGTAAACGTTTTAGCTTAAATCAAATATTTTTAATGCTATCAATTTCCACATAGTTATATATGATCAAGAATTCCTATAATTCCCAATAATTTTTAAATATCTATTTCATCCATTGATGGGACAATAACAACTTCCATCACTTTGGGTCAAAGATGGCCTTGAAGAAATCACAATGAAGTAGTACCTCACACTCTTTAGAGTTCTAGAACTAGGGCCTCACTACTAAATGCAGTTTTCTGTAAAACCCAAGACACTTATTGTTAGGAGGGGGGGGAATTTACCCTTTTGCAGGGTATATATTCAATGTATTCTAAATCTAGCCAACAGGGCAGGTCACTGGCAAAGGGATTTGCTCTCTGAGGACTAATATTGTTTTGATTAGACCCCTAATGAGAGGGCGCCAAAACTATCTTTGCGCCTCCTTGCACCAGAAACATTTGCTCCAGTATACTGAGTTTGCTATTGACTTAATACTCCGCAACTGTCACCCTGTACCCGACTAGGACCTCATTTGTACATATGTATAGATATTTTAGGGTGTTATAGTTTAAGTTTCAGTATACGTACAGTAATGAGGCTATATCTTTTTGCATGTGGGAAATGTTAAAATTGGAAAGTTCGTCAAAGAGACCACTCTACCTGTCTATTTCCATATTTGGGCGTGAATGAGTTTTGTTAGGTTTCATGTATATTTCCCAAGACCCCACCACCTTTCCTTACAAGAACTGACCACTTTGGAATAAACTCTGCTATTAGCTAAATAACGCAGACCAGTGCAGCAGCTGCGAGACGCACGTCTGAAGAACAAGATTCCCTCTTATTGCTGTTACCGAAGGGGACCAAAAAGGTTGACCTTCGGCCCCTGACACTGTCCCTGCTGTTCTTTCCTCATTATTCACTATCTGTTGCCTCGTGTACTTATTTCGATCTCTTTCGTGTTCTTATTTCATTCAGGTTCAGAGAAACTTTGCGCAAGACTCAAAATGGGAACAGGTTGAGAAAATTGATCTGCAACTGTTTAAATACTCAAGAGGCGTATACGCATTTAGGTTCGCGCTTGGAAAGCAATAGTATCGGGAAAAAAAAGAAAATGGCTGCGTGCTATTGTTGAATGTTTGTTGATCGGTAATGGAGAAAAGTGCTTTTATTCTCCCCATCAACTTTCAAGTGATTAACCAAAGAAGATGGATGATTTTTTCTTCTTCTTTTATTATAATTATTCGTAAACTCTGAAAACACCGACAACAAAATGAACTCTGACAAAGGAGGATGGTTTTCACAAAATGTTATTATTAGCGAACTCATTGAGTTTTTCTAGTTATAGGCAACGTAGAAGGTCAGACGTAAATCTCAAGCTAACTCGTGCAACCAGCTTAGGAGAAGGATATCTTTGAATTCAAAACCAAGAGTGGCATAGATTCAAACTATTAACCTGAAAAAAAAAAAAGAACATGAACAGGAACCTCGTCATAAGATGCAGTTTAGTTTAATTTAGTTTTATTTTAGTTTAGTTTTATGACATATCAACCATTGCTGGTTATTTAATGCCAAATCCGTTTTAATTCTTATAAACAGTTCGGTTTCAAACAATTCAGTTTAGCATAAGTACACTGTTCAGTTTTATTGAGTCTATAAAATTGAAGCCTATCAGGTGCTTCCACTCCGGGACTGAGTGGACTTGGGAGCGATGGCACTAAAGGGGCACTCCGCCTTCCTCAAAGCTCCCTAATTAGTGGAACCTCATCATCAGATTGTTTATTGTCATATCCAGGATATTTGTCTATTAGGATCCTATCTCTGGGTTAAATAGATCTGTTTGAAAAGTATTCGTTTTATATAGGTAAATAAAAAAGTACATAGCGTAAAAATTGTAGACTTAACTTGATACCTAAATAAGGCAACCATTCTAGAAGGGCGCCTCGGGTGGTGTAATAGTTTGTAAACAAGACTAGCCATTCAACAGGAATGAGCTCAATCAAGTCTCATTGGGTGCCCCATTCATGCAGCCTTGTGCCACATCTAAGCAAAAAGTCGAGTAAGTGAATTACAACCATTCCAAGGTAAGGACAGTTCAGAATTCAAAGTCAATGATAGTTACTGACGGGTTACATTTGAGATTAAGTTTATTTATTGGCATATCAACCTTCTTTGATTATTTAATACCAAACCCATTCTTCTTGAAGGACAGTAGTGGGACTATTTAACTTATAGCTAGAAAGATAAGGGGGTTCATAACTTTTCCACGGGTATTTGTCCGAAAGTAAACGTAATAGCGCAACCGGAGTTCGAACTCATTCACAACGATTCCGCAGTCTAGTATCCTAACCATTATACTACGTTTACATCCACTTTAGGGACTAAGGAATAGCAAGTATCCTCAATAGACCGGCCCTCTTCAAAGCATTTTTGCTGTTTTTAGCGGAGTTCCCTCTGCTTATTTCCTGATTTTCTAATTTTTCACTTGGGTGAACCAAAAGTTTTGCTATATTTCGGAAACGGGTGACAATTCTGAATATAGCTCATTCCTGACAGCTGTATTATTATTATTATTATTATTATTATTAGAAGAAGAAGAAGAAGAAGAAGAAGAAGAAGAAGAAGAAGAAGAAGAAGAAGAAGAACTTATAAATAGTAGAGGAACAAAACAAGGAAACTAATTTTTTTCGCCTTTCATTTACAAACAAACTGCTTCCTAGCTGCGCATATTCTACTTTAACCTTTCTATTAATTGTCTTTGGTTGCAATAGAGCTGTTTATTTAGTAGAACGTTCCGAACTCTTCTTTGGATCATTTTTCTTAGATGTTTAAAAAGAGCTCATTTCCTCTGCATCTGTCTCTTTACGCCAAAGCTCAAGTAATCTTCTGCATATCTCACAATCGCAACGATTCTTCTACATCGTCAGCATTATTTGTCGATTTCTTTGTACTCGGACATATTTTTTACTCTTTGATTTTTTGGTGCAGAAAAGCACCAAACCAGCGAGAATCCGGCTCATTTTTTGCCTTTTATTTTATTCCCACAATCTTGTTGGGTGGTACTTGTTTTTCGACTTTCCGTTCAAGTATATTCCGTAAGTACTCGGACTGCTACATATCCTTTTTGTTTTTTGGTTACAGTGTTTCAATGTTGCAGAGTTTAGTTATAAATAATGCCTAATAACATCCAGTTTGACTATATTATGTTCCACTAGAAATGATAAGTAAAGTAAAGTTGACGACCTTAGACGAGGGTGACCCAAAGGCTCCCTTTTCAATAGCTACTACTCCGAAGAATAGGGGAAGGCACTACTCCATTCCCTGGATTGCTCCATTTTACCCTTGATCCTCACCTTATAGTGCTGAACGGCATCAAGTACTATTTTTTTAGTCTTTGGTATGACTCGACTTGGGATTTAACCTCGTTCTCCCGGACTATTGGCGAACACTCTACCCATTAGCCAATGGCCTGGTGGCCTAATGAGTAGAGTGTTCGCCAGTAGTCCGGGAGAACGAGGTTAAATCCCAAGTCGAGTCATACCAAAGATTTAAAAAATGGTACTTGATACCACCTTGCTTAACACACAGCATTATAAGGTAAGGATCATGGGTAAAATGGAGCAATAATAGGGAATGGAGTAGCACCCTCCCCTACACTTCGGTGTGGTAGCTATTGAAAAGAGAGCCTTGGGGTCACCCTCGACGAAGGTCGCCAAATTTACTTTAGATATGATTAAATCCTAGTCAGTGCTTTATAAAAAAAAGTTTAGTAGCGTTGTATTTATTCATGTGTAATCCTGTATATGTGTGAAGTGGTTTTGCATAATCGCAACTCAGCACAAACGGCAAATAATTGCTAAATTTTTATCAGCCCATTTCACGAATCAACCTTTTTGATTAGCCAAATTCTTGATATTTACGCTTATAACCCTGAAAAGCAAATTATTCACTTCTTCCTAAATAGAAGAATTAATATCATCACGGGTGACTATAATATCATAAACCCAACATCAAGTATATATAAAAAAGAGACTTATCCCATGACTTGGTTTGGTTGTGGGGAGCAAGAATAGTTTGGCAAGCTTATCCTTCTCAAGGTCTGGTTTGAATTCAGTTTTCTTTAACTAGAGCGTTTGTAATACTAAGGTAAAACAATTCAGTCTATTGTACTATTTATCCTTAGCTATGGGAAGAAGAATAGCTAGTGTGACCCAATGAATCGGAGACCCAATCGAATAAATTCCTAAACAAGAAAAAAAAGTTTCGCCTGAATTAGATTTTAGATATATAAAGTCAATAAAGCAGTGAAAATTTACAGAAATAGATTTTAAAAGAAACAGTCAAAAACATATCATTTCATAAGAAAAAAAAAACGGAAAAAATTATATTGTTTTTTGAGTAAAAAAAAAAAAAAAAGAGGAGAAAATGCTGGTGGATTGTTAATTCTACGTAACAGAGTATCGCAAAATCGACGGTAGATTTGAACCAGGAAGTGAGGGCTTGTCAATCATCCAGGTGGGCTGCTTGAGAAACAAGAAATCGGGAATTACATTTTTTAAAAGTTCCAATTTGAAAAAAAAAAAAAATGTAAATGTTCCTGACGTGATATCACGCAAGAAAAAAAAAAGTTAGTAGTCATTCAAAATTAAGGAAGACCGCTCTTTTGGATAAAAGTGAGAGTGAATTCAGTATTAAAGGTGCTGCAAATCGAGGGGGCAAAATTGACTATTGAAAATCAAATAAGGAGAAAATTGATGTTGTTTATAGTTTCACCCACCACCACTTTTTAGACGAGAGGGATACATAAAAACAAGAGGTTTCGTCCCTCGCCGGAGACCAGCGCAAATCGGCTTACAGACGCCACGATACTCTGAGTTTTGAGATTTTACCAGAATTCCCTGGGTATAGAAAAGCGAAGATAATACGAAAGTTTGAGAGAGAATAGAAAAGCTTAAAACTTATACGATAGATTGAGAGGCCCGACTTTGAATGCTAAGAAATTGACTGACTGTTAATCCGTGAACTGAATCTTCGACTATAAACTCCCAACCTCTGGTTTGGGTCGATATATGTACCATTTTTAGGACTTTTTAAAAGTAATTATTATAATTCTCACAAAGCTGTATTCTGTTTCTGTTTGTTGGCGTCGACTTTTTTTTACTTCCGTAATTGAACGGTCCCATCCATCCAGACATCGACTTGCAACTCTGAATAGTGTTTGATCTGCTGTCTGGATCAAAAACGTAATGTGGGCAGATAAGCGGATCAGTCGTGTCATCCGAGGACATAACCAGCCAAGCGGAACAGTCAGCGGATATAAAGCGGAATCCTTCTAGTGTTTAGAAAAGACTGGTGTACTGCCACTGTTAGATTCCTGCCTTTCTCAGGGTTATTAAGGCAATGGGAAATGTAAACAATTTCATGAAAGCTCGGGTCACCTAGTTCACTCCCTAACGGTTACGTCACAAGCGCCTCTTGTTTACATACTATCCTAATATACATGGAGTGATAATATAAAACACAAGACACTTGTGATGATCTAGTTGATATCTGATGATCATATGGACATAAGGATAGATATGATTAAATTTCGTATCGAAGAAAAATAATGACATGTACAATCACAAGGTATATATAAATATATATATATATTAAAATGAGTAGGACCACGAAAAGATTTGTATTCTTTTACGATCTATTTATTTATTTCGTTGCTACACTACTACATACAAATCTCAAGACACCCACCCACACATACGCTCACAGAAAAATAACTCTAAATGAAATTCGAAACCACTCCAGCACATACTCACACACACACACACACATACAAACACAGCGACAAACACATAGCAAATATCAAAGACCAACGAGGCGTAAAGCAGGCTAAGGTAAACACACTCTAAGAAAAAGAGAAGAGTGACTTCCATATAAACCCACTGAAAACCATTCAAACTATAAACATGAGTAAGTTCAAGTCTCTTGAGTACTCCGTTAAATAGGCCTTGTGTCATTAATGTTCTTTGACGAAAGCAAGAAACTGGGAACATACACGTATGTAAGAACGAAATAAATTGATAAATCCTAAAAAATACAAATCTCTTCGTGGACTCACTCGTTTTAAAATATTTCTTTCTCTCTTTGGACCTACAACAAATCTCTCTCTCTCTCTCTCTCTATATATATATATATATATCTGAAAAGAAAAAAATGAAAACAGAAAATAAAGTGAAGTAAGAAGAAAGTGAAGAATGGAAAATAAATTGAAGTTTGTCTACAAAAGAAAACCGGTGAAATTTTAGAAGAAAAATTATTTGAAATAGTGTTACTAATGATTCAAAGTTTGATTGACAAAATTTAAAACTTTATTATGGTTCTCTGTGGCACCAAGTGTACCACTGTACCAAGAACGTATTTAAAAACTATAGTTGTTGAGAAAACATTTGATGAGCTTAAATTCTGTTATTGTGTTGCCTTTGCATTTAAGAACACATTTTGTAAAGTCACCGCTCATTACATGATCCATTTTAGATTGATATAGGGTGACCCCCCCCCAAAAAAAAACCAGAACCCATATATTTTTGTAGATGTAATAAAAAAGTTTATGGGTTCTGTTTTTTTGGTCACCCTGTACAGGAAATTTGAAACAGCAGAATGTTCTCGCAATAGTAAAAGACGACCGTTTATATGCAGAAAAAAAAAGAACAATTGAAGCCTGTTCGCACTCGTTACCGACACTGGCCACAGAAATCCGAAAGTTTGGCCGATCAAGATTTATGAATTCCACTTTCGACTGTTTGGAAAATTTTTCAGAAACGGTTAAAAATGATTCCTTAAAAGCTGCAGTTATTGCAAAGACTATGTAACCAGGACAAAAACCATACATTGTGATTTCTGTACGGAGCTGGTTGGACAGTATGAGGAGGAACATGGGTCATGAGGTATTATATTTTCACCGATTAAGAAATAAATTCCAAGCGTTTCTCTATGAAACTGTGAAATGTATGTGTGTGTGTGTGAGAGAGAGAGAGAGAGAGAGAGAGAGAGAGAGAGAGAGAGAGAGAGAGAGAGAGCTAGCACTCTTTTACCCTCTTCGGAAGATAGCGATGATAATCTCGTCTCCCAACCTGCTTTGTTGCTCGGAATAAAGTTGGACATATCTCTGGCCAGGAAGAACAAATAAGCTACTTTTGTGTGTACCCTTATTTTTTTTTTTTTATTATTCTTAACTATGTCGTCCTTTTCTTTTCTTACATATTACTCGCGTACTGCAGGGATTTGATTCTTCAACTACGGATGGAAAAATAACCCCATCTATTTTCACACGTATGTGCTGGTCAACGTCTCGGAACCAACTAACGATATCTCTCTAACTACCTACGGTTTTGTGGTCACATGGTCAATTGTGTGGTCATATGATCGAAGGGACGGCTTCAGATTATCCCAAGTTTTATATGGTGTCACTCAAACACAATTATCACAACATTATTTTTTCACAGCATTTAATGGTTAGAACTTATTCGAATTCTACATTACATGCCCATATATTGTCATCCACAGACATATATGCGTGTGAGTGTGTGTATCTATATAGGCAATTTCCCTCTGTCACGATATTAATATATATATATGGAGAGAGAGAGAGAGAGAGAGAGAGAGAGAGGGCGAGAGTTAGTGTATATATATGTGGTTGGTTGGTTAGTTGGTTGGTTGGTTGATTGGGTTTATGGCAAATAAACCTTTTTAGGTTATTTAATGCCAAATCCATTTTTATACCAATGATCAGTTCTATGGAAGAGAAAGAGACGGGTGGTGAAAGTGGATCAGGGAGATCCGTGCTTGTAGCACGACATGATCATGATAATGATTTCAAACAATTCAGTTTGGCATGAGTACACAGTTTAATTGTCAAAACATTTCTGTTTCAAGCTATTCAGTTTAGTCAAACAATTCTAATTTAAACAATTCAGTTTTGTATCAGTATAGTTTTTGTTCACACACCGTTAAATTTCAAAACAGTTCTATTTCAAACAATTCAGTTTAGCGTAAGTACAGTTTCAATGTCAAAAACAGTTCAATTTCAAACAATTCATTTTAGCATAAGTACGCAATTTAGTTCCATTTGGCTCGTATATGGGGCTTCCACTCGCGGTCAGAGTGGACCAAGAAGCGATGGCAATGAAAGGGCTCTCTGTATTCCCCAAAGCTCCAGCATTACTGGAGCCTCACCATCAATGTCATATTCAGGACACTCGTTGGCGGGGTCTTACCCCTCTGCAGAGATGCGGGCGGTGTAATCTACTGCCCCAGCCGACTGGGCAAATATATTGACCAATTTGATTTGTCAATATATTTTCCCAGTCGGCTGGGCAAATATATATGTCGGTAAGAATCTATATATAGATATCTATATATATAAGTAGAGTGTGTGTGTGAGAGAGAGAGTGAGTAAGAGAAGAGATAGAGAGAGAGAAAGAGAGAGAGAGAGAGAGAAAGAGAGAGAGAATGAGAGACTATAAAGATTGATATACAACTATGTACATACATATATATATATATATATATATATATAGGTGTATGTGTTTATATATACAATCTCTCTCTCTCTCAGTCTTTCTCTTTCTCTCCGTCACCATGTATCTATATATTATGGAGACGTTCATGGTTACAGTTACCGTCGTAGGAAATGAACACGGTGACCCGAGTTCAAATCCATGATAAAAACTTTCGGATAGGTATGAATCAGAGTATTTTCTCTTCAAATAAGAGTAAATAGTAGGACAGACATGGCTTTTTAATCTTGATATGGCAACCAGTTTGGGAGAAGGAAAACTCAGAATTCAAACCTGTTAAATTCTGCTTAAAATTGACGTACCCTGTTCGGGTGGAAGGGTTGATATAAATACACACACACACACACACACACACACACACACACATATATATATATATATATATATATATGCAGCAACACGGAGAGACACCCCCGCATATATATATCTGTGCATCTGTGTATGGAGTCTCTCATTCTGTCTTTCTTTCGGTCCGTCTTCTCAGTTTCTTTCTCTCTCTCTCTCTCTCTCTATATATATATATATAGAGAGAGAGAGAGAGAGAGAGATATGGACGCACACACACACACACACCTATTGAGGGAGATTAAAAGATTAAGTGAGAGAAACTCTCTCTATATATAGATATACACACGCACGTCTAAATTCATATATATATATATATATATATATACATATTTGTATATAAGTTCAAATATGTGTATATATATATATAAACACACATGCATATGTATAAACAGACAAGCTCACACACAATTATATATATATATATATATATATATATATATATATATATATCTTGAATCATATTCATGTATATATATATATATATATATATATATATATATATATATATATTAAAGTTCAAAATTTTGTAAGTATTCATACGGAAAACCATATATAGCAGAAATTAAAATGTAATAATTTACAAGATTTGCATAACCTTGGAGCGAACGATTTTTTTCGAGCAGTGGATAATCATATCTCTCCTAGAGTGCCTTCTCTTTTCTGTAATTGTGACGTTATGTATAAGATTGAATTTACGAGGTTTAAATTAGCAAAACATATGTGTTTTGCGGGAATTTTTATCGCATTCTTGACATGGAACAACTGAAGCACAACTAGGACAACAAGTGTACAAGACAATAGATAAACTGATAAATGAATGGGTAAATAAAGTGGCTAAGAAAACAAATTAATAAAAACGGCACCAGTCACACAGGAAACAAGAAGGAAATGAAAAGAAAACTGTAACAATAAGTATTACAAGAACAGAGCGAAATGCTAAAATATTATAGGAAAATCTTTTCCGATCGTGGCGGAAATTTAACAAATAGAAAAATGAATTTTAGAGAGAAGAAGAAAAAGAAGAAGAATTTTTGTCTGGTAACGGAAGAAGAAGAAAAAGTTGAAGAATCAGTTAACGAGTTTTTAAAGACGATGACAACGACAATAACGACGTAGAAGAATTTTGGACAAGAAGCAGAAGAGAAAGAAGAAAAAGAGTTTTAAAGAAGAAGAAGAAGAAGAAGAAGAAGAAGAAGAAGAAGAAGAAGAATCAGTTAATGAATTTAGAGAAGAAGAAAAATTTGAGACTGGAAGTGGAAGAGGAAGAAGGGGAGTTTTAAAGGAGATGAAGAATTTTTGTCAAGAACCGAAAGAAGAAGAAGAAGAAGAAGAAGAAGAAGAAGAAGAAGAAGAATAATTTTAGACAAGAAGCGGAAGAGGAAGAGGAAGAAGAAGAGTTTTAAAGAAGAAAAAAAGAAGAAGAATTTTTGTGTGGAGGCGGAAAAAGAAGAAGTAGAAGAATCAGTTAATGAGTTTTAAAGACGATGACGGCAACGACGATGACGAAGAAGAAGAAGAATTTTAGATTAGAAGCGGAAAAGTTTTAAAGGAGAAGAAGAAATGAGAAGTAAACTAGAAGATCGGAAGAATAATTAATCGAAGGAAAAAGGAGAATAGATAATGAAAAATGAGAAAAACTAAAACACCAATTACAGAGGTGAGGAATAAAGGAAAGGAAAAGAAAAAAAAAAAAGAAAGAGAATACAAAAAGAAAAAATGGAAACAGAAAAGAAAGCAAGAAAAATAGAAAGTGAACAATGTTAAAGAAGAAAGAAACGGAAACGAACAAGGAAGAAAAGTAGTTAATTAAAAATAGAGATGAAAGGAAGAATAAATGCGAAGAAGAAAGATAAGAAAGGCAAATTCGTTAAACAATAGAGAAAGGAAGAAAATAAGGAGAAAAAGAAAAACAAGAAAGAGAAAAGAAGAGATGAAAGAAAAAGAAACGCATGAGCGAAGAGAAAGAAGACAATGAAATTGAAAATAAAATAAAGAAGAAAAAAAAGGAAAGAGGAAAGTAATCAGGAAGAGTAAAATAAAAAAAAGGAAGTAAAAAAAAGGAAAGAAAATAAGAATAAAGGAGAATTTAAAGAGCTAAAATTGAAGAAATAAATAAAGAAAAAGAAGGCAAGAGAAGATGAAAAATAAATAGAAAAAGAGATTTAATACTTTAGAGGAAAGAGGAAGAAATATGAAAATAAAAAAAGGAAAGGAGAAAAAAAAATGAAATAACAGCGCAAACAAAGAAAAATACGAAAAACTAATAAAAATAAAGGAAATAAACAGAAGATAGATTTAAAATAAATGAATAAATAAATGCATGTTATAAATAACGAAAGGGACCAGAGTGAAATAGAGAATAGGAAGAAAAATGGCGTACCAAAATGAATGAATACAAGACAATGAAAATATTTGGTCTAACCTGAAGTAAAATATTTCGGCGGGAAGTGAGCAAGTGTAGGGAAAAAGAAAATAAAAAAAAAGAAAAAATGTTGTTTGCTTGACGGAGAGGAAAAGTGTAGAGAGTCGAAGGAAGAATGATCTGTTCCAAAAACGCGCGGGGCTTGGTTGTTTTGTTTGCTTGATCATTTTTTTTTTTTTTTTTTTGTTATTCAGTTTTATTTTGATAAAACCATTTACAATGGCTGCAAGAAAAAGAGTCATATCGAACTAAAATAATTACATATGCAATCATAAGGTCTTTTTGGGTGAGTGAGGAAGGTGTTTAATTCCCTCTAACACCAATAGTTCGGTTTTGAGTCTAGATATTAAAACAGAATTTTACATGCTGATTTCCTTGATAGACAAGTGGTCAAGTAGTCTAATTCCCACCAACACCAGTAGTTCGGTTTTGAGTCTAGATATCAAAACAGAATTTTACATGCTGATTTCCTTGTTAGTCAAGGGGTCAAGCCGTCTAATTCTCGCCACCAACCGAAACAGAATTTTATATGCTGATTTTTAAGTTAGACTTGTGGTCCAGCAGTCTAATTTGCATCAATATCTGGAGTTTGTGTTTAAGCTTGGATATAAAAAAAACAAATTTCAATTGCTGATTTTTGAGGTAGATAAGTGGTCAAGCAGTCTAATTTTCACTATCGACAGAAACAGAATTTTATATATTGATTTTCTAGGTAGACAAGTGGTCAAGCAATCTAATTTCCATTACTAACAAGAAACAGAATTTTACATGCAGATTTTTATGTTAGGCTTGGGGGTCAAGGAATCTAATTTTCACCACCAACAGAAACAGATTTTTTCTTGCTGATTTAAAATTAGACAATTGGTCTGGTATTCTAATTCCAACCAACATCTGGAGTTTGTGTTTAAGCTTGGATATAAAAAACGCAAATAATTTTGCACCCTGATTTTTAAGGTAGATAAGTGATAAAGTTCAAGTTTAAGAGCTTAAATCATTACGAAGAAGGTGGATCTTTGGCTTAGTGGGTAGAGTGTTCGTCAATGAACCGGGAGACCTAGGTTCAATTACAGGTCGCGTCACGCCAAAGACTTTAAAAATGGTACTTGATACCTTCTTGTTTAACACTCAGCAATATAAGGTACGCATCAAGGGTAAAGTGGAGCAATCCAGGGAAAGGAGTAACGCCCTCCCGTACATCTCGGTGTAGTAGTTATTGAAAAGGGAGCCCTCTGGTCGCCCTCGACTACGGTCGCCAACTTTACTTACTTACAACATTGCCATAAAATATATGATACATAATTTTGTGAAAAAAAGAAGAAAAATAGCCCCCCCCGAAGAAATTAAGACACACAGCACAACTTTAGAGTTACAAGCGAGTTTCAAGTTGTCCGGTTCTGTTTTACGGCATAACAGCCCTTGTAGGTTATTTAATGCCAAATCCTGTTTATTGATATATATCAAATATATATGATTTGTAAACGAATGCTTTGTATGTAACAGAGCTCATTAGTTGGCACACAGTTAAATGGTTTCAAGGATTCCTATTTTAAACAACTAATTCTATTCAACATAAATAGTTTCAAATTTAGTAAAGGAATAAACTGTTCCACTAGACCCGTAGATACGACCCTAACTGGTACTACCTCCCTGGTTAGAGTGGACCTGGGAGTAATGACAATGAAGGAGTGCCCTACATTCCCAAAAGCTCCAGAACTGGATCCTCACTCTCAGATAGTTTAGTGTCATATCCAAGACTCTTGTTTGGGGAGCCTTACCCCCTCTGTAATGATGCAGTCGGCGTATTCTATCGACCCAGATGACTGGATTTGTCAGTTTAGAAGATAATGAGACTGATCTTTAAAAACATCAGTTTAGCAACTTTCGTGTTGGACTTTTGAAATTCTCTTTCGGTCGAATAATCTTGAATAATTACAAATGAATTTTAAATATGTAGCATAAATCGAATGAAAGATCAAATTCTATAACAACTTTCAGAAAAATGACGGAAAGTTAATTCAAAGCTTATGAACGTCAAGTTTTATCACAGTCATATGTCTTTAGATCGCACAAGGCAGTTTTGAATGGCCAAGAGATTGTGAAAGATTAACCCCTTTCATAAACCGAGGCAAATGCTGTTGTTTGAAGGTGAGAAGGGGTAAGACCTCTCAAGGAGTGTTCTGGTTAAGATACTAAACAATCTGATGGTGAGATTCCAGTGGTGCTGGAGCTTTGGGGAATGCGGAGTACCCCTTCATTGCCATTGCTCCAAGGTCCACTCTGGCCTGGAATGGTAGCACCTGATTGGACCCTATCTATGGGTTAAATAGAACTAACTGCATATTTATGCTGAATTGAATTGTTTGAATTTGAACTCTTTGACTAAAATGAATAGCTTGAAATAGAAATGTTTTTGACATTGAAACTGTACTTACACATAACTAAATTTCTTTTGACATTTAACTGTGTGTAAACAAAATCTCTACTTAACTGAATTAGAACTGTTTGAATAAACTGAATAGCTTGAAATAGAAATGTTTTTTACAATTAAACTGTGTACTCATGCTAAAATGATTTTTTTGAAATAGAACGATTTGCATAAAATAGATTTGGAATTAAATAACCTACAAAGGTTGATATGCCATAAAATCAACCAACCAACCAACCAAACAAAATCAGTCTTCTTAATTTATAGATATATTCTCTATGAATGGAATTTTTACTAAAAGTTTTATTTTTGTAATAACATATTTTTCAGGTTCCTTTCTTGTTTCAAGTTTCTAAAAATTTAAATGCATTTGGGACCTGTTTAAAACCTTCGAGGTGGTAACAAAACAACTGACGACAGTGTCAGTTGACGACTTCCAGCATTGTTTTCATTGTGGTAGCAACGTCTTCAACGGTTTGTGGCTTTCCAAGGTAACTATTTCGAAAGAAATAAAGTTGATTCATAATCAAATTGATAATATTTTTTGACACAATAAGTCACGTGATTCAGTAGGTCACATGAAAGAAAATTGTGAAAACATTAATTTAATGATGAACTTTTTAAAAATGAACTCTTCTTCAAATTCAACGAGCCCTGTTGACGGGACTTAGTATATGCTGCTCGTATCCTCTGCGAAAGTGTAAGGCCACCTCAAAAAGGAGTGTCCTGTAATGACATTATATTGGATGTAGCGGTGAGGCTTCGCTTCTAGGGATCGGGCAAGTATTGAATCGACCCTCCATTACCATTACTCCCAGCTCCATAGTGACCTGGTGTGATAGTACTTCATAGGGTCACATCTATGGGTCAAATAACCCTGTTTGAAAATTATTTGTATGAGACAGGAATACTACATACTATATAACTGCAAATTATATGAAGAATAGTTACTTGAATTTTTCTAAGATTATACCACCACAACTACTACTATCATCAATAACAATGATTAATGATTAAAAAGTATAACTAACAATAATATTAATAATACTATTACTACTTCTACAACTACAACTACTGCTACTATATAACTGTGTACAAATTATTTGTATTAAGAATAGTTACTTGAAATTTACTCAGGATTTTACTACTACAGTTCGCCAATGGCCCGGGAGATCGGGGTTCAGTCCCAGGTCGAGGCATACCAAAGACTCAAAAAATGGTACTTGATGCCTCCTTGCTTAACACTCAGCATTATAAGGTATCGATCAAGGGTAAAGTGGAGCAATCCAGGGAAATGAGTAGCGCCCTCCCCTACACTTTGGTGCAGTAGCTATCGAAAAGGGAGCCTTCGGGTCACCCTCGACTAAAGGGAGATAACTTTACTTATTTACTACTACTCTTACTTCTGCTACGTCTACTAATAAATAAAAAGTATTACTGATAATAATATAATAATACTATTACCACTTCAGCAAGTACTACTACTGCTATTATATAATTGTGTGCAAATTATTAATATGAAGAATAGTTACTTGAAATTTGCTTAGGATTTTACAACTACTACTCTTACTACTGCTACTACTACTAATAAATAAAAAAAAGTAATACTGATAATAGAACTATTACTATTGCTAATAATAATAAGCTGGCGACCTTAGTCGAGGGTAACCCGAAGGCTCTCTTTTCAATAGTTACTACACTGAAGTGTAGTTGAGGGCGCTACTACTTTCCTGAATTCATACTGAGGGTTCAATAGTAGTTCTAGACAAAAAGGGGAGGTAGCTTTTTGGTGCCGAATTGTCTGGGATTCCTTCTCCCTTTTCCACTCTGGCCAAATCAAGAGCTGCACGTGGTCGGCTAGGGTTTTGTTTTTCTTAGAAATGATTTTTTATTGTACATCTGTTTGAAAATCATTTGTACTGGATAGGAATATTTGACATCAGATAATTGTATACAAACAAATGATGATTATGAAATTGGAAGATATACTTAAAACCATACAAGTGTATGTAAAATATTTGTATTAGATCGGATGGTTTGGTTTCTTTGTTTTTATGGCATATCAACTCTTTTTAGGTTATTTAATGCCAAAGCCATTCTCCTAGAAGAACAGTAGTGATACTATTTAACCCATAGCTGGGAGGATAAGGGGGTTCATACCTTTCCCAGGGTTATTTGCCCGAAAGTGAACGTAATAGCACGACTGGATATTAGATCGGAATACTTGATATATAACTGATTATAAGTGATTATAGGCAGAGAAACAAAAGTACAATTTTACAAAAATTCGATGGAACATTGAAGATGTGGTTATGATTACAATCAAACTTTAACAAAGGAATAAAAATTCGGCTTTTAAAAACCCATAATGAGCTGGTATACATTCAACCAAATTCCCCGTCATCAACATGATGTGACATAAAATTAATTTTTTAAATGAGTACGAAAGGTTTGAATTCAGAATTTACCTTCTTTTAGAGTGGTTGTCTTATCAAGGTTTAAGAGCAAAATCTGCCTATTTGCTCATCGCTGAGAAGAGAAGAGATTTATGGCTTTCGCAAAGGATTCGAACACGCGTTGCCGTTGCCACTTTCTCTGATGATAAACGTTACACTAAACGCGACTTCGTAAGGAGTTGATATACTTTTAAGAAAATAAAACAAACCAAACCAAACCTTCATTTCAACGCACTAAAGAATGAAGAAAAATCCTACTGTCATTGCACTTAATGCAATAATACTTATTACAAATCTGGTCTTGTTTTCTACTAGATTAAACCCAACGAACCTATAAGTGAATCTAAAAACAACGCTTAGGCACAGGCAAACCATCTGTTAAAAGAAACGAGCCATTGCCGACCCGAAAAATGTCTTATACAGTTGTGATGTGAAATATTCCGGATGTGTAATTGTTTTGATTATCTGTCAAAACCTTCAGGAGGGTAAAAACAGGTCAAGAGAGACTTGTGTTGGGTCACGAGTAACATCATCGGGTACTCTTTGGGTGGGAGCTTCTAATCAACTTGCTACTCGTACTACATTTTACTTACGTTCGTCAAACTTGGTCTGTGCCTCTGAGCTGAAGTCGAAAATATATAGTCATTACGGGGGTTTAACGATTTATTGCTTGACCCTCAGGGATTACTGAGTCATGAGTGCTCCGACAGCTTGATATTTTGTACCAATGAAACCATTCATCGCTTACACTTTACACACGTGTTCAAGTAATTTATCGAATTATATATGTATATATATATATCATCATGATCATCATGTCGTGCCGCTAGCACGGATATCCCTGACCCTCTCTCGCCACATCTCCCAATCATTCATCGCCTCTGGCAGGTCTTCAGGGCTACATCCCGTATCCTCACATAACTGCTGAATGTATGTTCGAGCTGGTCGTCCTGCTTTTGCCCGGCCATATGTGGGGGTCCATAGGAGTACATCACTTATGAGATCGCCCCTGCTTCTCCAGCAGTGTCCTACATGTCTGGTTCGTCTAACTTGGATAGTTTTCGTGATGGGAGGCTGGTGGCTGTATAGTTGCTGCCTTGTGGAGTGTTGCCGCCAGGACTTGTTCAATATTGCTCGCGGCATTCTTGTTTAATTGCCGTCTAGCTTCTTCTTGGCATTATTTATTTTCGAATTGTTCTCAACTGGTTTCGAGCAAATGACATCGTCTGTTGGAAAGTTTTTGTTAAGAAAAAGTTTAAAGTAGTTTTAAGAATTGATATGCCATAAGATAAACGAGCAAAAGTGAACTGGTAATGTAGCATATACATTCCTTGAATGAAAACTATATATATATATATATATATATATATATATATATATATATATTTCCCTGACTCTCTGACGCTATTCGTCCCTGTAATCTGTACAGAGCTGCTGTAGATAAGTTTTAGTTGGTCATCCAATACTTGCACGTTCGTGTGAAGGCGTCCCAAGGAGAACATCGCTTATGAGTTCGTTTTTACTTCTCCAGCAGTCTTGCATGTCTATTTCGCCTTATTTGGATGGTTTCAGAGATGGGAGGTAGGTGGCCGTTCTGTTGCTGCTTTGTGGGATGTTGCTTCCAGGATTTTTTCAATATATAGCTCGTAGTATTCTTATGCAATCCCCATCTAGCTGAGCCAGCATCCATGTGGTGCATCCATATAGTAGAATTGAGATAAGAAAGTTGCGTTTTGTGTGTGTGTGTGTGTGTGTGTGTGTGTGTGTGTGTGTGTGTGTGTGTGTGTGTGTGTGTGCCTGCAGAAATTTGGTTTGGTTAGGTTCCTTTGTTTACTGGCATATCAACTTTTTCTGGTTATTTAATGCGAGAACCATTCTTGAGGAAGGACAGAGGCGGAACTATTTAACCCAATGCTGGGGAGGTGGATGAAAAGGTTTCTAAATAATTCGAACGCGATTACTATGATATTGGAGTTCAACACTTTAGCCACTACACCAAGGAGACTACTCTCATTAGCAGAAGTACCCTCCCCAGTCAAGGATATAAATAATTGCATTATGTACAATTAAGAATTTTTTTAATTAATTCTGAGAGAGCACCGGGAGATGATTTTATTTTCGTTCTGAACGAATCGGAAAATCCAGGTCCTTGTTAAGATCACACACACACACACACACACACACACACACACACACACACACACACACACACACCTGGTAGTAAAGCAATGAAACTTTCGTTTTAATCGACTGTTTTAATATGATTTTTAGATGTTCAAATACACACACAGACAGACAGACAGACAGACCAACTGTTATGCTTCATTATAAAATTCCTACACGGATATATTTAAAGATTCAAATACTTCAATAAACTTTATCAAAAATGTTTTGGACTTAAATTCAGACGGAAAATTAGCCAATTATTAACAAAAGTTAAACGTTTCAGTTTTTAAACCTTTATCAGGGCGTTTCAGTTATTAAATGAATTGAAAAAGATGAGAAAGTTCAAAAACATTTTTGGAATGCTAATTACACCGCACAAATTTGAAACCGATCATTACCATAGAAAGAGATTATTCTAAAACTGTCTCGTCTTTTTTTATTTCATTTAATAACCAAATGTCCTGATGAAGTTCTAAACCGCGAAGCATTAATGTTGGCAGTTAATTCTAAATAAATATAATCCTTCTCTGAAAACCTTATATTTGTCCTCTTAGTACATTTGCATATATATATATATATATATATATATATATATATATATATATATATATATGCGTGTGTGTGTGTGTGTGTGTGTGTGTGTGTGTGTGTGTGTGTGTGTGTGTGTGTATATATATTATTTATGAATATGTAAATTGAGAATATAACAATCTTTGAGCCACTCAGAAGTTTGGAATCGAAATTCCCGTTTCTTAAAGACAGCCATCAATCTAGGCTTGAAAATATTGAATTTGAAATTCATCTCCCGAAGACGGCCCAACAACCCGAGTATCAGAGCCAAGAAATAGACTTTTAATCATTTTCCCGTAGTCTCTTGGTTTATTTCATTACTTTCATTAGTATACCGTCAAATTATTGATACACATTTGCTGAAAATTCGAATAAGCAGTAAGACAGATCAATATCCAGGTAATTTTTGTGTACACACTGCGATATTTCATTTCGTAAGACTCCAGAACACATAAGTAATCCAGTCAAAATTGTTGGCCATCATATATACGGAAATTGCCCTATTTAAAAGAAATGAGAATTTTTGCATAAGTTGACTTGATAGACGTTCCAGCAAACCGAAATAAAATACTTTCTAAGTATCAATCTTCAACACTAAACTATCATCATTTTAACATTTATGAAACAAATTTTAAAAAAATTCTTTCAAATTAATTAATGGTAAAAGTTCATAATTCTAGAATAAAAAAAAAAACATCTAAAACAATCATTTTGCCTAAGAAGGCATTACAAATTAAAAAAAAAAGATTTTGAAAGCGATATCAATCAGACTGATTCAAAATATACAAAACTTATCCCTATTGCTCAAATTACCCTTATATAATACATGCCCCTAAATTAAGTCGGTGTCTTTCCTAAATTCCAGAAAGCAACCAATTTGAAGATCACACACACACACACACACACGCACACACACACATATATATATATATATATATATATATATATATATATATATATATAAGATCCTTTCATCCATTGGCTTCTCGTTGTAACAACGGTCTATTGATACTTT
>OY757907.1:42318864-42433864 GCA_963585895.1 Sepioteuthis lessoniana | reverse complement strand
GTGCGCCGGGTACAGTCACCGAAGGATTGATACAGGGACTGAAGGACTTGGAAATAAGAGGATGAGTGGAGACCATCCAAACTTCAGGGTGGAACGATAAAATTGTCGTCCTAAACAAAATGACACTACAGCTTTATCTTAAAACTTTCTTTGAAAAAATCAATTCAGATAACTTGATTATGTAGTAGAGCTGACATCTATTCAATGTAGCCGCCTTCAGCCTCAATCACCGCCTCGATACGGATCTAAAACTGGGAGCATACCTTTTCCTTAAGCGCCGGCAGGAGCTCGGCGAAAACTCGGGGGATGGCGGTGATCAGGCTGGCTTTGGTGTTGTGGGAGGTCATATTGGTGATGTTCTCGACGTATGACCAAACAAAGTAGTCCAGCGGGTTAGGTCAGGGAAGGAGGGGGCAAGTGAGAAAAGGGTACAAAGTCGTAGCACTCCTTCTAAAGCCAAGCCTGGGTCTCTTTGGACTTGTGAGCCGGCGCCGAGTCCTTCTGCCACACCCAGGGTCTGTCACCGGCCACCTGATTGCACCTGGGGATCACCACACTCTTCAGCAGATCCAGGTACACTTTGTTGCTGACTTTCAAGCCGACTTCGAAGATGTGAGGTGGCATGATGTGACCCTCACTTGAAACCACACCAAAGACCATAACTGTAGCCGGAAACTTTGTTTTCATCACCCTGGGCACGTCCCTGTTATTTGTGGCAATCCAGCGATGGTTCTGGCTGTTGTGCACCTGGTCCTGGCAGAAGTTCTTTTCGTCTGAAATGAATCAGAGCATGTTTGATTTCTTGGGATGCTTCAGTTTGTTGAGCAACCTGATGGACTTGATTAGCCAGAGGTTCTTTGTCTTCTCAGTCAAGATCTGGCTTGTCTGGCGCCTGTAGGACCTACACTTCAAGTCCTACTTTACATGCATTCAAAGCTGCGTGCGAGACACCAAAATCTCTGGCAATGTGCCGAATAGGCCGTTGGGGAGTTTCATCAATGATTTCCTGGACCTTTTTGATGAAGTCCTTGGCCCGGGTCTTTCTGGTGGTGTACTTCCGCTCCACCACCTCCAAAGTGTCATCCGATGCATTTGAACCGTCCAGATTTGCATTTTGAGGGTGCTGGCCATGGTCCTGTTGTCCTAACTTAGATCGGTAGAGTGCATGAGTTGTAGAGCGGTGCATCTCCGATCTCTCTCGTTGAACATTGTGTCTCTTTCAGACATGATAGAAGGCTCCTATCGCTCTTGGGATTTGTACACAACTGGCCAACTAGTTGATGGTCTGCAACGAAAAAAGAAAACCGGTTTTCATTAAACGGAAATGGAATCATGTTGTCTTTTCTAGTGCGACAATTTTATCGCTTCACCCTGTATATATATATATATATATATAAATATGGACCCCCTCACATAGACGAGCAAAGGCAATACGTCCAGCTTGGACCTACATACACCAGCTCAGTGCCGATACAGGATGTAGGCTTGAAGACCGATCGGAAGCGATGGACGGTAGTGAGGGGTGGAGGGAGAGGGTCAGGGAGATCCATGCTGATGGCACCACATTATAATGATGATGATATATATATATATATGTGTGTGTGTGTGTGTGTGTGTGTGTGTGTG
The DNA here is from genome assembly GCA_963585895.1 of Sepioteuthis lessoniana. NCBI lineage: Eukaryota > Metazoa > Mollusca > Cephalopoda > Myopsida > Loliginidae > Sepioteuthis > Sepioteuthis lessoniana. Next base: position 42,432,238 of record OY757907.1, on the reverse strand, counting down.
TGTGTATTATCAAAATGAATACATATATGCAATTTCTCGAACAATAAATTAATAGAAACAGGAAATATTTCTATATCCAAATAAGTTGAATTGGGAATGATTCAGTTAGAGAATATATAAGAAGATTCGCAAAAATCTCCTGGAGATTTATAAGTGCTCAATGTATAATAATTAAAGAATAAATTCATAAATTTCATCCAGATTTAATTCATATAATTGGAAGAAAAAGTCAACAGACCGTCATTTGGCAATTATAAATTTATTTCATCTGGTCACTCCATATGAGAAACCAACCTCTCCAGAAAGATATCACAAAATAGAGGGAAAAAAATTATAAAAATAGTGTTTTAATGAATTCTTTCTCGTTTAAGAGAGAGAGAGAGAGAGAGAGAGAGAGAGAGAGAGAGAGAGAGAGAGAGAGAGAAAGAGAGAGGCGAATGAACATAGTTATATATAATTACGCATATACGAGGATCATTAAATAAGTTTCCAGACTTTTTTCGTATGGACACTTTTATTGAGGGTACACACATGAAACGCTAGTCCCCTTAGAAGTAATCTCCTCCGGCTTTAATGCACTTGTTGTACCGTTCCAACAACTTCTGGAAGTCCCCATGGAAGTCCTTGCGTGAGCATGTCAATGACCTTCGTCAAAACCCCTTTCATCACACCAGTTGTCTCATAACGACAGAATCTGAGCTTAGGGAATAAGCCAAAGTCACAGGGAGCAAGGTCATGACTATAGGGAGGCTGAGGAACTGTCTTGACGCCCATCTTAGTCAAATAGTCTATGACAAGGATGGAGTTGTGGACTGGTGCATTGTCCTGCTGAAAATGTCACAGACTCGATTTGAAGTGAGCTGGCCTCTCCCGACATAATCTCTTCTTGAACTCCCTTAAAACCTTTACATAGTAACCCTAATCCTAACGATAACCCTTTGGCCAATCAACTTTGGTGTATTGACTTCCTTAAGTTAAGGTCGGAGAGAAGAGGGCCTAACGGACTTGATTAGCTTGAGGTTCTTTTTCTTCTCAGTCAAGATCTGGCTTGTCTGGCGCCTCTAGGACCTACACTTCAAGTCCTCCTTTACACATGCATTCACAGTTGTGTGTGAGACACCTAAATCTCTGACAACCTGCCGAATAGGCCGCTGGGGAGTTTCATCAATGATTGCCTGGGCCTTTTTGATGAACTCCTTGGTCTGGGTCTTTCTGGTGGTGTCTGGATTTGCATTTTGAGGGTGGTGGCAATGGACCTGTTGTCATAACCTGGGTCGGTAGAGTGCATGAGTTGTACAGCGGCGCATCTCCGATCTCGCTCGTTGAACATTGTGTCACTTTCAGACATGATAAAAGGCTCCTATCGCTCTTGGGATTTGTACACAACTGGCCAACTAGTTGATGGTCTGCAGTAAAAAAGAAAACCGGTTTTCATTAAACGGAAATGGAATCATGTCGTCTTTTCTAGGGTGACAATTTTATCGTTCCACCTTGTACAATTTTATTCACATCGGCCAGAATACTTACAAGAGTCCAAAAGACTTGAGGAGACTTGCTATCACTCAAACTCCAGTGAGAAACCATCGGCTAACGCTGGAGTGAAAAACTCTCAAAAGATTAATAATAATATTAATAATATATAGATAAGATGCAACTAAATTGCAAACGTAGGTTATTTGGTGGTGATTGATACGAAATAATCAATCATATAAGCGAATGCAGAAAATTAGCGCAAAAAGAGTATGAGACTAGACACGAGTGGATGGGCATAGTGACTCCTTGGGAATTGTGCAAGAATTTTAAATTTGACTATATGGCTACATGGAATACACACGACCCGGATTCCGTCCTAGAAAATGAGACGCATAAAATTCTCCGGGATTTTGAGATACAAAAGGATCACCTAATCTCAGCCAGACGATCTGATATGGTGAAAGTCAAAAACAACAACGAAAAAAAAGAGGATCTACCGCATTGTGAATATTGCTGTCCTGGCGGACCACTGTGTAAAATTAAAAGAAAGCGAAAAAAGAGATAAATGTCTAGACCTTGCTAGAGAAGTAAAAATCTATGGAACATGACGGTGACCATGATATTAATTATAATTGGTGCATTTAGAACAACGCCAAAAAGATTGATACAGGAACTAGAAGGCTCATAAATCAGAGGACAAGTAGAGACCATACAGACTATAGCATTACAAAGATCAGCCAGATTACTGAGAAGAGTCATAGAAACTTGAGGAGACTTGCTGTCACTTAAACTCCAATAAAAAAAACATCAGCTTACACTGTTGGGAAAAACCCTCACGAGATTAAAATAATAATCAATCATTATAACTGTTTTTGAAATAACTTGCACACAGTTATATTGTATCTAATATACCAGTCTAATACGAATAATCATTAAACATATCTATTTAGCACGAAGATAGGACCCTCAAAGATATAACCTCTCCGGTTAGTTTCCACGTGTGAGTGATAGCAATAAAGGGCTAATCCACTCTTCACAGGGCTCAAGAAATTGAGATCATATAAGTGTTTGCCAATAAATAGATAAATAAATAAATAAGACTGCTTTTGGTTTAAAAAAAAACCCTAGGTCAACATGCCTTAAAGTTAAGCATCCATCTATAGACGCAAACGAACGAGACTCAAAAGTTACGGTATATTGAGTTGCACACAAAAGATATTTGAATTTGCAGAGAGAGAGAGAGAGAGAGAGAGAGAGAGAGAGAGAGAGAGAGAGACAGAGAGAGAGAGAGAGAGAGAGAGAGAGAGAGAGAATCGTTGTAGCGTAATGGTGAAAGGGCTTGAATGCGTGATCGTAATAATACGCAAGTTCAAATTCTAGTCGCGCTATTGTGTTCACTTTCGGACTAATGCCCTTGGGAAACGTATGAACCACCTCATCTCCTTAGGTATGCTTTAAATAGTACCAGTACTGTTCTTCTACAAAGATAGCGTTGGCATTAGATAAGGTTAATATGCCATTTAAATAAAAAAGAAAAAAACAGAAACCAAGAAAAATGCTTTGTAAGATCATTCCTCGTTAATTAGATATTTAATTAATGTGTAACTAGTACTACCTTTGACAAGGGTTCTATCTACCAGTCAAATACAACAGTTTGTTATTTAACTATAAAAATTGATTGATTCTTTATTGAATTCTTAGAGATACATAGCAATACTTGAAACCATTTGTGTTCAAATGAATGAGTAATGTGGAAAAGAATTAATAGTGTTGAATAGCAAAACTTTTAACCACTTTAATGTGTGCAAACAAATGACTAATATCCCAGAGAATTATTAGTGTTAGATAGCAATAATTAAAACCATATAACAGTGTAGTAATAATAGCAATATTAGTGTGCAATTAGATTAGTTTTTACTCATTTAAAAATGAAGCTACCGACAGACTAATCTCCTATGTGTCACGTATGTCTATTTCAATACGTGCAAACAAATGACTGATGTTAAGTTCTGACTGTTATATATAGATACTTGAAACCATTTAACTCAATATAAACAAAAGATTAATAATATATTTAATATATATGTATAAAGAGAATTTGGCATTAAATAATCTATAATGGTTGATATGCCATAAAACCCAACCAAAGCAATTCATATATATTTAATATATGTTTAAAGAGGATTTGGCATTAAATAAACTAAAATGGTTGATATGTCATCAAACCCAACCAAAACCAAGTCATATATATCTAATATATACGTATAGAGACGATTTGGCATTAAATAACCTAGGGTAGTTGATATGCCATAAAATCCAACCAAACCAAATCCTATATATGTAATATATATGTATAAAGAGGATTTGGCATTAAATAACCTACAATGGTTGATATGCCATAAAACCTAACCAAACCAAATCTTATATATTTTATATAAATGTAACAAGAGGCTTTGGCATTGAATAACCTCAAAATGGTTGATATGCCGTAAAACCCAACCAAACAAAACATGACAAACATTTCTCCATATTGTTTTAGTTTATGCTATTTTCCTCTGCATGGATTAAAAAATACCCTTCATTTAGAAAATCCAGTCAAGTTAGTAAGGATTATTTCATAAAGCCATAAAGTTTAGCTACTAAATAAATATTAAGTCTTATTAGTTATTAGTCTATTTACTACTAGATAAATAAAAAGAAAAAACTGAAGATGAACATCCTCTAAATGTGTTAATGTCCTAATTTTTGCCAAGGGAAGTAACTGCCATTTTACTATGAACATAACATTTTACTGACTGATCTGTGTATATGGTGGGATATCTATACAACAGAAAACTCTGCAATAAAAAAAAATATTTCATATTTCTTCCGCTTAAACGCTTTTATAGGAAAAGTATGGTGAAAAAGTGAAATCAACCATCTTATTTTTTTAACTTTTTGAGCAAGCCGCTCACGAAGAATTTCGTCTGTTGTATGTGCATCGTCAATCGAGTCGGATTTTGGTAGTTCTTTCAACTGACCAACCACGTTGAGGCCAAGCTTTGTGCAGACACCACAAGGTAATGTTGAACAGAACACCCGAAAGTTTGTGATCCATTGCCCTTCAAGAAAACCAATCACAGTTCGTTGCATTCAATTTCCCTTCTCCACTGCTGATCAGAAAGAATTAAGACTGTTGATCAAAAGTACTGAGACTGCTGATCAAAAAGTAATAAGATGTGGATCAAAAGTACGGGGACTGCTTATCATAAAGTATCGAGTCTGTTAATCAAAAAGCACTGAGATTGTTGATCAAAAAATTTCAAAACTGTTGATTAAAAAGTATCGAGACAGCTGATCAATAAGTACAGATACTGCAGATCAAAAAGTATAGATACTGGGGATCAAAAGTATAAAGACTACTGATCAAAAAGTATTGAGACAACTGATTAAAAAGTACTGAGACTGTTGATCAAAAAGTACTGAGACTGATAATCGAAAAGTATTCAGGATTGCAAATATAAAAGTATCGAAACTGTTGATGAAAGAGGATCTTAGATTTAACATTGGCTCATCTCTTTCATCATTATGAATTTTTTTATATATAATTCATCCATACATCTTCATTTAAATGTGAAATTTTAAGATTAAAAGAAAAACTAATATAAATAAAACAAAACAAAGCAAAGTAAAAAAAAATAAATTACAACAATCTTTTGATAACCCTTTGTATCATAAATATTATACTCTTAATGTATTTTGTTTTTATACATTGATTAGATCAATAGTTTCCAAAATTTTCTCGTCGGCCTGTCGTCGGGCTTAGAATACACTGTAGAGGGGTAAGACACTAAACTGCGTTTGTTAGTAAAGCTCCACTTCTATACATGCCAACTAGCTCGAATATATACTCATAGGTTGGTTGTTTGGGTTTTATGGCATATCAACCTTTTGTGGTTATTTTACGCCAAATCTATTTTTATGTAAATAGTTTTATTTCGAATAATTCAGTTTAGCAGGAGTACACAGTTTAATTGTCTAAAAGATTTCTATTTCAAGCTATTCAGTTTATTCAAACAGTTCTAATTCAGCTAATTCAGTTTAGTATAAACACAGACTTTCTTTACGCACAGTTAAATGTCAAAACAGTTCCATATCAAAGACTTCAATTTAGTGTAATTACAGTTTCAATGGTAAAAACAGTTCCATTTCAAACAATTCAGCACGATGTTTGAATGTAAGAACAGTTTAATTGTCAAAAACATTTCTATTTCAAAACAGTTTCATTTCAGATAATTCAGTTTAGCATAACTACGATGTTTAAATGTCAAAACAGTTCTATTTCTAACAATTCAGTTCAGCAAAAGCACGAAGTTTAAATGCAAAAAAACAGTAAACTCAAACCATGGTTTAGTTCTATTTAACCCATAGGTAGGACCCGTATCAGGTGTTACCGCTCCGGACCAGAGTGGACCTGGGAGCAATGGCAATGAAAAAGTGCTCCGCATTTCCCAAAGGTCCTGCATTACTAGAACCTCACCATGAGATTTTTAGTGTCATAACCAAGACACTCATTGGGGGGGGGGGTCTTACTCCTCTGTACAGAAGCAGTCGGTTTATTGTACAGCCCAGCCGACTGGGCAAACTTTGGTTTGGCTATTTTCCGATTTGTATGGTAGTATTATGGTTGATGATCAGATTTGTAGATTTTGTTTCTTATCGTAAGTTATTAGAATAGTAATGACACTCGTTAGGCGGGGGGTTCTTACCCCTCTGCAGTTTTGGTGTTGGTGTATTCTACAGCCCCAGCCGATATATATTTATACTTGTTAAGTAGGGTGAACACAAGATGAGATGCATTCATAGCTTTTCCAAGTGCATGATCAAAAAGTAAAAGTAAGTATGAATTTGCCTCGGAAAAATTTCTACAATAACCGAGGGAGGGTATTCCTGGTGGAATTGTGGCTATTATGTTGGAGAATGACGTCATAATACGCGAGTTCGAACTTCAGTCACGATATGAAGTTCACTTTCGCACTAATACCATTCTAATAACCAATATGAAAGATATAAACCCTCTTATCCACCATCACCTTTTCTGGGGTTAAATAATGGCACTATTATTCTATTGCAAGGACGGCTTTGGCATTAAATAGAGCACGAAACTTTATATATATATATATATATATATATATATATATATATATATATATATATGTATATATATAGGGTGAAACGATAAAGTTGTCGTCCTAAAGATAACAAATCTATAGCTTTAATTTAAAATATTTATTGAAAAAATCAATTCAGGTAACTTACTTATGTAGTAGAGCTGACATCTATTCAATGTAGCCGCCTTCAGCCTCAATCAGCGCCTCGATACGGATCCAGAACTGGGAGCATGCCTTTTCCATAAGCGCCGGCGGGAGCTCAGCGAATACTCGGCGGATGGCGGTGATCAGGCAGGCTTTAGTGTTGTGGGAGGTCATGTTAGTGATGTTCTTGACGTATGACCAGACAAAGTTGTCCAGTGGGTTAAGCTCGGGGAGGAGGGGGCCTAAACGGACTTGATTAGCCTGAGGTTCTTTGTCTTCTTAGTCAAGATCTGGCTTGTCTGGCGCCTGTAGGATCTACACTTCAAGTCCTCCTTTACATGCATTCACAGCTGTGTGTGAGACGCCTAAATCTCTGGCAATCAGCCGAATAGGCCGCTGGGGAGTTTCATCAATGATTGCCTGGACCTTTTCGGTGAACTCTAGGTCCGGGTCTTCCTGGCGGTGTCATTCCGCTCCACCACCTCCAAAGGGTCTTCCGATGCATTGAGCTGTGCCCTCAAGCGTTGAACCGTCCGGATTTGCATTTTAAGGGTGCTGGCAATGGTCCTGTTGTCCTAACTTGGATCGGTAGAGTGTATGAGTTGTACAGCGGCGAATCTCCAATCTCGCTCGTTGAACATTGTGTCTCTTTCAGACATGATAGAAGGCTCCTATCGCTCTTGGGATTTGTACACAACTGGCCAACTAGTTGATGGTCTGCAACGAAAAAGAAAACCGGTTTTCATTAAACGGAAATGGAATCATGTCGTCTTTTCTAGTGCGACACTTTTATCATTTCACCCTGTATATATATATATATATATAGACCCCCTCACGTAGACGAGCAAAGGCAATACGTCCAGCTTGGACCTACATACACCAGCTCAGTGCCGATACAGGATGTAGGCTTGAAGACCGATCGGAAGCGATGGACGGTTGTGAGGGGTGGAGGGAGAGGGTCAAGGAGATCCATGCTGATGGCACCACATTATAATGATGATGATATATATATATATGTGTGTGTGTGTATAATCAAAATGAATACATATATGTAATTTCTCGAACAATAAATTAATAGAAACAGGAAATATTTATATATCCAAAGAAGTTTAATTGGGAATGATTCAGTTAGAGAATATATAAGAAGATTCGCAAAAATCTCCTGGAGATTTATAAGTGTTCAATGAATAATAATTAAAGAATAAATTCATAAATTTCATCCAGATTTAATTCATATAATTGGAAGAAAAAGTCAACAGACCGTCATTTGGCAATTATAAATTTATTTTATCTGGTCACTCCATATGATTAACCAACCTCTCCAGAAAGATATCACAAAATAGAGAGAAAAAATTATAAAAATATTCTTTTAATGAATCCTTTCTCGTTTAAGAGAGAGAGAGAGAGAGAGAGAGAGAGAGAGAATGAGAGAGAGGGGCGAATGAACATAGTTATATATAATTACGCATATATGAGGAACATTATATAAGTTTCCAGACTTTTTTCGTATGGGCACTTTTATTGATAGTACACACATGAAATGCTAGTCCCTTTTGAAGTAATCTCCTCCTGCTGCAATGCACTTGTTGTACCGTTCCAACAACTTCTGGAAGTCCCCATGGAAGTCCTCTTGTATGAGCATGTCAATGACCTTCGTCAAAACCTCTTTCATCACACCAATTGTCTCAGTCTGAAGCCTTCCATACGTTTCTGTGGCATTTTTCCAAGTTTAAAACAGAATTTTATTGCATATCGTTCTTCTTACGTGTTCTCACGTCCAGATTGCATTTTTGAAATTCACTAGGTGTGACATCAGGCTTTAGTAGGGTGTATTCCAATTCCTACTCTAGCAGTTCATTTGAACCTGGAATCATAAAAATTGGTCAGTCATCTCATAAGATGTATAGCAATAACAGTTAATATTCAAGTGTCTACGACAATTTCAAATGCCTGTACAAAAAAAGTCTTGAAACTTTTTGAAGGCACCACGTATATATATTTGTATTTATTAAACAAAATTTGTATATGTATGCTTTAATGTCATTCATGGAATTAACAAGAAATTCTAAACGGAATGTACAAATGTGAAATATCAACACATATATGGTAAGTAAAGGTCTGTATATTCTCATGGATTCGTTTAGAAGATTCCTATATCGATGCATTGGCGGAAACCTTTCGTCACGTGCACGATGTGGCACAAGGTTTATTTATAAGCGGAATACACATGGTCTGTGTTTAGATCTTTCCTTCTCCCAAATTGGTTGCTATACCAAGGTTAAAGACCCAATTTAGCACTACTATTTTACCCATATCTAGGAGCATTAGCGCGTGGTGAAACATGAATATAATCAGCTAAGATTTGAACTTCGGTCACCGAAGTCATTTTCTACAATGTTCATCGTTACACTACGTATACTTTAACAGTCGAATATATATTTCGATCCCAGCTTCAAGCGTCCAAAGTGTCTAGCCTCACTGAAGAGTTGTGATACAACGAAACAGTCTGTCTGTGGATGACAATATATACATTCCCCCATGGGAGTTGAGCACTCTGGCGAAGGATTTTACGGCTACCGTTCGCATAAAGCAAAGCTCTTCGAACGAATTGACCACTCTGGTATCCGGTAAGGTATCAAATGAAAACAAATGAATGCTGCTGCTGTGCTATTTAATACCTTATAATTCCCTTGCTGATGTGGTACGCTTGTTGGCCGAGTTGTCTGATCCTACGTCAAACGTAAAGTTGGGCGGGTTTCGATCTCAGCTTCAAGTGTCCTACGTGTCTAGCCACAACTGAGGAGTTATGATTTAAGGAAACAGTCTGTCTGTGGATGACAATATGTATATATATATATATATATAGTATGTCATCAAAAATTGTCATAATATCATATATAGATATGTCAAGTATTTCACCGATTGGCCTTGTGGGTAAAGTGTTTGTCAATGGCCCGGGAGACCAGGGTTCAATCCCAGGTCGAGTCATATCAAATACTGAAAAATGGTACTTGTTTCCTCCTTACTAAACACTCGGCATGATAAGGTGCTTATCAAGGGTAAAAGAGCAATACAGAGAAAGAAGTAGCACCCTCCCCTGCACCTCGGTGTATTAGCTATTGAAAAGGGAGCCTTCGAGTCTCCTTCGACTACGGTTGCCAACTTTATTTATGTTATCAAATAAGGTCATAAATAAGTGTTTCACTGCCTATTTATAAACAGTCGTACCTTTGTATATATTTATAGATATAGTATGTCATGAAATTTCCTCGGTATATATATATATATATATATAAGCCAATGGAATTTGATGACTATGCAACATCATGTAGAAAAAGCATGACAGAGAAATAGGCGGAAGGCTACACCCTCCCCTTCCCAAGAAAGACGAAATCGGGAATACAGAGGTATATACATCCCTGCCATAGCTGCAAAAGGTTAAAATGTCCTGCTTCTCAATTGTATCCACTCTGAAGTTAAGAACATTTTGGGGTAAATTTAGAGCGAATTTCGGAGATGCCAATCACATTTTCCTCAGATTCTAACTTTTCGTCGAATCATCGAAGGAATACGTGCAAAAAGTCTCGAAGCAAAACGTTTGTTCATGATTCCGCCGAGGCATTTGATTCCGTCCATCGCAGAAAGACGGTGCTAATAAGTCGAACATATGGTCTCCTCAAAGAGACCATTACAGTTATAATGTTGCCTAATAAAAACACAAAAGCAATTGATCAAACTCACGACGGTGATACTGGTTTCATTGAGATTGTCACTGGAGTCTTCGCTTGATTACGTGCTAAGAACGACAATATATATAATGAAAGAAAATAATTTCACACTAAAAAACGTAAAAAACAGAAAATATCTCGTTGAATCTTCGACAGATGTAGATTACGCAGATGATCTAGAGCTTTTCGCACATATATCTGCCCAAGCCGAATTTTTGCTGCATTATCCTCTACAGGAACTCAGATGCTTTAAACAAGATTGAGGTACCTCAACATTAAATCGCAAGACTCTGGAATTTGTAAACCAGTTCACATAGGTCGGTAGCAGTATCTCATCAACTAAAAGCGATGTCAACATACATATAGAAAAGGCATGGATTGCTATTGACAGATAATGAATCATATGGATGTCTGATCTCTCTGATAAAGTAAAATGGGGATTCTTCCAAGTTGTAATCGTATCAGTACTACAGTATTATTGCACCAGTGAGTCTTTAACGAAACACTTGGAGAAAAAACTTGATGAAAATTACACAAAGATCCTAAGTGCTGTTCAGAATTAATCTAGGAAGCCGAACAACTTAAAAGTGTAGCTGTACGGATGTTTACATCCCATCTCACAAACCATTCAAATAAGACAAACAGGACTCCCTGGTTACTGCTGGGACGAATTCAAAAGCGAAGTCGCACACATGGACACATCAGTATAAGTCGACTAGCAAAAACTTACATTCATGAGTTGTAGAAGTTATTTAGAGCACCTACCAAGACCGATCGACAATTGCAACAAATAGTACAAGAGAATCAAGGAATCAGTGCTACCAGAGATGATGATAAGGATAAAGGTGATGATGGTGAATATATATATATATATACATATAGTCATCCGCAGACAGATATGTTTCGTTCAATCAGAACTCATCAGGGAGGCTAGACATATTAGCTTCCCGTAGCTGGGATCGAAACCCGGTTGACTCAAACGCAAATCCAAGCTTCTAACCATCAGCCACGAGGAGTCAGTAGCATCGAAGTAAATTTTAAACTGTTATGAATCACAATTACTTTTGTTTACATACATCTGTTTAACGGCTACCGAGAGCTCAATTCATATTTGAAGAGACTTGCAATAAACACTAATGGCAACACGATTACTTCATTCGCTAGAGAACTCAACCCTACGTGGGTAGGGGAGTATATATCTCTACAGTCATCCATATATATATAGATGACTATAGAGATATATACTCCCCTGTCGATATATATATATATATATATATATATGCATTTATATATATACACACACACACACATATATATATATATATCTACATCTCTATATATGATTATATTTATATTGATGTATATATATATATATAAGTATTTATGACTGGTCCTCACCTAAACCAATGTAAGCAAATAGCATAGGTAACTGAAAGAAACAAATATGGTACTTCTCCAGAGACATCTGAAAGACATACTCACAATGACGAATATGAAATCTTTGTTATTGCCCATACAGAAGCGGCCACAGAGTGCATACTAACCAAACCAAGAGCCAAATGTTGCGTTCCATATGAGTTAATAGCATTTTAGAAAAAAACGGGATAATGTGAAAAAAGCATCTTTACATAATACAAAAGAAACTCAAGAAATGTCATCGAGGAAAACTTAAGGAAGTCCAGTGCAAACTAACACATACCAAAAAGAACAATTAAAAACATTTAAAGCCAAATTAATAAAATCAGAAACTCAGTCGACAATAAACAATCATATTAGCCAGGCAGACTATAAATGAAGTCAACGGAAGGACGAATACCACGAGAACAGAGCTAAAATATATGCGCTAAGTAGAAATACGTCAGAAGAGGAAAGAACATTTCAAGAATCTGCTCGGAAACCTTTCTGAAATCACTGACAAACCTATTTAAAAATTATTAATGAATAAATATACATCAAAATGGATCTGTTTATGCGGGAAGATCTTGACGCAGGATTGAAAAAAATTAAAAACATCAAAGCTTCAGGCCTCGACGAAATACTCATTTTAAGTATAAGAAAAACTCAACGACTTACTTCGATTACGCAGCACAGTCTAAGTAAAGTGACCTCGGAATCATTAAGAAATATATCAGCATAGGTTTTACTGCTATATTTGCTAAGGTTTATTCAAGACATTCGATTTCATACACAAAAGAAAAGTTGCAACAAATACTACTTGCATATGATCTTCCGAAAGAAACTGTTGTTTCTAAAACAATGCTTTACAAAAACACAGAAACAATAGTTCTTTCTCCGGATGGAGATACCGATTTTGACATGGTCACTCAAGTCATGCAAGGAGATACATGAGCATCGTATTCCTTTATAATCTGCCTAGACTATGTACTTCTTATGTCAATTGATCCAATAAAAATAATTTCGCATTGAAAAAAGAAAGAAGCAGAGGATTCCCGGTAGAATCCTATGACAGACACATAACCTAGAGCTAGCTGCAGGTGGCATTGGCCTTTACATCAAGAAAGAAAAACGGAGTTCTTGTGTTTTAAACAAAAGGAGCCACCTCCATTCTAAGTGGTAAACGTTTGGAATTTGTAGACCAGTTAACATACTTCGGCAGCAACATCTATTGAAAGTGATGTTAACATACATTTAGCAAAGGGAAGGAATAATATCGAATGTGTATCGATCATTTGGAAATATGATCTATCGGATGAAATAAAACTTTTTTTTCAAGCTGTAGCTGTGTCTACATTATTATATGGATGCACCACAGGAAAGCTAACTGAACGTTTTGAGAAAAAGTGAGATAAGAATTTGGTGTTTTGAACAAATTCTGGAAGTAACACCACATAAAACAGCAGGGTAAATTCACAAGTTCAGAAAGGCATATATCATTAAATTTACAAGTACACCCCCCCCATATATATGTACATTTTTTTAAATAGATGAATTATATATTATAAATATATCATAACTAGAATTACCATGAATAGAAAATCTGGCAAGCACTCCGTGCAACATACGGAACACTGGACAGCTGTTTCGACCTCATCAGCATCGTATACCGTGATCTCCACCACTGGAGATCGAACCAGCGACAATAGAATGGAGAGCTGAAACTGACCACTAACCATCGGTCCACATCGCACGCAAGCTATGCCAAATTAACTCGTCATGGTAAATTCGCGACCACTTGCCGTTTTTCCAGTCATGGTAATTCAATATATCATATATTATTCCTTTATCTAAAAAGAATATATTTATTTCCTAGCCCATGAGATTGCTCTTACGTGCATCAGTAACGCCGACTTGGGAAGACATGGCCTTGGAGGTGACCCTATCCTCTGTATGGGTCAAATGTACGTACGAGATGCATTTGGTTAAGTGGTCAGGTATTTATCATGACTAGTTAATTTGCGTGCGATGTGAATAGATGGCTCAGTGGTAGAGTTTCGGCTCTACATTCTGTTGTCGCTGGTTCGATCTCCAGTAGTGGAAATCGCCATATACGGTACTGATGAGGCATAATAAGGTCGAAACAGCTGTCCAGCGTTCCGTATGTCACATGGAAAGCTTACCGGATTTTCTAGTCATGATAATTCAATATATATATATATTCACTCTCACATAAGAACATATGCGTAGGTTTGCAGGCACACACACAGAGCCAAATATGATTATATAATTATAATTTCTTGTTGTTATGTACAGAATATTTTTACAATGACTGATATGTTTACACTAAATTATATTTATTGACTCCGATGCGTTCACACATGCACATGTACACCCCCCCCCATTTATATATATATATATATATATATGTACAAATCCATGAGTCTATGTACTTGTAAATTTAATGATATATGCCTTTCTGTTCTTGTGAGTTTACATTAGTTGCTTAGTTGACTTTCCTACAGATAAGTTAATAAGTATTTTAGGTGCCTGTGTGTCTTGCATGCTAAAAGGCCACTTGGTACAGTATTAACAAAGTGCGTCTTTAACTTTAAATGGTTTGCCATGATAATGATAAGGTGTTTTCATTGCACGAAACACTTATTCGGATATATATACATATATATATTATCTGACAAACTTGAAAATGCTTCTCATGTGCTATATATATATATATATATATAGTATATATATATATATATAGTAACAATTAAAAAACTGAAGGGTTTGAAAACGTTATACGTGGTTCGTTTTTAATTTATTTCATTTTTTTGGAGGTTATATAGCATTCCTTGAAGATTACTAAGTATGACTAAATATGATGTCCAGCAACGAGTAAAAGACATTGAATTTTTCTATTCTAGTGAAAGATAGATTGTTCAAACTCAAAGAAAATACCGGTTGTATTTTTATGTTAGAGTGTCTTCAATCGACAAAATTAATGGAGCTCTGGTTGGAAGAACTAGATACGATCGGCGATCTTCCGAGATGTCCTAAGCATTTATAAGATTTATTTTTGCTTTTGATCATTCTGTCTTTCAGTGGCCACCTTGTACATACATACACATATACATATATATATATATATATATATATATACGTGGTTCCTTCAATAAGTTTCCAGACATTTTTGGCACAGGAATTTAGAATTGTTGTAGACTCTTGAACATTCAGTATGTTATAGCTATACATCTTATGAGATGACTGACCAATTTTTATGATTTTAGGTTCAAATGAACAGCTACAGCAGCAATTGGAATACACCCTACTAAAGCATGATTGTCACTGCTGGTGAATTTCAAAAATGCAATCTGGACTTTAGAAGAACGATATGCAATAAAATTCTGTTTTAAACTTGGAAAAAATGCCATGCGATGAAAGCTGCAATGACCCAGAGACCAAGAGAGAGAGAGAGTTCCCAGGGGGCTCTCCCAGAACCAAGAAGGCCAGACAGAGAAAATCCACCCACAAACCTTTGATGATCCTTTTGTTGCCAGCACTAGCATGATCTAGATGCACTGGGTTCCCACTGGACAAACGGTCAACAAGGAATACTATATTGAGGTTTTAAAGGAGTTCAGGAAGAGATTCCGTCGGAAGAGGCCAGCACTCTTCAAATCGGCTCAGTGGCATTTCCACCAGGACAAGGCACCAGTCTACAACTCCATCCTTGTCAGAGACTATTTGACCAAGATGGGCATCAAGACAGATCCTCACCGTCCCTATAGTCCAGACCTGGCTCCCTGAGACTTTTGGTTATTCCCTAAGCTCAGAGGCTGTCGTTATGATATAATTGAGGAGATGAAAGAGGCTGTGACGAAGGTCATTGACACACTCACAGAAGAGGACTTCCATGGGACCTTTGAGAAGTTGTTGGAACGGTACAACCAGTTCATTGCAGCCGGGGGAGATTACTTCGAAGGGGACTAGTGTGTCATATGTGTACTATCAATTATAATGCCCATACGAAAAAAGTCAGGAAACTTATTTAATGATCCTCATATATATGAGATTTATGGTTCTTACTAGTTCACTTGGTGAGTTAATGGAGGACCCAATACCGAAGTATCGTTAAATACTGATCGGTATCGATGATAGAGCATATATATATATATATATATATATATATATATATATATATGCTCCCCCATGGGGGTTGAGTTCTCTGGCGAAGGAGTTGCCGGCCGCCGCTAGCGTAATGCAAAGCTCTTCGAAAGAATTGAGCACTCTGGTAGCCGATAGGGTATTAAAAAAAATGTAAACAAAGGCTGCTGCTGCTGTTCCTAAAAATAAAAATACCTTAAAATTCACTTAGCCAACGTGGTCCGCTTGGTGGACGAGTGGTCTGAAACACCGTCTAACGTAAAGTTGGACGGGTTTTGATCCCGGCTTCGAGCGTCGTACGTGTCTAGCCACACTGAAGAGTTCTGATAGAACGAAACAGTCTGTCTGTGGATGACTATATATATATATATATATATATTATATGGTACTGTCTGTGACCCTGAGTTTCATGCAATCGGCAATCATAGGACAGAGTGAAGGTTTAAAAAAAACGATTATTTTTGTTTGAAAAGTGTGTGTACCTAAACTTGTGTGTTATTGAATGTTAGTATATTTGTGTATGTGCTGTCGCTATCACATACATATATGCTTTTTTTTATATACTAGCATGCGTCTTTACACATTTACAGATATTTCCGCTTTCTGTCAGTGGGAAGGAGTGGGATAAAGGAAGAGTGCGTGAAAAGAGTGGGTGAGGGCGGAGGAAATTGATTGTTGCAATTAGATTTTACAAACACATTCACACACAATTATCTAGCCTTGTCGACTGAGGCTGTAGAATACACTGACTGCATCTCTGCAGAGAGGTATGACTCCCCCCAATGAATGTTCTAGATATGAACTATCTGATGGCAAGGCTCCAGCCTTGAAGCTTTGGGGAATATGGAATACCCTTTCTTTGCTATTGCTCCCAGATCCACTCTAACCCAAAGTTGTAGCACCTGATAGGGTTCCATCTATGGGTCAAATAGAACTGTTTGACATTTAAAATGAGTGCAAACAAATGATTTGCATTAAATCGAATAATTATAGAACTGTTTGACCATTTGACTATGTTTAAACAACTGATGTCTAACTGAAGTATTAGTGATAAATAGAAATATGTGGATCCATTAAACTGTGTACAAATGAATAATGTTAAAAAGAATTATTTGTGTGAAATCGCAATCCTTAAATTCTTTAACTATGTGTCTAAATTGAATTATTGGTATCATATAACAATAATTAGTTTGTTTTGGTTCCTTTGTTTAATGGCATATCAACAGTTATTGGTTACTTAATGCCAAAGCCATCATTCTAGAAAATCATTAGCGGTATCATTTAACCCATTGCTGGAAAGTTAAGGGGGTTCGTAGCGTTCCCCTTGGTATTTGTCCGAAAGTGAACGTAATAGTGCGACTGGAGTTCGAACTCGTTACTACGATTCCGCACTCCAGCGTGTTAACCATTACACCACGATGACTAATCCTATAACAATAATTGGAACTATTTAACCCTGTAAAAGTGAATGAATAGTGTTGAAACAGAATAATTAGTGTTGAATAGCAATACTTGTAAACATTGTACTGTGCACATATGAATGATTAATATTGAACAGATTTAAAAGTGTTTGATAGCAATAGGTAAAATCACTGTGTAGAAACAATAGCAATACTAGAGTGTAAAGTAATTAGTGGTAAATCATTTAAAAATGAAATTACCAGCAAACAAATGACTAATGTTAAATTGTTACTGTAATATTGCAATATTTGTAACAATTTAACTGTGTGAAAACAAAAGAATAATAGTAAATAGAACTATTCCTTTTAGAAATACTTAAAGCCGTTTACTGTTTACAAAAAATAAGATCAGGTTTGGTTAGAAATGTTATCAACAAAATGTGTTTACAAGACATATACATTTCATATATATGTATTAAGAGGATTCTGCATTATATAACATTCAATCATTGATGTGCCATAAAGCCCAATCAAACAAAATCATATATATTAAATATATATGTATAAAGAGGATTTGGCATCAAATAATCTACGATGGTTGATAAGCTACAGAAGCCAAAAAAAGAATAAACAAAATATCATATATATATATATATATATATATATATATATATATATATATATATATATATATATATATAAAGAGGATTTAGCATTAAATAACCTTCAATAGTTGGTATGCTATAAAATCCAACCAAACCAAATAAGATATATATTTAATATATATGTATAAAGAGGATTTAGCATTAGATAACGTACAGTGGTTAATATGCTATAAAATCCAACCAAACCAGATAAGATATATATTTAATATATATATATATATATATATATAAAGAGGATTTAGCATTAAATAACCTACAGTGGTTGATAATGCCATAAAATTCAACCAAACCAAATAAGATATATATTTAATATATATATATATATATATATATATATATATATATATATATATATATAAAAGGATTTAGCATTAGAAAACCTACAGTGGTTGATATGGCATAAAATCCAACCAAACCAAATAAGATATATATTTAATATATATGTATAAAGAGGATTTAGCATTAAATAACCTTTAATGGTTAATATGCTATAAAATACAACCAAACCAAACTAAACCAAACCAAACACAAATATCATGATATCCATCTTTTTTCAAGTACATATAGTAAGAGACTTAACTAATTTATACCTTTTTAAGTCGTAATTTCTAACTATATATATTGGTTTCATATTTTGGTTTCTGTGTTTAATCGCATCCATGCTCTTATAAACACACATACACATATATGCATACATATAAATGTCTCTCTCTCTCTCTCTATATATATATATATATATGTATGTACAAACATATTCATATATGTATACGTATATACATGCACTTAAGGTGTAATGGTTACCGTCGTAGTAAATACATACGTCGAACCGAGTTCAAATCCTGGTAGAAGTTGTTTGCATAACTTTTATCAGTTTACCAAAGATATGAATCCAATTATTTTCCCTCCATCTATTCCTAAATAGTAGGGCAAACAGGGTTCTTTGATCTTGATATAGCAAATGGTCAAGGAAAATGAGAACCCCGAATTAAAATGTGTTTAACTCCGTTTAAACGTTGACTTTACGTTGTATCCTGCCCAGACAGAGAAGTTGTATATTTCTTCCAGGCAGCGGTCGCATCGATACTGCTATATGGATGCACTACATGGACTCTAACAAAACGGCTGGAGAAGAAGCTAGACGGCAATTACACAAGAATGCTGCGAGCAATCTTGAACAGGTCCTGGCGGCAACACCCCACAAGGTACCAACTGTACGGCCACCTACCTCCTATCACGAAAACTATTCAAGTTAGACAAACCAGACATGCAGGACACTGCTGGAGAAGCAGGGACGAACTCATAAGTGATGTACTCTTATGGACCCCCACATATGGACGTGCAAAAGCAGGATGACCAGCACGAACATACATTCAGCAACTATGTGAGGATACGGGATGTAGTCCAGAAGACCTGCCAGAGGCGATGAACGATAGGGAAAAGTGGCGAGAGAGGGTCAGGGATATCCGTGCTACCAGCACGACATGATGATGATGACATATACGTATATAAATTTTCCTAACTCCTCCGCTTGAGTAGAATAATGACATCAGTATGTGACCAGCCAAGGCATGGGCTGCTTTCGATACCTTATCGATCATATAGAAATCAAACCTGTCCGGTAATATAAAACGCAATTTTTTCCAAGCCGTGGTCGTGTCAATTCTACTCTATGGATGCATCACATGGACACTGAGTAAGTGTATAGAGAAAAAGCAAGATAGGAATTGCACAAGAATGCTACGAGCCATAATGAACATATCCTGGAAGCAGCATCCCAAAAAGCACCAGCTGTACGGCCACCTACCTCCCATCTTTAAGACCATTCAAATAAGACGAAAAAGACATGCAGGGCACTGTTGGAGAAATAAGAACGGACTCATAAGTGATGTTCTCGTGTGGCCCCCTTCAGACGACGTATAAGTGTTGGATGACCAACTAGAACTTATCTACTACAGCACTATACAGACACAGGATGTAATGTAGAAGACCTACTGGAGGCGATGGAGGATATAACCGAAAGGCGAAAGAGAGTCAGGGAAATCCATGCTTGCAGCACGACATGATGATGATGATGATGATATATTGTGAGAGTGTGTAAAGGATGTAAGACAAAGACAGTGAAAGGGGTAATACATTTCCCTTCCATTGCTGCTGATTTGGGTGTGGGTTTGGGCAATTCGATTTTCTCTATCCCCATTCCTTTCAGTTAGACTGTGTTAGCCGCAGCTCATCACGTCTTCGGAGTGGTCGGTTTGAAGATAAAAATTAATCATACCTTATGAACCATTGAACAAGAAGAAAATCAATAGTTAATTTCGATACCCCTCAGGCAAATCGAAATCCTGATTACGGGATAATCAAAACCATGTCATGCAGCCTATCGAAACAGTCACGCGAGGAGGCTAATATGGCGCTGGCGACATCTTTAGCGTTCATGCGCATGCATTGGAATAGTCATCAGTTATTAAAGGAAGAAGAGTTGTCTTAGTTTGTCATATACGGGTTGTATTAAAAAATTGTCGGGACTGAAGAGAATGAAAAATATTTAGCGTATTTATAAGTCGTCAAGACTTCTAAGACATGGATTTATAAGACGCAACTCAATCTACGTCGAGATTTTTATAAAATAAATAAACTGGTTTAAACTATGAATGTCAAGCAAAAGTTTTCTTCTTAAGATTCGTAACCCCTCTACAGATATTTTTTAAAATTTAGTATATATTTATATTCTTATAAATTCCCAATATTTTACAATTAAAAACTTTGATTGGTTTGTTTAGCAACATTTATGAATTTTTTTCCCCGGTTTGTTTGTTTGTTTGTTTGTTCGTTTGGATTTTATTGTATATAAACCTTTGTAGATTGTTAAGGCCAAATCCATTTTTATACAAATAAATAGTACAACAGTTGTATTTCAAACAATTCAGTTTAGTTTAAGAACACAGTTTAATTGTCAAAAATCATTTCTATTTCAAACTTTTTAGTTTAGTCAAACAGTTTTATTTCAAACAATTTAGTTTAGTATAAATATAGTTTTTTTACACGCAGTTAAATATCAAAACTACTCTATTTCAAACAATTCAATTTAGCATAAGTACGCTGTTTAAATGTCAAAACAGTTCTATTTTAAACAATTCAGTTTAGCATAAGTGCGCTGTTTAAATGAAGTACACAGTTTAAATGTCAAAGCACTTTTATTTAAATAATTCCGTTTAGCATAAATACACAATTTAGTTCTATTTGACCCATACACAGGACATTATCAGGTGCTCCCACTTCGGGACAGAGTGGACATTGGAGCGATGGCAATGAAAGGGTACTCTGCATTCCCCATAGCTTCAGCATGACTGGAACTTCACCATCAGATTGTTTAGAGTCATATCCAGAACACTCGTTGGCGTGGGGCTCTTACCTCTCTGCAGAGCTGCAGTCTGTGTATTCTATAGCCCCAACTGACTGGGCAACCCGACTGGTGTTATTTTATATGACGTACCGGTTAGTATTCCTGTCTCAAGTCGAGTCATACTAAGGAGTCAAAAAATGGTACTTGGTACCACCTTGCTTAACACTCAGCGTTATAAGGTAAGGATAAGGTAAAATGGAGCAATCCAGGGAAGGAGTAGCGCCCTCCCCTACACCTTGGTGTAGTAGCTATCGAAAAGGGAGCCTTCGGGTCACCCTCGACTAAGGTCGTCAACTTTACTTTACTTTACATCGTTACCAGAGAAAAGTATTGCAAATTTTTGGTGTAGTCGCGATCGTCACCTTTGTTACATTTTCAGGGATACTTTTGGCTTAATCAAATATTTCTGGTTGCAACAAGACTACACTAGTCAGTAACCCAAAGCTGATCCATAAAGGGTGATTTTCAAGGACGTTTTGTGGAAAAAATGCGTTAAAGATTCTTCAAATTAGTAACTTTGACATTCAACATACTTATTCTCTGGTGGTATAATGGTTGACAAGCTAGACTAGCAAACATACACGTATGAGTTCAAGTCTTATTAGGTGCCCCATTCTTATAACCTTGTGCCACATCTAAGCAAAAAAAGCTTTGTAAATTACTACTTATCTACTGAGTTTTCTCTTGGTTGAGGCACCTCTAAAAACCATATTTTTGTTACGGTGCGAACCTGAGTCGACTCATTCTTTTAAATACCCACTTCCTGCTTAGATAAATTTTAAGATTAGAAATTAACAAAAGTTCCTTGGAGCGAGATCTGATGAGTCTGGGGAGCGTTTCACTTGAATTATTCTGTGTTTCAACAAAGACATTTCATTCAATTGGAGTCAAAACTTCCTTAATCTTTTTTTTCAAATTGGTACTGACTCGTCGAAACTTCGCTAACTGTCATTATCAATTAATCATAGAATTTATTCATTTATTTATTTCCATTGTATCGATTCGTACATTTTCTTCACCTTCTTCCCTTGTGAAGCTACTCACAAGCTATTGCAGTTCCGGCCCTCACTAATGAGCCGTATTTTTGTTCGAAAAAACTAATCTCAACGGGGGAGAAATCAAGAGTCGGTAAGAGACTTATAAAGAGGCTAAGTAATAGAGATTCACATCAGCCCGGTACTTCAATGTCTCCCAAGTTTCAAAACTAATAAATATCCGACTTTATGAAAAAAAAAAAAAAGAAAGAAAAACATTTCCGTGGCATTTAAAGGAGATTTCTTATTTATTCCATCAGTTTATATTGATGAAAGGGTGTTGATACATTGAATAATAGTGGCTCAATAAATTTCACTTGTCTTCGGGTCTTTATTAAATAAGCACATAAAAAGGTTTAAATTACGAATGTCTGGTGAAGGGCTTTCACCTGATATTCCTAGTTCTCTCCCCACTATCAGGTCATTTTTAAAACTTCATTTGTATTCAGATCCTTATAAAATCCCAATATATAAAAACACTAGATTTGTTTAGGGTCATGCATGGTTAAGCATCGTCACTTATTTTTCTTCTTAAATAGCGTTATTTTATATGAAGTACAGGTAAGTATTACTATTAAACATTTCTGTTACGTAGAGATGAAACGTAGCTAGCTTTGGCTCATGGAATAATAATGGATTATAAACGCTGGTTGGAAAGACTAATCTAATGAGAATATTCGATAGCGAGTATGTGTCAAGCCACAGACTTATTCATCTCTCCATAGACTAATCAGATCCTGATTATTTAAGTAGGGATAGGTAAAAAAAAGGAGGATAGATTTCAAGAATTATTACACAACACGTAAGCCCTTGGAAGACTAAGCCTATTTCTTGGAGTTCAGACACGAGAATCTCACTTTTTTCTGGACTTTACTTTCAATCTCGATAAAGGTATCTCGGTTAGTGTAATGGTTAGCAAGCTAGACTCACAAATCTTCACGAGTTAGTTCGATTCCTATTGGATGCCCCATTCATACGGCCTTGCATCACATCTAAACAAAAAGCTTAGAAATTTACGAGGATCATTAGATAAATTTCCAGACTTTTTTCGTATGGGCACTTTTATTGATAGTACACACATAAAACTCTAGTCCCCTTCGAAGTAATTTCCTCCGGCTAAAATACACTTGTTGTACCGCTCCAACAACTTCTGGAAGGCCCCATCGAAGTCCTCTTGTTTGAGCGTATCAGTGACCTTCGTCACAGCCTCTTTCATCTCCTCAATTGTCTCATAACGACAGCCTGTGAGCTTAGGGAATAAGCAAAAGTCACAGGGAACAAGGTCTGGACTATAGGGAGCCTGAGGAACTGTCTTGACGCCCATCTTAGACAAATAATCTGTGACAAGGATAGATTTGTGGACTGGTGTATTGTCCTGGTGGAAATGCCACTGACTCGAATTGAAGAGTTCTGGCCTCTTCCGACGGAATCTCTTTATGAACTCCCTTAAAACCTCAACATAGTAACCCTAACCCTAACCCTAACCCTTTGGCCAATCAACTCTGGTGTATTGACTTCCTTACTCCTCCCACACCTCTCATCATCCCTCACAGACTCCCTGCCTTCCTTGAATCTCTTATGCCACTCAAAAACTGATGCTCGATTCATGCAAGATGGTCGAAAAGCAGTCTGAAGCATTCCATACATTTCTGTGGCATTTTTTCCAAGTTTAAAACAGAAATTTATTGCATATCGTTCTTCTTAGGTGTCCTCACGTCCAGATTGCATTTTTGAAATTTACCAGCTATGACAGTCAAGCTTTAGTAGGGTGTATTCCAATTGCTGTTGTAGCTGTTCATTTGAACCTGAAATCATAAAACTTGGTCAGTAATCTCATAAGATGTATAGCAATAAAATACTGAATGTTCAAGAGTCTACGGCAATTTTAAATGCCTGTACAAAAAAGTCTGGAAGCTTATTGAAGGCACCTCGTACTAGTTTCAATCATGCTTGTATTCATGATTAGTTAGATTCGTTTATTATTAATTAATCAAAAATATCTATTGCATTATTCTTTATTTTTTACTAGACGACCGCTAATCCATTGGATCAATAATGCTACAGCGGCTCATGATGATATTGATGCTTCTATTCAGTAAGAAGTGAAGGATTCTTATAATGAGTTCATAGACACTTATACAATTAATTCGGATAGTTAAAAGACGTTTTACCGGCTCATTGTCCTTGTGGGTAGAGTGTTCACCAATGAACCGGGAGACCTGAGTTCAATCCTGTGTCATACCAGAGACTTTAAAAATGGTGCTTGTTACCTCCTTACTTTACACCCAGCGATATAAGGTATGTATCAAGGGTAAAATAGAGCAATCCAGAGAAAGGAGTAGCGCCCTCTCTTACACCTCGGTGTTGTAGCTATTGAAAAGGCAGCCTTCTGATCGCCCTCGACAATGGTCGCAAACTTTACTTACTTAGTGAGAACACCAGCCCTGCAAAAATGATCACCCGGCAGCAAATAAGGCTGGAAAATACTTTATTCTCTGACTTCGTACTTTATAACTATATTGCTTTAATAAAAATCATTCTACGATGTGTCATTTTTGCTGTAATACGGTTAAACACAAACACGCACATATTACATAAAACTTAAAAGATTTTATGTGTTTACCGAATCTTCTGCTCGAGAAGGATGTGGCTCTAGGTCAACAATTTGTTCGAGAATTTAATAAGTTTGAATTGAGAATTTTCCTTCTCCTAGACCAGTTGCTATTCCAAGGTTAAAGAGCCTAATCTACCCTACATTTTTTTCAAAGCTGGATTCATACCTTTCACAAGGATATTAGTGTTATGGGAAATACTAACAGGTTCGTCTAGGATTTGAACTCGGGTCACCGTGTCCATTTCATATGACCATAACCGTTACGCCACCATCGACTCCCAAAATAATAAAGGTTATAGTATCATACTAGGGTACGCTTAATTCTTCGAGTAATATTGAACAAGTCCTGGAGGCAGCACCCCACAAAGCAGCACCTGTTCGGCCACCTACCACCCATCATGAAAACTATCCAAGTTAGACGAACTTGACATGTGGAACACAGCTGGAGAAGTGGGGACGAACTCATAAGCAATGTACTTCTGTAGGCCCCTTCACATGGACGAGCAAAGACAGGACGACCAGCTAGAACCTATATACAACAGTTCTGTGCCGATACAGGATGTAGCTTTGAAGACCCACCGGGAGCGATGGACGATAGAGACAGGTGGCGAGAGAGGGTCAGGGAAATCCG
Organism: Sepioteuthis lessoniana; assembly: GCA_963585895.1. Lineage (NCBI taxonomy): Eukaryota > Metazoa > Mollusca > Cephalopoda > Myopsida > Loliginidae > Sepioteuthis > Sepioteuthis lessoniana. Next base: position 42,406,437 of record OY757907.1, on the reverse strand, counting down.
TACTGGCAGTGCAACATGATGATGATGATGATGAGAGTAACCTTAAATCTGTCTAGTTACCTTTGTAACAGCAGGCTATGAGAATACTAGTGCTCTATTTAGTGATATTAAGAATATGAACTAAATTTTTAAATTTTCTAAAATTTTACATTTTCTTTCCTTCGACCCTTTTCTTTGTGTCTTCTTTTTCCTCTTTCAGTTTCTCATTTTTTTCTTTCTTTGTTTTACGTTTTTCAATTATATTTATTTCTTTTTTTTTCACGATTTCACCAGATCTTGGTCCTTTCAATATATTCTTTTTTCGTTTTTTAAACGTGTTCTTTCTTTCTTTTTAAGTATATATTTCTTTTCTTTTCTTTCTTTCTTTCTTTTTCTAGTCTTCTTTAATTTATATTCCTTCATTTTCTCACCTTTACTTAATTTTCTATTCGTTCATTTTTCATTCATTCATTATTTATTTATTTTCTTCCTTTCTTTTTTAATTTGTGTGCCTTCGTTTTTCACGGTTTTCTTGATCTTTCTTGTTTGCTTGCTTTCTTCTTAAATTCAAATTTTCTCTTTTTTCCATCATTATTCTTTCTTTCTTTTTTTCTTTCTTTCTTTTTTTCTTTCTTTCTTCGCCTTCATGTTTCTTTCTTTCTTTCTTTCTTTCTTTCTTCAATTTGTTTTTATTCATTTTCCTCGCTTTTGCAGAATTATTCCTACTTTTTCTTTCGATATATAATTCAATGGATTTTTCTTTTTTAATTTGTCTTTCTTCTTTTCCTCGTTGTTACCTTTTCTTTCTTTCTTTCTTTCTTTTTTTCTTTTCACTTTTAGGAGCATTATCCTGCTTTTTAAATTTCATATTTTCGTCGGTAAGCCACAACATCTAAAAGGATATAAATTTAAATCTTAAATCATGTAGAAATATATCATACGCAGACCATAACATGTTGCTGGGCGTACCATGAAAAAATCCGCCAGTAACGATTGAACTCTAATCGCAAATTTTCAGTCCGACTAGACCACCCCGATCACGCATACACAGTAAACAGGCACATGCAACTTTTGACTGAACTCTTCGAGAGTTTTCATATTTTTTAAATGGTGGTCATAGATAAGTTTAAGATCAAAGTACATACTTTACCGCTAATGTTTTGCTATACAGAATAAATTATGTCTATAAACACAAAGCATTTTTCTGTCATTTTTTTATTACTTTCTCTTTTTAAAAAGCAACGTCTGTACCATATGATCACGATCTCTCTAATAATTCTATCTCGACATAAGTAAAATTGTTGTTTCATAGTGGGTGGCATTTCTATCAGCAGGGTGAGGAGGGAAGGTAAGAAGTGAGGAAACTAAACGAGGTGACATATCGCACATGCAAATGGGTGCAGCTTGTTCTGTGAGATCCAGGCGAAGGAAAAAGATGAGAAGGGATAAAGTGTGAAGATGGGGTCGGCACAAATTCAGTTTTATTAACCTCAAGTGTTGTCATAAACGATCAAACAAAACGACTGTTGAAAGGCGTCAGTCTGCATGTTGAAATTGATGTTAACTGCTGCAAAGAAAATGTTAAAAATGAGATTAAATATTATAAGTATTTCTTTCTTTCTTTCTTTCTTTCTTAGCAAGTTTTTTTCTTCGATCTTCCGGGTGTTTTTGTCTAAAACTTTCTTTCCCTCACCTACTTGTAATGTATCTTTGGCTCTCCTGAATTTTTCTGCTCTTTCTTTTTTTAATTCTTTTAAAATGAGTCTTTCTTTCTTTCTTTCTTTCTTTCTTTCTTTCTGTCTTTCTCTCTTTCTTTCTTTCTTAACCCTGAGTTTCTATTTCATTTTCTTTTCTTCTTTGATTTTGGCCTTTTCTTTTCTTTTATAATTTTTTCAAAATCATTGTATTTTTACTTTGTTTTAATTGACTATTTTTCTTCCAATTCTGCCTATCAAATTATTTTACATTTAAATTCATGAATCCATTTTTCCTTCCTTCCTTCCTTCCTTCCTTTATGTTCTTGATATTCTGACTCTTTTTGCCTGTTTACATCACGATCTAAAATTGTATATATACTCATAATTTTGCTGCTGATAGATATAATAATATTTATATGAGTTAACGTATATTCAGTTTATATATAAGAACATCTCCACATATTTTTATAACATAAGTATGTGTATACACTATATATTTTTGAATATGTTAACGTTTACGTTTGGGACACACACACACACACACACACACACACACACACACACACACACACACACACACACACACATGCATGGAAGATGCCATGGGCAGATTGTCACCATTATTAATTTTAAGCATGCACTTTAGTTTTTTCAGGTTTTGTCTACTGTACAGCAAACTAGAGCCAATTGGACATTGTCAGTAAGGAAAGCAGCACTATGACGGAATTGACTCATTCAGAAATTTTGAATGCTGTTCTACTTGGCATTCACGCCGGGAGTCCAATACAAAGATTTCACTGATTTTCACTCGCGGTCGTCTCCTAAGAAATAACGAATAATGCCATAAATATTTTTGATTAATGAATTTGAGGGGCAGTCTGAGAACGGATTATATTCATACTGATGAAAACTAAATACCCAGTTCAGATAATGTTGTTTGGGGTGGTCACTAGCGATAGTGATGTTATGCCTCCATTCGTCTTCTCCCATTGCTTCACACTCAGCACGAAGGCCTACATAAAATGCTTGGATGGGGTAGGGCTGCCATATAATCGAGAGAGCTGTTGCTGGATGACCCAACCTCTGGCACCTGGAGTCTGCACCATGCTACGCAAGGTACTGTGTTTGAGATTAAGGTTTGACCATTATGACAAATAGCATATTGACATTTTAGAATCTGTTTAATAAAATTAGGCGTATAAAATTCTATAGGACTTCTATAAAAATGGATTGGCCAGACGACTAGATCTAGAATTAACAAAAATAAAATAACTGGTCATCTAATGGATTTTAGCGTTTCGGCGGATCATAAACTGAAAATGAAAGAAAGCAAAAAAGTGGAAAACCAAGGTGACAATGATACCTGTCGTTGTAGGGGTCATTGGCACGGGCGATATAGTTTATACGAACCAATGAGGAACTCAATAAGAAGTTAAATAAAACAATTTATATCTTTTTTCTTAAGGAACATAAAGAAACAAAAAAAGACGAAGACGTTTGCTGATATATATATATATATATATATATATCATCATCATCATCATATCGTGCTGGCAGCACGGATATCCCTGACCCTCTCTCGCCACTCCTCCCTATCGTTCATCGCCCTAGGCAGGTCTTCAGGACAACAACCTGTATCCTCACATAGCTGCTGAATGTACGTTCGTGCTGGTCGTCCTGCTTTTGCGCGGCCATGTGTGGGGATCCATAAGAGTACATCTCTTATGAGTTCATCTCTGCTTCTCCAGCAATGTCCTGCATGTCTGGTTCGCCTAACTTGAATAGTTTTCGTGATAGGGGGCAGGTGGCCGTACAGTTGGTGTCTTGTGGGGTGTTGCTGCCAGGACTTGTTCAGGATTGCACGCAGCATTCTTGTGTAATTGCCATCTAGTTTCTTCTCCAGCCGTTTTGTTAGCGTCCATGTAGTGCATCCATATAGCAGTATCGATGTGACCGCTGCCTGGAAGAAACTGCGTTTCATTTTATCGGTTAGGTCTGATTTCCATATAGTCGATAGCCTATTGATAGCTGTCCATGCTTTCGTTAACCTCGTTTCGATGTCCTTTTCGGTTGATTCGACGCTGCTTCCTAGGTACGTGAATTTGTCTACTAGTTTAAGAGGGGTTCCTTTTAGAGTGGAGATGTCCCCCGTTTGGTTATAGCACATATATTCCGTTTTGTGTGCATTAACATGGAGGCCTATGCTTGCTGCTGCTCGTTCGTAACTATGCAGAAGTGTTTCGGCTTGGTCAGGTGTATTTGCCAGTATCGCTATGTCATCGGCGTAGTCGGCGTCGGTAATTGTTGTTGCGGGGTATCTTCTGCTTCTTTTCTTCGTCAGTTCGAAGCCATTCTCTTTGATTTTGTCAATCGATGTTCTAAGTACGTAGTCTAGACAAATGATAAAGAGGTACGGAGCCAGCGTGTCCCCTTGTAGTACTCCTGCTACAATGTCGAAGTATTCTGTGTCTCCATCTGGTGATCGTACTTTTACTTTAGTGTTTCTATAGAGAATCGTTATTGCCGCTACGGTTTCTTTAGGTATGCCGTATGCAAGTAGGATTTGTTCCATCTTTCCTCTGTGAATGGAGTCGAAAGCCTTGGTAAAGTTGACAAATATTAATGTCGCTTGTAGGTTCTTTGCCCGTACACCTTCAAGGATTCTGCGGATGGTTAATATTTGTGAGGTCGTGGATCTATTTCTTCGGAAGCCATTTTGGTTTTTTCTAAGTATGTTGTCGATTTTGGGTTCTATTCGGTTTCGTTGTAGGGCATTGTAGATTTTGGCAGCTATGGATGTAAGTGTTATGCCTCGGTAGTTTTTGGCTAATCCGAGGTCCCCCTTTTTAGGGAAGGGGAGTATGCATCCCTTCATCCATCTATCTATCGGATTTTGATTGTATACTGCGTTGCAGTGTCGGATCACAGTGAATATATACGAAAGTTTGGCAGCTATGGAACGACACCTGGGTACCACTTGAATGGGGTGCCACTGAGCTGCTTTTAGACAATTTATCGTCGGATTGTGGAAAAAAAATTGACACAAGAGAACTTGTGTGGTCCTGTTTGTTAAAAAACCCTTAACTTTTTGTTATTAATTTTGCTTGGTTTGCACTCAAAACTGAGGGAATTTTCTCTCTTCATTGATATTACTCCCAGATACAGTCTGACCCAAACTGGTTGTACCTGTTAGGGTTCCAACTATGGGTCAAACATATCTGTTTAAACAATTTTCAATTTTGATAAGACCCAGTGCAAAAAACAAAGAAAAACTCTAACGAAGCAACTTCACAAAAAAAAGTAAATATGGACGTATAATGAACGCGATTCCTTGATACCTAAGCATAAAATAACTCTAGATGTGTTGATATGCCATTAAAACCATCCAATCACTCATTCAGAGAATTCATCAAATTTGGAGTTATTTTCAAACTTTTTTTATGGAGCGCTCCTGTCTACTAAATAAATACTATTGCTTCATGCTTTTTGACTTACCGTCATTTCTGTGAGAAGAAAGTTTTTCAGAATATGTGATAAAAATGTACTGTCAGCATCAATTTCAAATAAAAGTAAAACAAGACAGATGAATCGTGTACATGTCTCACGAAAATGGCGGAAAGTCAAGGATCATTTTGATATATTAGTTATGTTGATAACAAGAACCCCATCTCCATGTAATGCAATAAGAACTATATAAATTTTGGGAGGGAACGCCGTGGTGTGCTGACTAACGTGCTGGACGGCGATATCGTAGTCAGCGAGTTCGAAATCCAGTCACGCTATTACATTAACTTACGGACTAATATGCTTAGAGAAAAGTGGGAACACCTTTTCTCCCAATAATAAATTAGATAGAGCCACTACTGTTCTGCTGCAAGGATAGCTTAAGGCATTAAATACCTATGAAAGATGTTATGTCATTAAACAAAGAAATTTGAGAAATTCCCTTAATAGGGGAAATTCCTTTGAATGCAAAGCAAGCGAAATAATTCTCGAAAAAAATTTAGGGGACTTTTAGCGAGGGTGAACACCTTGGCTCACTTGCACCGAATATTCTTCAGATATGTGATCTCTATTTGATTATCATAGTTTAGAACATTGTTAAATTATATATATATATATATATATATATATGTATATATGTATATATATATATATATATATATATATATATATATATATATATATATATATATATATATATATATATATATATATATATATATGTAAACAATAGTAATTGTGATTCATAACGGTTTAAAATTTAGAATTTACTTCGCAGCTAATGACTCCTCGTGGCTGAATGGTTAGAAGCTTTGGCTTGGCGTTTGAGTCAACCGGGTTTCGATCCCAGCTACGGGAAGATACTGTCTAGCCGCACTGATGAGTTCTGATAGAACGAAAGAGATCTGTCTGTGGATGACTATATATATATATGGTAAAAATAGAAAGATGGAAGATAACCACGTTTGAGACCCTGTGTGGGTCAAGGCAGATCTGTGATCTCAGTGTAGCAGGACAAGAAACTGAAAAAGAAACTGACATTCATTAATTGGTTGTTTTTAACGGCATGTCATTCCGCCAAGGGTTATTTTATGCTTTAAGGGTTCCGGAATTGTGTTCATTGTTCATTCATATTTACATTTTTTGTTTAGTTGTTTCTTAAAAGCTTTAATTTTTTTTTGCACACGGTTATATAATATCAAGCATTCCTCTCTAATACAAATGATTTGCATTCACCTGTATGATTTCAAATAACTTATGATAAAGATCCTTTGTAAAGAATAGAGCAGATAAATCTGACCCATAAATTCAACCCTAACAGGTAATGCCAGTCCGAGTCAGAATGGACCTGGAGGTAATGACAATTGTGAGTTACTTTACATTCTCCAGAGGACCAGAACTGGATCCTCATTATCACACACAATTTAGTCTTATATCCAAGATATCCCCTTTTGGACGGGGGTCTTAAGCCCTCTGATGGGAATACAGTCAGTGTATTTTAAGCTTTTCCGACTGAGTAACATACTCTGAGTGCACTAGAGACGAGTTGGCGTCCGTGACAGGAAGGAAGATGTAGTTATATAATTCAATAATCGACTTGAAATCGACTTATTCGTTGAGCTGCTATTAAGATAAAGTTATCTAAAAGTTTGAAATCATCATGTCAGAGTAAGAGCAGAATATATATATATATATATATATATGTCAGTAAAATTGTTGACCTTAGTCAAGGGTGACACGAAAGCTCCCTTTTCAATAGCTACTACACCGAGGTGTAGGGAAGGACACTACTCCATTTCCAGGATTGCTCCACTGCTCTGGATCCTTACCTTATAGACATGAGTGCTAAGCAAAGCGGCATCAAATACCATTATATATATATATATATATATATATATATATATATATATATATATATATATATATATAATGATATTCTTTCAAGTGTATAATTGTATACTAATAAAAAAAAGAGTAAAAGCTCACGATTCCGAGTTTCCCGTCGTTGATCCTCCGGTGAGCTAGTATTTGTGATGCGTAAAAGACTAGCTTAGCTAAGGATAGACAACGTGAAATTTGAAGTCATGCGTTTTATTTATCTTGTTTTCCTATAATCCGATTTCGTACTTGAAAGAATATTCAGATATTACTTTGTATTTTTGTGCATAGAGTATTGTAAATGTTTTACTGATTAAAAACTCTTTAAGAGTTACATTTGAATCATATATATATATATATATGTGTGTGTGTGTGTGTGTGTGTGTGTGTGTGTGTGTGTGTGTGTGTGTGTGTGTGTGTGTGTGTTGTGTGTGTGTGTGTGTGTGTGTTTGTTTGTTTATGTACACATATCCACTTGCAACCACTCACACGTACATATATATGCATGTATACAATTAATTTTAGCCCTGGTTTTGGGTACTTTTGCCGTTAAATACATCACAACAAGTTGTGGTATTTCAGTAAGGCAGCTTTTCCAGCCTGACGTGTACTGCAAAGAATTTGATCCCACACCGACAGAATCGGGAATATTGACTGTGGATAAAGGAATAAGACCCTCTTTTATCCACAAATGATGTCTGGGCATATCACTAAACTGCATCCTGTGGTGAGTTTCTTGTTCAAAAATTCTGGGAAATGAGTAGACCCCACTTCCTTGTCATTACGATCAGAGTAAGGTTTCATCGAGAGGGCAAATAAATCTATTTGAGATCATTACTTTGTGCCATATATAATTGGAAGCCGTAATTTTAACACTGATTATGATATAAAATAAACTAATCAGGGTTGACATGTTATAAATTTAACTAACAAACCAAGCAACTCACCGGGGGGTGTCCTTGTGATGTAATGATTAAAGCGCTGGCCTGCTGAATCACTGTAAGCGAGTTTGAACTCCAGTCGCACAATTACGATCACATTCAGACAAATACCCTTGGTATAAACACCTTTATCCTCCAAGCTATGGGTTAAATAGTAACACTACTGTTCTTCCAGAAGGTTGTATTTGGGATTAAATAACCCAAGAATGTTGATATGCCATTAAATTGAAGAAACAGAAACAACCAACTAACCATCCAGCTAACTCGCCAATCAGCCAAATAAAAAATGTAATATTTTTGTTTACTTTTTATAATAAGTCTCTAAAGAGCTATGAGTATACTGTATAAATCTGAAATAGTGATTGATTCACTTTTCAAGGCATATCAACTTGTTTAGAGTTATTTCATACCAAGAAGTTAGGGAATCATGTTCAGTGTACGTTCATATTTACATTTTTTGTGAAGATGGTTTTTGAGAGTTTTTTTCTCCATTAATTGTGTTTTTTTTGGGGGGGGCGGATCACGTGGTGTCCACGTAGTGTAATGCTTAAAGCGCTGGACTGTGGAATCGAAGTTAGCGAGTTCAAACTCCAGTCGTTCTAGTACGTTCACTTTCTAAATAAATACCCTGAAGAAAATTATGTACCCCCTTATCCTCCAAGCTATGGATTAAATAGTACCACTACTGTTCTTCTAGAAGGATGGCTTTGGCATTAGATAACTCGCAAAGGTTGATATGTGATAAAACAAATTACCGCGTACTGCTCCTACCAAATCCGAATAATTTTTAAACAAATCAATTTGACCGATAGATGGGACTCTAACATGTACTACTACTCTAAGACAGAGTCAACCTGGAAGTAATGTCAATGAAGGTGTGCTTCTAACTTTCTAGATCTCCTGAACGAGAGTCTTATCTTTAGATGCAGTTTAGTGTCATATCCAACATATTCCATTTTGGGGGTTTCTTACTCCTCAGTAGGAGATGCTGTCAGCGAATTCTCAGCAGTGTGTCTAAAATGGTGAGTTATGCCTAAATGTATCAAAAACGTTATGATGATAGGATAACACCAGTTTTCGTAACTATTTTAAAATCATCCATAGTAATAAAAAAACTACAGTCACGTGATCTTGAGAAAAAAAAATCTTCTGATATTACTGTTGCGAAACCTCAACGTTAACGAAAATAATTTACGAACAAATCCTTATGAAAAAAAAAAAATCTAATGAAATAAATACTCACCAATCATTTTAATTGACAAGTCACTCTATGGCTTTTTTATGCTTTTTTCCTTAATGTTTTCACACATTTTCTTTGTCAATCTATTCAGAGATTAACATGGTTGTAATTGTCGTTGCTGTTTAATTTTTTACTCACTTGTTTCCATTATCCGTAATAGTGTGATCGTTATTCAAACATTTCTTTTTAGATATCTTTTATTTATTTTTCTCTGTATTTCGTCTTTTCTTGGAAAATTATTCAATATAATCCAATTCTCCTTCTTTCTACTTTTCTTTCAGATCTTTTTTTCTTTTAAGAAATTAACCTTATTTCTAATCATTAACAAGTTTCTTTTATTCTTGTCTTTCCTTTTTCTTCATTTATCTTCTTTTTCTATATATTTCTCTTTTTTTCCACGTTGTTTTTCGTTAAGTTCTCTTTCCTTAAATATTTTAAATTCTCTTTCTTTTCTTACACAATTTCCAAATGTCTTTCTTTCCTCTTTCTTTTACTATTTTAGTTCATTTTACCCTTTTTCTTCTTGATTATTTTCCTCTCTTTATGAAACTTTCTTTCTTTCTTTCTTTCGTTTTGAAGTTTTCTTCCTTTTTCCACTTCTTTTTTCATTGTTTATCTTTATAATCACCTTTTGTTCTTTCTATATTTTTCATCGATCTTTCTTTCTGTCTTTCTTTCTTTCTTTCTTTTCTTCGTTTTCTTTTTCTTTAATTTTCTTTCTTCCTTTCTATTTAGTTTCCCAAGTCCTTTTTATTCTTTTTCTTTCTTGATGGTCTTTATTTTATATAATTTTCTCTCCCTTCTTTCTTTCTTTCTTTCTTTCTTTCTTTTCACTATTTCCTGTTTTTACTTTTTATTTCTCTTTACTCTTTGTTTTTTTTCACTCTTTTTCTTTTTTCCTTCTCGTCTATTTTTTTCTTCGTTTACTTCTTAAAATTCCTGTCCATTTTCTTCTTCTTTTATTTGTTCTCTACTTTTTATTATTTCGAATTTGTCCGTCTAATTTCCGTTTTCAATTTCTCCAAGTCTTCTCCCATACCTTGTTTCTAATTCTCTTCTTTCGTTGTCTTTTTTTTTGCTTCAGTTTATCTTTTTTCTATATATTTCTATTTCTTTCATCTAGTCCTTCAATTTTTCTTTCGTTATAGTCTCTTTCTTTTCTTTCAAAATTTCCCTGTTTAACTCCTCTTTCTTTCACTATTTTTTTTCATTTCACCCTATTTTTCCCTTCTTCTAAATCTTCTTGGATTAAACTTTTTCTTTTTGTTCTAATTTTTTTTCCCTTTTCCTCTTTTATTTTCTTTTTGCAACTTATTTCTTTTTCTCTGAGTCTCACACTTTCTTTCTTTCTTTCTTTCTTCGTTTTCTTTTTCATTAATTTTTTAAAAAATTGATTTCTTTTTTTAGATCCTTCCTGTTATTTTCCCTTTTCTTTCAATTATTCTCTTTAAAAAATGTTATTTTCTGAGTCCCATATTTATTTTCGCAATCTTTCAAGTCTCCTTTTTTAATTCTCTTACCTTCTTTTTTTTTAAAAATTCTTTTGTTTTCTTTCTTTCTTCCTATCCCTTTTCTCTAATTCCGATCAATATTTTGTTAATACCTTTTTTTTTATTCGAATTGATCGCTGACTTTTTATTCATTGCTTTCTTTCCTCTTTCTTAGATGCTTGTGTCGCTCTTGATATCATTTTCCTTAATCAAATTTTAGCATCAATATTAGGTATTATGCTAATTCTCCTCACAAAACTATCACTATTAACACCATCATTGATAAAATTAACTCTACGACACTCTTATAAAATAACCAGAATGAAATTTTCATTATGACTCATATTGTTTTAATTGTGTATTTTCCTTGCTTTTATCCACGATATCATTCCACTTACAAATGTGAGCTTTTTAAATTTCAATGGCTCGTAGTATTTTAGTTATTGCTTTATTGTAGTTTTTGGATAATTTATTTTTGCTTCTGTTGTCATGGATTTATCTATTATTATTAAATTACAGGGATTAATAGTTTTGTGACATTACTTCTTCTGTCTTTATATACACTTATTTAGATGCAATAATGCATGTACATGTAGGTGCGGTCGTATTTGTATGAGTGTGTTTGCATATGGGTGTAGCGTGTGTGTAGTGTTATATTATGCCTAGAAGTTGAGGAACTACACACATTGTACGGGGTTTCTCATAATAGACGCAACCCATTAATATGATAATGGTTTATTACTGAGACAAGTGCAATGGTGGTCATTTGGAACATGTCCTGTAAAAATGCATTATTTAAGCTTGAGACATCAAATCAATTTTATAGAATATTGTTATAATATCAGCTTTCAGGACATGGAATTTTCTTTTGATTTTTTTGTCTTTGTAATAAATCATTATTATATTAATGGGTTGCATCTATTTAGAGACATTGTCAATGATTTTTTTCTTCAAATAAGCTGTGTCAAGAAACATTTTTTTCTTTTTTCTGCCAAGGCATTGTGATCGAGGTTTAATAGTTGTTATAGTATATTATTTTCATATCTGAAACAAAAAAGAACACAGCATTATTATTAGTAGAGTTATTAGCAGTCACATGGGTCCCATGTATATTGAGACACCCTATACGTTTATATTTGTATTTTTTCTGTTGTTCTTTCGTAAATGTTTTGAAAAGTTTTATATGATGTCACTTATTCCAGACATAAGCATAATGGTTAGAGTATTCGCCAGTGGTCCGGAAAACATGGGTTCGATCCCAGGTCGTCATATCAAAGACTCAAAAAATGGTACTTGATGCCTCCTTTCTTAACACTCAGCATTATAAGGTACAGATCAAGGGTAAAGTGGAGCAATCCTGGGAAAGGAGTAGCGCCCTCCCATACACCTTGGTGTAGTAGCTATCGAAAAGGTGGTTTTCGGGTCACCCTCGACTATGGTCGCCAACTTTACTTTTTTTATTATTCCTATCAAACATAGACAATTTTCAAACAGATATATTTCAACCATATATGTGATCCTAACAGGTACTAACACTCCGGTTCAGAGTGGACCTAAGGTTAATGGCAATAAACGGGTACTCCCCACACTCGAGATCTCCAGAATTGGAGTCACACCGTCAGATGCAGTTTAGTGTCATATTTAAGACACCTCATGTTTTGAGAATTTACTCCTTATCAAGAATGCTGTCAACGTATTCTAAGCCACCTCCAACAGGACAAATATATTCCTGCGTGTGTTAGTAGTATGATGGTTATCGTCGTATGCAGTAGACACGACCACACGAGTTCAAATCCTGGAGGAGTCTGATGGCATTTCACATAGTATTAATACTCTTGGAAAAGATATGAATCCAATTATTCTCTCTCCAGCAGTGGGTAAATAGTAAAGCAGGCTGGTTTTATTTGTCTTGGCTCCGTATCCCTTCTAAGAGAAGGAAAACTCTAAATTCAAATATGTTAAACTCTGCTAAAATTGATTTTTTGTCACACTGTGCCTGTGCGGAGGGATTGGTAAATAGATACATTTTTATATGAATGTGTAGTACTTTTAAAAGGGTGGTGGCTTAACCAATTGGGTCTTAGCAAATTTTAAAAGAAAGTTAAATAGAAAGAAAAAGGTTTCTAAGTAATAAAATAGAAAGAATTATCGGCATTAATAGAATAAAAGGATTATTTTTTAAATGTTTACTATAAGCTGAAGTTTTCGACGCTAGTATGGTTAGAGGTCAGTATAAAAACATCTTATTTCTAAATGATTTTCGTACTTGAGTGGTTAAAGTGGTAAAAGTTCGGGGATTCGCACTGATGTCACACCTCAGAAATTGAGCAGAAACATGGAAACCAGTGAGTTCACGAAAATCCCAATAATTGGCAATTGGACACAGAGCGAGGGTTTTTCCTCTCTTCCGTTCCCTTTAATTAGGGTCAGCTTGACTTAGGCTGAAAAGCTAAGTGTCACACACGCCACTCCAAGGTTGGTTCGAGAGAAGGCTATACGTTTTCATCATCGGCTTTGTTTGCTTCCTTTTCCTTTATGAACCTGACTAATGGCTACTAAGTTTTCAACCAGAACTGGCAGCCAACTTCTTTTTAAAAATCGAACATAATGGGAAAGGAGGTCGGTTAGCAGGCGAGACTGAATGGACTGTGGATCGATACAGCCGCAATTTTAATACCTTTAATTTAATATTTCTTTTTTTTTTTCATCTTAATCTTCCGTCTGCTTTTTTTTTTCTCGTTAGTATATACCTTCTTGATTTTTTATCTGTTGCCATTAGAACTTTTTTCTAAAACCCAGCAGTCTAATACATCGGCAGCATCAGACCCTCTCTCCCAAGTCTAGTCTGACCTAGAGTGATAGTGCCAGTAAAGGTCTCATCTAGTCTTCAAATATATATTCTAAAAAATTATTTGTATCAGATAGGAATGCTTTAGACCATAAAACTATGTTCATATTATTAGTATTAGACATAATACTTTAAACCGTATAAATGAAGGAAAATTATTTGTATTTAGGATAGTTACTTGAAGCTCTATAATCGTTTACACATTATTATTCTCATGACAAACTTGAAACCATATAATTGCTTGTTAAAAAAACTAAAATTGACTTCGAGATTAAATGACTCAATCATGAGTTGCCATGCCCTAAAACCAACCAAACAACCAACTCACCAAAAATATGGCTTCTATTGTTACTGTTATTTAGTAAGCATTGTTTATTCCGCTAAAAAGGCCTTTAGTTGATAACAATTACATCGTGACGAGTTTCCGCCACAAACGAAACTTACAGTGTTTGTTGACAATGATTAAAACTGGTCGCTTCATTTAGATGTTTTTACATTTCAAAGCTTCGGTAAATTACCTTCCGTATATTCTAAACCGAGTCTCATTGTAATTGTCTTTAATTCGAATCATTTTGAGATGAGGCTTCTTAATCTGAGAATTAATTTTTATTTATTGCGGACTTTTTGTCCTCATCTTGGTAGGTTTTGTGTTGTTTCTTCTTTCACTACGTTTCGCGTTGGCGCGGAGTCTCTACGGTTCCAGGTGAGCATTGTCAGAAGATAGCGGTTTCAAATCCTACCCGAGCCGGCCAGAGGGTTACTTGGTCAAAAACGTGGTGCGATAGACAACAACTATGGAAGGCAGTAATTACTGGGGATACGGTTACAAGACTCAGCATTCCTATCCGAAGTCGCGGTAAATCACCTGAAGAAGGCCAGAGGTGAAATTTGACCGAAACGTAGTGAAAGAAGAAACAACACAAAAACTACCAAGATGAAGACAAAAAAAAAAGTCCGCAATAAATAAAAATTAATTCTCATATTCTCATTGATTCCTATAACATTTGTTAACAAAGTCAGTTTCCAATTATTTGCACAGCTCTCTCTAGATCACCTTTCCCACCCATTCATCTATTTCTGTATGACTTCTGAAACTATGATCGCTCCGAATATGCTCGTCGGTCATATAATATTTCTTATTTGTTCTTGTATAAGTTTTATTGCAGCTTTGGGTTAACATGATAATGGAATCGTGCGCCAAGTCTTTTAATTGAAGAATTGACTCAAACCTTAATGCTGAAGAATATTCTTTATTTTTTCTTTTTCGCAGTCTATGAAAGGTTTTTTGTATTGTCATCAACTACGGTATTTCCAATCAATATCCAGTTTAGGAAGTGCATTAAATATTTCACAGAGGATACTGCGCAGGGGTTCAATACTTTGATCATGTTTATTTTCCTGTTAAAATACTTAATTTTGTCATGCCCAGCTTTGGAAATGAACTGGCTATTTCATAGCGGATAGTGCGCAGTTATTCATTGCTTTGATCATGTTTATATTCCAGTTGAAAATACTTGATTTTAACATGCCCAGCTTTGGAAATGAACTGGCTATTTCATAGCGGATAGTGCGCAGTTATTCATTGCTTTGATCATGTTTATATTCCAGTTGAAAATACTTGATTTTAACATGCCCAGCTTTGGAAATGAACTGGCTATTTCATAGCGGATAGTGCGCAGCTATTCATTGCTTTGATCATGTTTATATTCCAGTTGAAAATACTTGATTTTAACATGCCCAGCTTTGGAAATGAACTGGCTATTTCATAGCGGATAGTGCGCAGTTATTCATTGCTTTGATCATGTTTATATTCCAGTTGAAAATACTTGATTTTAACATGCCCAGCTTTGGAAATGAACTGGCTATTTCATAGCGGATAGTGCGCAGTTATTCATTGCTTTGATCATGTTTATATTCCAGTTGAAAATACTTGATTTTAACATGCCCAGCTTTGGAAATGAACTGGCTATTTCATAGCGGATAGTGCGCAGTTATTCATTGCTTTGATCATGTTTATATTCCAGTTGAAAATACTTGATTTTAACATGCCCAGCTTTGGAAATGAACTGGCTATTTCATAGCGGATAGTGCGCAGTTATTCATTGCTTTGATCATGTTTATATTCCAGTTGAAAATACTTGATTTTAACATGCCCAGCTTTGGAAATGAACTGGCTATTTCATAGCGGATAGTGCGCAGTTATTCATTGCTTTGATCATGTTTATATTCCAGTTGAAAATACTTGATTTTAACATGCCCAGCTTTGGAAATGAACTGGCTATTTCATAGCGGATAGTGCGCAGTTATTCATTGCTTTGATCATGTTTATATTCCAGTTGAAAATACTTGATTTTAACATGCCCAGCTTTGGAAATGAACTGGCTATTTCATAGCGGATAGTGCGCAGCTATTCATTGCTTTGATCATGTTTATATTTCGGTTTACAATTTTGATTTTATCATGTCCATTTCAGAAAGTTTACTGAATATTTCGTACACATACTGTCCAGATATATAATGCTTTGATTTCGCTTAAATTCCTGCTTAAAGTTTTTCAGTTTCCTCATGCCAATTCAAGAAGTGTACTGAATATTTCCTTGCGGCGAGTGTTCAGGTTATTATTGCTTTGATAATGTTACTATTCAAGGTAATAATATTTTTCTAATTCTTATGAGTGTTTGTTAATCAGCTTTTTTCTTCATTTTTTTTTTCTATTTGGATCCGCTTAATATATTTCGGTATTTTTTTTTTTTGTTTCTTTCCCGTTCAGTGTATTTACGATTCTTACCGTCTGTTATCGACCTTCCTTCAAACATATCTTTAATTTCGTCAATGGTTTTGATTTTGCTCACAACTGCCAAAACATAATTTTCATCTTCCTTATTTTATCTCTCCGCAACACGATAACAATTATACTTAGTTGCTGCTTTTAACGTCGCAATCTTCGTTTCAATCGTCGTTATTGTTCTCGTAACATTGCATGCTGTCACGAATGACTTCCTAATCCCGTCATGCAATTTTTCTCTAGCTTCACCCAACCACCACTCTCAATACGCACAAATCTCCTTCTCCATCCATCCATCCTCTCCCCTCGATTACCCTACCGAAGCCAAAGTTCTGCGATAAATGTGGAGCCCTCTTCCTTGGCCGGCAGATATCACCAGTCGTTAGCACGGCAGGACTATAACGGGTGTGGTTGTAATGGTGGTAGTGGTGTTTGTGGTTGGTGATGGCAGAGCGGGGAGAAGGGGTGGGAAAATATTTAATTAAAATTTTAAAATATGTTCCCTTTGGTTATTCAATAACAAACTGTATATAATTGCTTCAATGAAAATAACAATAAAACGAATCATGTACATGAATAAAAAGCTAACAATTAGATATTTATTTGCACACACATACACATACTCACTTATATATATATATATATATATATATATATATATAAGAAATATATCGAAGACTATAAAGACTGACGCTTTGTATTTTTTAAAGTAAAAAAAAAATTAAAATCGAATGAAGACTTTGTATATGTGAACAACTGAGCAGTTCCTATTATAAAGACATGTCTTGATGTCGAGACTACAGTTTAGGAATCTAGACTTTGCCTGGGCGAATAGAGCTGATTCGAAAAAAGATACTTTTTCAACGAAATATTTTTGTGAAACATTGGACTTTCCATTTGAAGTGCCCTCTATACTTATGAAAAAGTTAGTTCGAACATATTTACAGTATTGCTCATATTGTGTGTTTAAATGCCAAATAAACGGTGAAAAATTATATAATCAAATTTTTAAATGAAAAAGCCAGTTTCTTTTTAATCCTATTAAAAAAGAATTTCGATGAAAACTCACCTTGCTAATTGGAAGAAGTACGAAACTAACTACTTAATTTAAATACCTCTTCTAAGAAATTCTGTATATATATATATATATATATACATATATATATATATATAGCCATCCATAGACAGATTGTTTCGTTGTATCACAACTCTTCAGTGTGGATAGACACGGGAGAGTCTCGAAGCTGGGATCAAAACTGACTTATACCCCAGCTGTAGATTCTACGGTACAGCCACGCGGAATCTCGAGTAAGCGAAAGGATTTTAAATGCACATGTATCACATTGTTTTGTTTACATATATCCGCTTAACGGCTACATTTTTATGCCTTTACTTTCCACTCTGTACCTGGCAACAATCCTCGAATTGAAATCGAGCAGAACTTGAATATCTGTAGATTCACGTCTTTTAACATTATATAGAGTGTTTAAAAATGTTCCTTTATGATATTGTTTTAAAGTCTCTACCAGTAAAGAAACATACCAAAAATTATCGGAATCTTCCCCAAGTGGTCTCCAAAATATCAGTTCTGTTTTTTTTAGCAAAGATGTTTCCATAGAAATGATATTTTTTAAAACACTGGTTGGAAATTATAAGTATGTATTGATAGGAATGATGAGCTTGCAGAATTTATTTGAAATTATTTCATTAAGTTACTTCCATAATATATATATATATATATATATATGCAGATACATTATATAGACATGCACGTACACATATATTTTGGTTTTTATGTGCGTAGGATACAAGAAAAATTATGGATGTTAGCATCACACAGTTAGGAAATGTAGCCTCGATGAGTCAATGAAAAAACAGGCTAGCAAATGACATTTTGAAGAAAACAATGGAACAGTCGGAGTTTGGGAAAATAGTTTAAGGATAATGTCAAATTACAGCAATTTTTTCTCTTCCCCTATCTTTTTCTATATCTTTCTCAATCACTTTCTCTATCTGTCTCTCAGTCTGATTCTCTCTCTCTCTCTGGCTTTTATATATATTGGCCTAGTGAGTAGAGTGTTCGCCAATGGTCCGGGAGACCGGGGTTCAATCCTAGGTCGAGTCATACCAAAGACTTTAAAAATGGTACTTGATACCTCCTTGCTTAACACTCAGCAATATAAGGTACATATCAAGGGTAAAGTGGAGCAATCCAGGGAAAGGAGTAGCGCCCTCCCCTACACCTCGGTGTAGTAGCTATTGAAAAGGGAGCCTTCTTGTCGCCTTTGACTACGGTCAACTTACTACTATATATATATATGCGTATATATATATATATATATAGCCAGCAAAGCAGTATAAAAATTAAAGAAACTAAAATCTCTCCTTTTATTATATGCTTATTACCAGTAGTTCCATGCTTCACCTATGTGATAGAGGATAAAACCACGAGTTTACTACATAGTTTATACATACAACTTCTCGTAATGAGGGTAAAATAAAAGTTGATATTTCAGTTTCTTTTACTTTATATATCATCATCATCATAATGTCGTGTCACCAGCACTGATATCCCTGACCCTCTCACGCCACTTCTCCCTATCGTTCATCGCCTCATCCCGTATTCTCACATAGCTACTGTGTGTATGTTCGAACTGGTCGTCTTGCCTTTGCTCGGTCATATGTGGGGGTCTATAGGAATACATCACTTATGAGCTCATCTCTGCTTCTCCAGCAGTGTCCTGCATGTCTGGTTCGTCTAACTTGGATAGTTTTCGTGATGGGAGGTTGGTGGCCGTAGAGTAGGTGCTTTGTGGGGTTTTGCCTCCAGGACGTGATCCTAATATCATGGAGTAGTTTGACTCTCTCCCACTCTATCTGTCCCTTTTGTTCCTGACAAGCCCTGAAGACTGCAACCAGTATCCGGACAGAACAGTAGAACAGATGGAAGTTTTTGCCTATCGACCAACACTTGTGTGTCGATGTGTAGGAGTGCATAGAAGAACGTTGCTTACGAGTTCGTCCTTTCGTCTCTCCTGTGCCCAGCTGGTCTTGCTCGTCTTTTTTGGATATTTTGTGAGATGGGAGGTAAGAGGCCGAACAGCTGTTGTTTGGTGAGGTGCTGCTTCCAAGATTTGTTTAAAACAGTGCATAGCACTCTTGATTAGTTCACTTCTTGTTTTTTTCTCTTAGCATTTTCTTTAAAGTCCAGGGTGTGCAACAAACTGTAATATTGAAAAAGCTTGAGGAATTTTATGAATGTGAGTTTGTGTGTGGATTTATTATAGATGTGCTCAACTGACTTATTTACATGCATATTTATGAACAGGTAGACACATACACACACACACGTGCATACATACACAGATGTTTATGATTCTGTATCTGTTATGTATACACGATAGTACAAACATGAATCTCTAAGTTGGGACTCACAAAATCGAATTAAAAAAAATTCGATCTCTCTTCTCTATTACTTATCTTTGTTATTTACACTTCTCTTCATTTCACTATATTTCTCTTTCTCTCTCTCTCTCTATATATATATATATATATATTAGTTATATATATTTAATTCCTGCAATTTAGACTGTGATCCCTGGGTTTCATGGAGTTTTTTGCAAAACAACAATCATCAGGCTGTCTAGAAAATGAAATGAATCGAAAATCGAAAAATACAGTAAAAAAAAAAAACGTTGGGATTTTGTAGGAATCTTTACGTGTGATTTTAAGTGTGTGAGTGTGTGTGGGTGTATGCGTATGGTTGTGTGGGTTATAGTTGCGTATTAATGTGTGTACGTATGGGTTTAAGTGAAGGTACAAACGCAGCGCGTTGTTTTAACCGGATATAAATTCGTATGTGTATCTTAATTTTTCCCAATATTATTTTATTTCTGTACGTAAATGTGACTATAGCTAACGAAAAAACATCACTGCATGTCGAGGGGAATGAATAAAGATTTGTAAACGTATTTAAACGGCTATATTATGGTAGACCAGAATCACAATGGGTAAAAATATTGTATTGCAATATAATATTGTATTGCAATATTATATTGTACAATGTTGGTAATATATTTAGGGAAAGGAATTCGGCTAGGACATTATAACAAATTGATGAAATATTACGCAAATATTATATATATACTATAGTTATCTTTGATAGTATGTGCGTAATGAAAATAATAAAGGTGTTGCAATAATCGTATATTTATGTACAATGATGATTATAACTGAAGAGCAAAGTGTTGTCATTATAAATCTAAGGAAATTGATTAAGGAAATTGATGGCAAGTTTGTGAGGTATGGGTAATAGTTGGGCGTTTGGGATGGTTATTTTTCATAGTTATATGTTTTGTGTTCAAGTTGTGTGATATATACGCTATCGTAGAAAAGGGTAGAGTGTACGTGGTAGATAAGGTGAATGTTGAGCGTCGGGGCTGATTCTTAATTTTCATAAAAATGTAAAATTAACGGATAGTAGAGGCGTGTGGAGAAGAGTAGGGGAATTAAAGGAGAAAAATGGTACATATATTTTGTTGCGGGGGTGATGGTTGGTGGATGAAAATTGGACTTACAGTACTAAAGGGTTTTTTTTTCTTTTTTTTGTTTATATTTGAGGTGTTAGATGGGTTATGTGTATGGATCGAAGTGTGATAGAAGTCGTTGTTCTCGTGCCTAAATTTTGAAAGGACATCAGATTTTTTTTTATTTAGTAGGGTGTTTTGTGATAGATAGGTTATGATGGCTAATTTTTCGCGGAGGCAAAGAAGACATGTTTTTGATGTTTTTGTTGTAGGCAGGTCCTTGTTTTAGTATCTCCCAGGGGATTGTAGGAGAGATGTTTGTGTTTTTAGGTGCCATATATACGAGGATATTGGATGCGTAGTTTCTGTTTTTGAAAGAAAGTTTATGGTTGTAAATTCTCTGTTTTATGGTACCATCCCTTGCACCGATGTAATGTTCGACGGAGTTGTTTGTTTTTACCATGGCTTTGTATATGATGTTTTTATACAGGTATTTTTTGGTAGGGGGCATGTGCTTTTGACCCTTCAATTGCATTGGTTGGAGAAGTGTGTTGTACTGTTGGTGGATGTGATTTTTTTAAATTATTATTTGTGACATGTTGCTTGTACAATTGTAGCTAATCTTAATGTTGTTTTTGTCAAAAAAATTGGCTAGGGGGCTATTACTGGGGAAGTGCTTGGAGATTAAGTTTAGGAAGTTCCTGCGTATATTAAATGATATGCATTTATTGTAAGGTGGGTTAAACCAAATAATATTTCTACTTCTGTGCTTGTATTTTGGAGGTATGAATTCAAGTGCTTGTCTATAACCAGTGTTTTAATGCTTTCTCATATATCTGTTTGTGTTAAAAATATCGATATTTGAGGAGTTGTTGAATAGTCTACGGCTGATAGATTTTGGGATTTGTTTGGTAATTGAGGTTGGGTGATTTAAAGAAGTGTGCATGTAGATTGGTGTGTCATTATCTTTTTTTTTAATAAATTCCATGAATTAAATATATATATCTAATATATATTTATGTATTTATTATCATATAGCTCTATCCTAGATATTGAGCACTCTCCATATTATATTGCACTTGGTTAGACACAAACCCACGAAGTGATTTAGTGACAACTAACACTGTTACAATATATATATATATATATATATATATATATATATATATATATATAAGCAAGTTTTGTTAAAGACGATTCGAACACAGAATAGAAATAAAAAATTGAAAATAATAAACAGTGTTATATCATCTTTAACAAAACTTGCTTGAATAATAACTTGCTGCCTAAATACACACTCTTCAATATATATATATATATATATATATATATATATATATATATATATAGTACAATTTAATGGCGATTCAAACTTGGTTAAGTCGTCATAATAAATTCATTTCGGCGGAGAATATTATTGCTTTACTCTCGGTCTCGTCAGATGACTCTTTACATGCTTTCCTCCTGTCGCAAAGTAGCGAATGTGGAGTTTCAGTTCTTATTCAGAAGATAAAATAAGGTAATTAAAAATAAAATAAAAAATAAGAATCAGAAAATAAAAAATAAAAAAATAAAATAAAATTAAAAAATAAAATTAAAAAATAAAAATAAGGTGGAAATCAAATTACAAATTATTTCATTCATAGGCGTGAGCAGACGGGGTTAACATGTTATATGCTAGAACGATTAAGAAACAGGAGTGGAATTAATCTACTGGTCAGTCCCTTCTAATTTTGCGTTCTTGTAATAGTTCCTCCTACTTGACAGGTGTGATTTTCAAAACAGACTAAGATCGTTTAAATAATGGCTATCTCATACATGATATACATTTATTCCTAATATGTCTGTTAATTAACTCAGCTGTTGCCACCCTATATATTCCTCTTGTTTCAATTAGGACCGAGATAGATAAACCAGATAAGGTGGAGACATCTTATATAGTCGTCAAGTGTTTTTTTTTAAATATTTACCCTATAAATGGTCAAGGGGAATTAACCACTCCAGAATCACAGGCCCTAATTTTACATATAATTCTATATATATATATATATATATATATATATATATATATATATATATACTTCTACACACGCTAATGTTGGTTGATTAGCAAACTCTTACCTGCATTAACTCATTACGGACATTGGATACTGTTTAGAAGACCTACGAGTAGCGATATATGCAATGGACGGATGGCGAGAAAGTGTCAGGAAACTCTGTACTATCGCCATGACTTGATGATGATGATGATGATGATAATTAATCATCTCAACAGCTCACCTCCAGAATTCAATATTTACTCCCCTCTTTCAAGTTCCACTCAGTCAGCTAAGTCATGATATTTACAGCTGAAACTTATGAAACGGCAAAACCTAAATCCATCCCAACTTCAACCAATCTTTAACTTAATGCCTCAAGATGTGTCTTCCAGATTCTGTCTACTGAACCAGGTATCAAGTCTAATTATCAGATAATTACATCGATCGAGATAACGATGTTATCATCAGTGGTCAATTTAAGCGCCAGTTTTTATCAATGAAAAATCAATGGCCTATATTACACAGAATTGCTGCTGCATTTCCTTGTCACATACTTAATTTGTCTGCTGTTGGCGTTCATCTTTGTTTTGTCTATGTCCCCCATCGACTTCTTGTGTCAGTTTTGTCTCATGACTTAATTAGTCAGTAGACATTATACAAATATCATTGATCATTACGCATTTTCGTTTCTTTTCCCAACTTTTTATGACGAAGAACACATGTTATCTCAACTTAAATCTAAACTAATATAACATTGATCTTTAGTTTATGGATTCTGAAACATATAAAATGTATCAGTACTTAATATCTTCTCTCTGTTTCTCAACCTATTTATCTATATATCTATTAATATTAATAGAAATATATTATTTGATCAATTTTTCTTTCATTCATATAGATGAAACGATAAACATAAACACTTTCCCACGAGTATGTTACGAATAACTTTTATGGAATTATCTTAAAGTAAGAGCAATAAAAACATAAGACAAAAAAGATTATTTTCTTTGTTGTTATTCATTTTATAATGGTTAAGAACTAGTTCCAAACATAGATAATCGTCAAAAAAAAGAGAGGCTTTTGTGAAGAAAGTTCTTTAAGATAGTTGATATGCCACAAAAGAATCGTGGTAGCCTAATATATCCATTCATTATATATAGTCATCCACAGACAGACTGTTTCGTTGTATCACAACGCACCAGTGTGGCTAAACACTTCAAACTAGAATCGAAACCCAGCTAACTTTACGTCAGCCTGATAACACAATCCCCACGGCCAGCAGCAGCCCCAACGTAAGCTAGGTAATTTAACATATATGCATTATCTCCTTTTGTTTACATTTTACGCTATCGGAGGCCAAGTGCTTTGTAAATATATATAACTTCTGCTAGAGCCTTTCTCAAGCTAATTTACTTTATTCCAAGGGTGCTGGGATTTTGATATTTCGGGTTGGGTATTTAAGGGGAAGACGAATATTATTAGGTTTTATTCATTATATTTTATCATATTTTATATTATTATATATTAAATTTTATTGTATATTAGACGAGGGTAACCCGAAGGCGGCCCTTTTCAATAGCTACTACATCGAGGAGTAGGATCTATTTCATTCCCTGGATTGCTCCACTTTATCCCTACATTATAATGCTGAGTGTTAAGCAAGGCGTTATCAAGTACCATTTTTGAGTCTTTTGTATGACACGGCCTTGGATTGAACGCCGGTCTGTCGGGCCATTAGCGAACACTCTATTCATTTCGCCAATCGCTCGGTATACCATACGTAACTAAAAAGGAACTATGCTTAGATGCCAGAAAAATTAGGTTACTTGTTCAGGTGTGTACTTTCATTAAATTTCAAACTTCAAAATAACAAAAAAAGTTAAGTTTTCATATCTTGTGATCCGCTTTCTGTTTCTCTTTCCCGCTTTCTCTCTCTCTCTCTCTCTCTGTATATATATATATATATATATATATATATATATATATATATATATATATAAAGAAAGAAAGATAGAGAGAGAGAGAGAGAGACGGACAGACTGACAGACATACAGAGATACAGACAGAGAGAGAGAGAGGGGAGAGGGAGGAAGTGGGAGAGATCAAGACTAATGCGAATATTCTTTGCAGTTAGTCATTTTTGAAATTGTACTCAGTGTTTTTTTTAATTTATTTTGACCTTTGTAAGGAGAAGAAGTTATTGTGAAGAAACGCTTTGTAACGTTTCTATTTTTCTGGTTATATTAACATGGGTTGTCAGGGAGAATTTCTGACTATAGTCATGTACTCCC
Organism: Sepioteuthis lessoniana; assembly: GCA_963585895.1. NCBI lineage: Eukaryota > Metazoa > Mollusca > Cephalopoda > Myopsida > Loliginidae > Sepioteuthis > Sepioteuthis lessoniana. The sequence continues at coordinate 42,381,220 of OY757907.1, read as the reverse complement.
CAATCGTTTTCAATCGATTTTCCGTAACTAGTTTTATTTTGGTGATAACTCCAAAAGTTCATATAACTAGTCAAGCATAAAGATTACGTATAGGTTTAGTTTTGTGATGTTGATGAATGAGAAAGTGTCAAGAGTTGAGATAGCGAACTTGTATAAATGAAAGCGCAATGAATTCCGAATTAGACAAACAATATGACGCGTGGTTATATTTTTTGTTCCTTTTTTTATTTTAAAGAAAATAAACTGTGAAAACAAAAACAAAAAATATACATGTATGATCATGTCAAGTCAATAATAAAGTTCACCTTTCCAAATGAAGCAAGAGTCATTGCCAATTTTGTTTAACTGTATCCGTCAAGAAACGATCTCTCAATTTCAATTTATTTTAAAGTTGAAATGTTATTACTTTGTTTCTTTTACAGTTACGAGGAGGGAACTTCCTCTTTGTCCCTTTAGCAAACAATAAAATATTCTCTCTTCATCTTGGAAGTAGTTGCAATTTTTAAGTTCATAAAAATGTTATCCAACATAGTTTGCTCACAGCAAACGACTTTCATAATATCTCTTCAGATATTTCTGATAAAATCCTTAATTATAAAGGATTTTCAATGTAATTTATTATAGGTGATAATAAATTCCAAACTATTATTTCTGCAGTTAGAAATAAGTTTAAATAAACGTTCAATTATCAATGATTTCAATCCGAATACAATTAGTATTCGCCACATTAGAATTCCTCGCAATAACTTCTTTTAGAGAAGGAATTACAATAGATCTTAAAAACATTCAAGTTTTCTCTTAGGACACAATTATCATTTACAAGAAAAATTATTCGACTAACCTTTTTCTTTTTATAAGGTTTTCTTCATATCATTAATTCTGTTTTTCTCTGTTGATCTCAGCTCAACGGCTAAATTAATGATTCTTGTCGGATTTATTTTTCTTCATTTGAATTTGCTCCATATTTTTTTATATTCGTTAAGTTCCAATTAACGAATCTAAATACATCATTCTTCTTTTTCATGATGTCGCATCTTCTTTTACGTTGAATTTTTGTTTCTTAATAAACGGAGCTGCACAATTCCACAATGTCATTCTATCACCAGAAATTCATTTTCACTGGACTTCGTAAAAAGATGACCTTTCATCTCCCTAGCGAAGCTCGCAAATGACTTTTGGATTTCTATCTTTTTGGCGGTAAAAACATTCTGCTTCGACCAATCACGTCATTTCCCTGTCTGGGTCATGACCTTTGCTCTTTTCAGTTTATCTAGTGCTGTTACTAGGGCTCAAAAACCCGCCATTCGTCAAGACCATCCCGGGCCTTGTGGCGTGATTTTTTATTTTCATATTATCCCCACTATGACTGCCGCTGGACCGTCACAGTTTAAAAAAGTTTTAAAACTAATTTTTAAGAGTTGATCCAACATGATAGAAGCGAAGATGAATGTATTTGTAACGTAGCCCATCCATCCATTGAATGAAAATTAGTTTTTAATATCCAAAATTGCGAAGTGATTTTTAAAATTATCTCTGGGTATTGTGACGGCCTAATAGTGACATCTACACATGGGATATATTTGTCAGGCTTGAGTATGCTGTTTCAAATTAGCATATCTGTCGTTTCGTTAATTAAAGTACAATTGCATAGATATAAATATTTACATATAAAGTTCTATGAAATACCTACGTAAACACAAATGATTATTTATAGAGAGGTTGGTTGGTTGTGTTTTATAGCATATTAATCATTATGGGCTATTTAATGCCAAATCTTGTTTATAGATATGATTTCTCAGTGAATAGCTTGCAGGTAAGGTTTTAAAATGAGCCAGAGCACAATCGTCTCCACACAGTTAAATGGTTTCAAGTATTGCAATCATTTGTACAGTTAAATGTTTTCAATTATTGCTATGGTTTGCACACCGTTAAATGGTTTCAAGTATATTTATTGTTTGAACTCAATTAAATGGTTTCAAGTAAAATATTTCTATTTGACCCATCAATGGAACTCTAATAGGTACAACTGTTCTTGGTCAGAATGAACCTGGGGCTAATGGCAATAAAGTGTACTTCACATTTTCCATAGCTTCAGGATTGGAGCCTGACCATAAAATGGTATAGTATCATACCCACCCATAGATACTCATTTGAGGGTTTTTATTTCTCTGCAGAGATGCAGTGGGCGTATTCTACAGATCCAGATGACTGAGACGGTAAATAAAGAAATATTTGAATGTATATAAAACGTCTATTACAAAAGTAAATAATTTTCTCTGTCTAGTAGGCAGGGGCTATAGAATACGTCGGCTCTGCAGAGAGGGTAGACCCCACCCCCAACGAGTATCTTAGATATAACACTAAACTATCTGATGGTAAGGTTTCAATCCCTGAGCTTTGGGGAATGTGGAGTACTCCATTGTTGCCATTACACTTTGATCCACTCGGACCCAGAGTGGCACTACCTGTTAGTGTATCATCTAATAATCAAAGAGAACTGTTAAACTATTTAATCGTGAACAAAAAAATGACTAATCTTAATTCAAATTGTTAGCGTTGCGTGGGAATACTTGAAACCTTTCAACTTTGATAAAAAAAAGAGCTCTAGGTTGTTTAGAATATTGCCTACAAACTATTCTACTAAACAGACACACACACACACACACACACACACACACCCTCTCTCTCTCTCTCTCTCTCTCTATTTTTAGTAAAAAGGTAGAACTGTAACACGTACTAGTGCCAATTTCAGAAGAGAGGGGGAGAAGGAAGTAAGGAAGAAAAAAAAAGGAAAAAAAGCAAGGTAGAAACTAACAATCCCCCCTCCGTCCGTCAAACCGTAGAGGGACCACATGTATATAAATGATCCTAAAAAGAGAAAGATTATACTAGAGTGACCATTTGTTAAAAGAATATTGGAATGAAGAACACGTCCATTTCGAAAAAAGTTGTCGAAAAGGTTAGTAACATTGTTCTCTTATAAATTATCATTTAAAAACTGCACATATGATTTTTATTCAATTTTGTCATAGTAAAAATCTTTGGTAAACAGTATTGTGTCTTAAATGAAAGAACAATTTTCAATTAGCCCGAATATAAAACATGGAAGAAAAGATTCATTGTTGGAACGTGAAATTCTAAATTCTATTCTTAGTAAAAAGGTAGAATTATAACACGTGCTATTGTCATTTTCAGAAGATGGGGAAAACAAACAAAAGCAAGGAAGTAAAATAGAACCTGAAGAGAGAAAAAAAAACAACTCTTTTATTAATATATTAGTCTTGGACTTTAACTAAGTTAAAACTTAACGGAAAAGTAGAAGAGACTTTTTTACGAATGTCATGGGAAGCTGCATGGTGGATTTAAAGGCATGCGAATAAAACCTCTGACAGCCTAATGCAATGCCTAACCTAGTCCTGGGCGAATGAATCTCGTGGCTCAACGCTCATGATCGTCAGTTCGATCGGGGAACTACTGCTGCTCATCTATAAGATTGGCTTCAATGGATGAGAATAAAACAGCCATTAAAAGATAACCATGACCCACACTCAACCACATATATAAACCACATCGCTCATCGTGTGGGTAAAAAAAAAGGGCGCGTCCTGCTGAGGTTGTTCGAAAAATGAGCTACAGAGCTCAGACAACAAAAACTACTAAAATGCAAACAAACAATACAAATAGCGACATTCAACGTTAGAATCTTAAATAGAATAGGTCAACTACCAGAGCTGACTGCATCGGCCGTAGAACATAGCATAGACATAATATGCATACAAGAACACAGATACACGCATAGTGAGGATATTAAATATCACTGGCAATGGATGGACACTAGCCACTGTATCAGCATGGAAAAACTCTGTCAATGCCAGAGGTGTAGGAACAAGAGCTCTAAAATCACTCAATAGCATAGAGAGAATACAACCTAGGATGATGGTAGCTACTTTTAATGGCAAACCAAGAGCAAAATCATCTCCTGCTACAGCCCTACAACATCTAACATCTTTCATGATAGAAAATAGATTAACATGCATCAATACAAACTTTCAAAAGAGAGAGGGAAAATTATGAACCTAAACATACGCAAACAATATTAAAGCACAGATAGACGACATCTTTATAAACAACAAATGGAAAAATAGTGCAATGATTTGCGAGGCATACACCTCTTTCGAGGGTGTGTCCTTCCATCACCAAATAGTCACGGCAAAAATACGACTGAGCCTACGAAAGAACACTACACGAACAATGACCACCATACACTATGACTGGGCTCTTCTAAACAACAAGGGTATTAGAGATAAATATGTGCTAGTATTAAGAAACAAATTCGATGCACTACAGGAAAAGACAGGAATACTTACCCCGAATGACGAATATGAGAATTTCGTCAACAAACACTTAGAGGCAGCAGCGAAATACATACCAACAAAACCTAGAACTAAATCTAGAGTCCCATGGGAGACATTAGCGGTTAGAGAAAACGTGCAAAAGTGAAAACAGCCACCAAATGCAATAGGAAGAACCCAACGAACATAAATGCCCTGAAACTAAAAAAGGTACAAAATGAATTAGCAAGCATATACCTAAAAGAACAGACAGAATACATACAAAATCAGATAGATAAGATTAGAAACTCAGTAGAAGATAGGCAATCTAGGATAGCCTGGCAAACGATAAACGAAGTGAGCAGAAGGAAGAGCACAGCCAAAGCTAAACTGAAACCCTCAAACTAACAAGAAATGATAAAAGCAGTCGTGTCGATACTGCTATATTGATGCGCTACATGGACACTGACTAAACGGATGGAGAAAACCTTGACGGCAACTAAACAAGAATGCTGAGAGCAATTTTGAACAAGTCCTGGAGGCAACACCCCACAAAGTAGCAGCTGTACGGCCATCTACCTCCCATCACGAAGACTATCAAAGTTAGACGAACCAGACATGCAGGACACTGCTGGAGAAACAGGACGAGCTCATAAGTGATATTCTCCTAAGGACCCCCTCATATGGCCAAGCAAAAGCAGGGAGACCAGCTCGAACTTACATACAGCAGCTCTGTGAGGATACGGGATGTAACCCTGAGGACCTGCCAGAAGCGATGAACCATAGGGAGGAGTGGCGAGAGAGAGTCAGGGATATCCGTGCAGTTAGTACAACAAGATGATGATGATATATAGGATTAAGCTTTTGGTACACGCAAATTTATCTAAACAAACAAATAGGTGAATCATCTGTATAAGGGAGACCAAATTATTAAAAAAAAATAATTTGGTATCTCTTATACAGATTATTCCTCTCTCTCTCTCTATATATATATATATAATCAGGATATGACATTAAATAACCTTCAAGTATTGATATACCATCAAATCCATTAAACCAACAAACCAAATCATTTTCTCCAAACTAATAGTGAATAAGGCATATATTTTACATGAAACATATTTGTTTTTAAAATCAATATCTCTTCTTGTTAATGCACTTAATTCAGTAGTGCTGATTAATGGAACACTGTATACTGAAATTTTTAGATACAAATGCAACCCAAACATGTATCAGGCTACGGATTTACTGATCGACACTAGGATATGCGCTGGCATTTAATGTATGTGCACATACGTTTAATGTATATGCACATGCATTTGATGTATATGCGCAGATGTACATATTTTTGTTCTGTATGCAGGAACATATCTACTTAACTACTCGTTCAAGAGGATAGACTCATACATACATACATACATACATACATACACGTAAATACATACTTACATATCAGCATACGTATGTACATAAATAAATTCATACATCCAAACACATACATTTCATGCATACACATCTATGTGAATAGATCTGATCACAAAAGCCCATGTACAAACACACACACACACACACACACACACACACACACGTATATATATATATATATATATATAATTATACTTCCGTACATAATAAAAATGTACGGAATGCAAAGTGCATTACTCGATAGGAGACTTTTTGCGGCTGAAAAAGATGAAACATGAAATGAAATATGGCAACTCTTTGAAAAATGGCTGCCTACAGTAGTGCCGAACCATGGCGGGTGATCCGTGGTATACTTTCAGATCTTCGCCGGAAGACGTGTAAAGAGATATCAATAGTACAGGATAAAGATGGAGTAGGTGTGACTTGACGCGCATGCGTGGCTATCAGTATGCTTGTATTAATTCATATAATGCACACTAAAATCTGCGGGAGTAAATATAAATGGAAATGTGCAAATGTTTATGTACGAATATTTGTGATATATATATATATATATATATATATATATATATATATATATATATATATATATATATTCTATTGACAATTTCATAAATGCAAAGTAACACTATAATGTATATATAATCATGTATATGCATTTTTCATAATTCCATTATTTACACTTGAATCATATTACAATCACATATTATATATATATATATATATATATATATATATATATATATATATATATAAAAGAATATGTTAATAATTGTAATTCCTTTTATATTCACAAAATACAGAGATTAAAAAAAGTATACATAGAGAAAACGAGAGAAAAATGGACGGAAACAAAGGGAGGAGAAAGAGATCTTTCTGATGATATATATATATATATATATATATATATATGTGTATATATACATATATATATATATATATATATATATATATATATATATATATATATATTACTGGAATAGTTTGAAATATTTACGACAAAAGAGTGCTCAATATCGGTGACAGAGCATATATATGTCAAAGTTAGTATGTGCGCATGTATGCGTAGGAGGTCGATTAACTGCAACTCTGCAAAAGGAGAACGTTATCCTGAAAAGTTCATAAGACCAATTTATTTGACACAAATATATGTACATTCGTTTAAAATAGATATCTCACTCGATCCAATTTATAAGTCACAAATTATGCTTACATTCGAGATTGATTATTTGGACCAGAATAAGTTCATTAGAACAATACACTTAAAATAGTCCAATTTGTAGAATAAAACTATTTACAATCCAATTTGGAAATGAATGATTGTTGTTTGGGACACGTTATTTACACAAAACATTATGGTATCTATGTATTTATCTATCTACCATATATATATATATATATATATATATATATATATAATTTGGGGTACATCATTTTATTAAGCTTATAAATAAATCTAATTTATACATGTTTTAAAGATAAAATTGAGCAACTAACCAGTTTCGGTCCTACCTGTTCACAGTTAAACTAGGACAACGATTAAGAAAATTGGGGAAATAGACTCTGTAATGTAGGGAAAAAAATTATATGAAAAGGGAGGGAGTGGTTAAATTGTAATTACATTAAGACCCAATAAACATTCCCTCTGCTTAAAGAGGGACGGTTTATGAGTCAAAATGTATATAGATTCGAACACTTTAAGGTGGAAGTCTGAGTGGGACCTGCTTAAAATAGTAAACAGATCCGCACTGTAAGTTGAGGCATATTCACGGTTATTTATAAGGTGTTCCGCAATAGCAGACCCATATATGTTGTTGATATGGTCAGCAAAGTAGTTTCCTCTCTCTCTCTATATATATATATAGTTGCCTATATATATATACATATATATATATATATATATATATATAGTAGTTTCATATGTGTTGTTGATATGGTCAGCAAAGTATTTTCCTATATATATATATATATATAGTCATCCACAGACAGACTGTTTTGTTCTATCAGAACTCTTCAGTGTAGCTAGACACGCAGGACGCTCGAAGCCGGGATCGAAACCCGTCTAACTTTACGTTAGACTAAGTTTCGGCCACCAAGTGGACCACGTTGGCTAAGGGAATTTTAAGGTATTTATTTTAGCAACAGCAGCAGCAGCCTTTGTTTACATTTTTTATACCCTATCGGCTACCAGAGTGCTCAATTCTTTCGAAGAGCTTTGCATTACGTTAGCGGCGTCCGACAGCGTAAACATAGTCAAGTCTCTTGGTTGGGTGATTAAACTGGCTAGAAATGAATACTCACTAATCGACGTTGACTCTGTGTATACACTATATCGTTACTTACACATATACACACACATACATATGTATTTGCGTGTGTGTGAATCTAAAGTAATTATAGAAATACAGAGTAAAAATTATAAGTGCTAAATACTTAGTAAGTATGATAATATGAAAAAATAAATAAATATAAATCGAAATATTTTCATATTACTCACATTTCACGATTTTTGATCTTCAGGCAGACAATAAAATGAATCTATATATGTATGCACGCATATATATATATATATATATATATATATATATATATATATATATATATATATATATATTGAGCACTCTTGCGTAGGAATGTAACGGTTGCCACTCGCGTAATGCAAAGTTCTTCTAAAGAATTGGGCACTCCGGTATCCGATAGCGCAAAATGTAAACAAACGAAATTTGATACATATGCATTAATTTCCGTGCTGACGTTGTGTCACAGGCTTGGCCTAGGGGTATGTCATCAGTCTGACGTAAACTTAGCTGGTTTTCGATCGCAGCTTGGAGCGTTTCACGTGTCTAGCCACACTGAAGAGATGTGATACAATGAAACAGTCTTTCTGTGCATGACAATATATATATATATATATATATATGTTGCATGAGGAATATGTTAAAATAACTCTTACATGATAACACTAAGATTCTGCACGATCTGTAATATTTTCCCTAAGAATTTGGTGCCAGGATGCAAACAGAATCTCCTTTAACTTCAACAATTTGCGAACTGCATTTTCTTTAGTTCAAATTCATTGGTTCAAAATATTCCATGAATGCTCACTGCAATTGAGATCAGGGGTTTTATTTGTCAGAATAAAACAACGTTGCTGAAAGTATTCCCATAAAATTTTCTTACAGTTCGTAATGTTTGGCAAGAGGTCATGGATGTCTTTGAAGATGTTAGCGTCATCCTAGACGACTGTTGCTAAGAAGCTGTGGACTTGATGTTTAATAATGATGAGATAAATGTTATGCGACAAGTTACTTTCCACAAGAAATGATGGAATCAGTGTATTTTAAAGCAATAGCACTACTTCTTAAAACTAAGGATGTTCCCACACTTTACTTCGAAAAAACATCAGTCACCTTCTTATCATCCTGCAAGATACACCATATCACGTGACGTTCTTCCTCTGATACAAGGTTCAGTCCCGGTGCTTAACTACCTATCGTAATATATATATGTATATATATATATGTGTGTGTGTGGGGGGGATATCTAAAGAATATACATGGATTTTGTTATAAATATCTTATTAAGATATACTTAGGTTAGATAATCCAAGTCAGAGAATACAAGTATAGAAAATTTCAATGTATTGCAGGTGTTCGAATTGATGATCGTACAGTATTACGTACTTCTGTTAATGTGAAAATACAGAACTGTAAACATCACTGATTATCTGAGGTGTTCAAACTGATTACTATTCCGTTTAAGGCACAGCTGATAATGAGGCCAAATGGAATTGCAAAGTTAATGAATTGTCTCAATTGATATTTGGGTGCGTTATGTTTCAACTGCAACTCTCAACTCTTTGATTGTTGCAGGTTTATGGTATGAAGTTGAATTGCTCATTTAAATTATTGTTGCCTGAAGATTGCACATTTTGTTGCATAAAACTCGATAATACGTGAAAAACGTTATATAATTGAAAGTTATATATTTTAGTTTTTTTATCAGCTAGCTTCAAGGACACCAAGCGTTATTGTCATTTAGTACTAATGTTCTCTGTCTGTCTGTCTGTCTGTCAATCTCTTTTCATATATATATATATATATATATATAGTATCACTCTGTGCAAGCACAGCACAAGACATTTTTTCTAAATCAATTTTCATGATAGTCAAAACTACTATTATTAGATATTATTTATTACCACATTTTATACACTTGAATGTATGCACTAAAAATATTACAGCCCCACCCACAAGCAAAAAAAAAACCAAAAAAAAAACACTTGTATGTACTTTTGAATTTTTGTTTTGGTTACATATTTTCGATGCAGTCGAATTTAATAAAGATAATACTGAATGATATATATTTAGAAATCGTAAAATGCCACCATAAATAAAAACTTGCTTGCTTGGTTTAAAAGAAAACTGACGTTTTATAAAAAGAATGAAGGGTTTTCTTAATCATGTGAGATACCATATAGGTGTGTATATATATTTATATATTGAGAGAGAGAGAGAGAGAGAGAGATAGAGAGAGATAGAGAGAGAGAAAGTGGGAGTGAAAATGAGAGCAAAGAGAGAGAATACAAAAGTTAATAATCTCAAACACTATATCAACGAAGAAAGATAAATGTTACGTCCAGAAACCCGTATTCCAAAATTAATAAACAGCAAATATTAACAGCCAAAAAAAAAAAAAAAAAAAAAAAGAAAAAGAGATTAACTTAAAAACACTTAGACTTTCATAATTCCTGAATTTTCACAATACAAAGAACTTAGAAATTTCGTTGACTTTGATAGATTATCTTTCCTAATTGAAATATTCGAGGAATTAAATTATTTTCAATATTGAAAATATCTTAAAACAACAGAACATCGAATGATTAAGTTATTAAGATGAATTTCCGTACCTATAGACGATTGAACGTCAACAACCTGGCCCACATGTGCATATCAGTTTTGAAAAGAAAATAGTCTTCAAATTAACTTTCTTTGGTCATTGTGAAAGACTAAAACTTGTCAGTATCAATAAATCTATAAGAAAAAACAATTCACTAGCGTTTTTGTTTATATTTTAGTTTATACTCCCTATCATTCTCAATATATATATATATATATATATATATATATATATATTCTTACATATGTATTCATACATATTAATATATACAAATATAAATTGTATATACATACAAAAAGAAATTTCATATATACAAATATACATTCTTTTTTTAATCTGATTAGTCCAATTCTTGAAAAAAAATACTATAAATGTAAATTTTCATTATTAGCTCTGTTAGTCAAGCACTTTTTCATTTAAATTCAGGCCGATATGAGTGAGCAAGAAAGAATCTATGATTTTATTGATGCCGAAATACCCCCCACCAAAAATTCCGATATAATTGGAGTTTCTTTATGGCCTCCATCAAGTCCAGAACATAACACCCTCGATTATGCAATGTGGGGCGTTTTAGAAAATAAAACAAATGCAACTTCCCATCCAAATATTGTTTTACTTGAGCCTGTTATTGAGGCAGAATGAAATAAAATGTCTGAAGAATTTATTTTGAAAGTAGGCCAATTGTTTCGAAGGCGTGTTGATACAATATTTGAAAAAGGTGGCGGCCATATTGATTAAATTTATTGTTTTGTGTCGATCTTCTTATTTTGCTGTTTATTTTTTAAAATAAAAATTAATCTTGTTTTATTATAGAGTATAAAATATAACTAATTTTGCTTCCACAACACACACAAACACACATACACACACAAACACAAACACACACAGATACACGGACACACACACACACACACAAGCACAAAGACAAATAAATACAGACACACAAGCACAGACACACAGACACACGCACAAACACAAATATGCATATCTATGTATAAGAAAAGGTGTAAACGAAATAAATTAGCAAAATATCTCAGTCTGTCTTCTTTTTCAATGAATAATCTAATTTAAAAAAAAATTGAATTCAATGCTTCGTCGAATACAGAATCAATCTTTATTTCAGTTCAAAAGGGTTATAAAATGAATCTCATACTTTGTAAAAAGTGTTTCAATTATTCCCTATAACTTCGTAAGGTCTTACCTATTTTTTGTTTTAGGTTTTCAACTTGCAAATTTAAATTCATTCATATATATATATATATATATATATATATATATATATTTCGGAGATTCTTTTTTTCTACACGTTATTTGTTCTTTCGTTATAATCAGAATACAACGATCAATATTCGAATCTCCACATTAAAAAAACAGGTCTATGACTCGACAGCAAGGGAACTAGGTACCTATTTATGCTCTGGATTTTAACCCCACATGCAACTCTCAGCAAGAATACAATAAATCGTCCGTTATAAAGCATTTTAACAGTTAGAAATATTCATGCCACCCTCTTTTATTGATCCCTCGTGGGAAATCAGTCCAGAAAATATTACAAAATTGAAATAAAAAAGAAGATAAATGACCGTTTGACCTAGATTCAACTGCTATTTTCATTGTGGAGTATAACATTAGAGGACTTTTAAAAAATAACTTTTAACTACCTGGGGATTATACAGCTATTAAAGAAGAAAGAACGCAAGATGTACTTAGCAAGAAAAGCAGCACAATCATATGACCCCCTACAAAGAAAAAATATGCAGATAATAAAAAAGTATATCTGACTCAAGATTGTTGTTAAGTGATGACGAGAATATGTATATATATATATATGATGTCTTACAGATATGAATAGACGTTAAATTTAAGTAGTATTTTTGTTCTGTTATTTGCTTATTCGATGTGAATATTCTTCCGTTAATATGTACCATTATGGAAATAGGCGTCTCATCCTGGTGAAACGATTAGCAATGAGTTCGTAGTTCACTGGGTGCCCAGCACTTGTGTTCTTGTATTATCGAACCGGCAAGGTTTTCTAAGTATCTATATCTGTGACAAGCTGTGGCGTTACCATGCTTGTATCGCAAACGATTTCGAAGGTAGCGTGTTCGTTACTCAGTCAGTGCCTTCGGATTTTTTTTTCTTTGCCAGCCAGAATTAAGGTTTGAAAACATCTACAGTCGAATCAAACTGAATGCACGAAGTCTTCTCCGATAACTTAAGTTAAACAACATTAAACCTGATCAGTACTTAAATGGATGAACACTTAAAACAAATAGTGCAAGAAATGAATATGAAATGTTCATTATATATATATATATATATATGTGTGTGTGTGTGTGTGTAACGTAGTTATATATATATAATGCATCTATTAGATAATTAATGCATAATATACAAATACAAAATAATGGATACTTATATAATAATCATCATATTAGCGTGCTACTCGCACGGATTTCCCTGACTCTCGCCATGAATCCCTATCGTCCGTCGTTCTCCGCAGGTCTTCCATGCTACATCCTGTATCAGTACAGAGCTGTTGTTGATAGGTCCTTGCTCGTCGCCCTACTCTTACTCGTCGGTGTGAAGAGGTCCACAAGAGTACGTCACTTATAAGCTCGCTCTTACTTCTGCATATCTTGCTCGTTTATTTTGGAAAGTTTTCGAGATGGATAGTCGGTGTCCGTACAGTTGCTGCTTGGTGGGATGCTGTCTCCAAGTCTTGTACAATACAGCTACCAGCACTCTTGCGCAATTGCCGTCAAGCTTTCTCTCCATACACTTAGTCGGCATCCATGTGGTGCATCTATACAGCAGTATTGACACGACCACTGCTTGGAAAAAAATGTGTTTTATTTTATCTCATAGGTCTGACTTCCATATGACCGATGGTCTACACTAGGATGAGTCAAAAGTCTAGCAGTATTTTGTTACGTGCTAGTTCACGGCACATATATCACGTAACCGAATCATTTTCAATCCGTGGCAGATACCTACTGTGTTTGGTAGTATTGTGGTAGTTTGTGCGTTGTTACGTTCTGCATAACTTCACTTGGCGTAGAATATAAAAGCTGAATCAGTGAACGCGTAAAGTTGTCTCATTTTGGAATATATGCATTACGACTTAAAACTAGGCTGTAACGCCACGAAAGCATCCGAAAGTTTGTTGTACAAAAGATGAAGGCACCGTTAATCACAGTACAGAGAGCAGAAATTTCTTGAGGGTAGCAAAAACCTTGACTATCAGGCAAAGACAGGTTGGCCAAAAACTGTGGATGCAGATGCCATGCTACAAACCACCCAAGCATATCCGGCAAGTTGCACTTGGAGTGTATCAGGTAAATACAAAGTCCAGTGTGATTTATCACCTTTACAACCTCGACAAAAATTCCTGAGTAGCCAAATTGTGCCTTACCTTAAAAAATGTTATAAAACTGTTGACTCACTATCGTAATATATAAGTATAATATAAATATGATATGATATAATATTGTCATATAGGATTAAAGTGAGACAATGGTGATTGAACCCCGATCACCAATGGACAGAAGTGTAGGGCCTCAAGATAATATAAATAGAGGTACATTGCTGATTAGCATGGGAAACAAGTCAAGAGGACGATTAGTCAAGGCATGTTAATTTAAAGAACAATAAGTCTGCGGACAGTTGTCAGACGAACTATCAGCGAGAAAGACTTTCAGTAATATCTTGGGCGGCAAATCGTAGATACAAGAACACTTTCATCATAGCGACTTTTAACGTTAGAACCCTCAAAGAAATAAAGTAGCCAGCTGAGCTTACTCCTTTTGCAACCGAAAATAATATAGACATCATGTTGCATATTGACCCTTGACTGAGTCGTCAATTAGAGATTTCTCTGAACGGGACGCACCCGTGTAATGAAATGATATATTCAGATGCCCGTATGAGAGTCCGAGTCAGTTGGTGTCAGAATGAGTTGAGCCAGTGCCAGCTTACACTCACTGAGAGCACCCGCTGGGGCAGCCACCGACTATGGCCTCCGGCTGAGAAACAGAAGAAGTGCCAATGAGGCCTTGAAGATAACTTAGCGCGATATGGTCAAGAGAAGAAAAAGATATGAGTCAATATAGCAGTCTTTTTTTTGTCTCGGTCCGTCCGTCTGTCTCTCACGACAGAAGCTTCAATCCCTTTCGATAATAAAGTGTGAAAGTTATATTTTTATAAAGAAGTGTCAGTCTTCCTCTATGTATATTCACGCATTATGAGTATATAACAATCATATGCGAAGAGGAAGATATAAATTACCATTACTAGAACAAAAATACCATTAAATATATATATATATATATATATTATGTATATGAAAAAGCTAATTAATATAGGTTTGATTCGCTTTTTTGTTTAATAGGATATCAACCTTCATGGGTTATATATATATATCTATATAAGTTAGCGATTGTAGTCGAGGGCGACCCGAAGGCTCCCTTTTCAACAGCTACTACACCGATGAGTAGGGGAGGGCGCAACTCCTTTCTCTGGATTGCTCCACTTTACCCTTGATACGTAAATTATAATGCTGTGTGTTAAGCAAGGAGATATCAAGTACCATTTTTTTTAGTCTTTGGTATGACTCGACCTGGGATTGAACTCCGGTCTTCCGGATCATTGGCGAACAGATATATATATATATATATATATATATATATATAATTCTAAATTGAGTTTAAAAAGAAAATACCTAAAATACATATATTTGCATTCCGTCTGGAAACTACTGCATTATGTCTACTTGATTAGATTAAAACAACCAACCAGCCAACCAAGTAAACAAACAAAAAACAACGAAAACAACATTATACTCCGACTCTGTCCTTTTCTAGGTAAGCATAAACCTGTTCCTTGTTCGCTATGTCATGGACACAAGACAATCTCGGTTTTAAAAGCCTATCTCAAGAAAGTATTATCAGGAGAGTTCTTGTGGTGTAGTTGCTAACATACAGAACTGCAGCTTTGTAGTGAACTAGTTCGAATTCCCGTCGCGCTATTAGATTCATTTTCCAACTAATACCCTTGTGAATATATAACAATCATATGCGAAGAGGAAGATATAAATTACTAGAACAAAGATATGAACTCTCTTATTTCCCAGCTCTTAAATAGTACAATTACCACCCTTTTCAAGGATGATTTCGGCATTAAATAATCCACGAAGCTTGATATGCCATAAAACAAAGAAACGAAACCAAACCTAAAGTTTTAGAAAAAACTGAACATATTTTAAAATAATGATTATTCCTTCGGAAATTTAATTTAATTGTATAAAAAATTAAATCGAATTAAAGGAATATTGCAAGACCTGAAAAATATTTAAAAAAAAAGAACTGTTACAAAAAGCCTTATTCGTGGTTTTTAGCAACACACACACACACACACACACACACACACACACACACACACACACATATATATATATATATATATATATATATAGAGAGAGAGAGAGAGAGTTTAAAGAATACCATTCCCAAATTCACACAATGTATAGTTTACTTAAAACCCACAAACCTGAGATCCCAATGTGAGAAGTCATATTAGGAATCGGTAATGTCTCCCATAAAATTCCAAGAGCCATAGTTAACATATCAACATCTCTCCAAGGATAAATTAGTCTCGCTCGCATAAAAAATAAGAATCCGGTAAGCGAATCAATAACATTACAGATAAAAATATGGAAAGAAAATAATGGCTATCCTTGATATAAAATCCCTAAACACCAATATTCCTGTTAGAAAAACATTTTTTTTAAATAGAAGTAATATGTATCTCTACCAACTGACACAATTATCGAAATGTGCCAATTATGTTTCAACCGATTCTATTCTCAATTTAATTAACAAAAAATTTGTCGTCCTCTGAGTGTCTGTCTTTCATATTTATTTTTAGAATGCTTTGTATCTATCAACTTCAGCACATACCCCCGCCCCGATACGTTAAATTTTAGATCTATACCCAACGAATTATATCCTCTTATAAAATGAATCGAATTCACATCAACGAAAAAATCAGCGGAAGTCTATTTTCCCAATTCCTCCGACATGGGCAGGATATGACACAAGGTCAATTTTTTCGCAAAGTAAAGCTGGTTTGAATTCAGTTTTCCTTCAGAAAGGCTGGTTTCTTATCCTGTTTAAAAGGCTAGGAGAACAGATATAGATTCATACTTTTTCCAGTGGCATAAATGCAAACAGCTTCGAATAGGATTTAAACTCGGGTGGGTGTTTCCATATCCTATGGGGATAACCGTTTCGCAAAGCGTGATTTTTAACTCAACAAAATAGAATTAACTATTCACTTTACCTACGAAAAAATGATTATAAATATTTACATTTTCTGATTACCGATCAGTAGTAGCATTTGCTCGGGTGCCATTTATGGGTCAAATAGATCCCTTTAAAAGTTGTTCGTATTAAATAGAAACGTAGGAAAAAAACCCAACTCTAAACAAACAAACAAACAAACAAACAAAACAAACCCTCTGAAAAGCGATAAATGAAATATAAAAGTAAATATATAATGAACGTGATTACCAAAGCTCAGGTTGATATGGAAATTATTTTGACTATAAAAATGCGTTGGCTAATGGTTTTCCCATGAAAAATACATTGGAAATTATTTTTGTTATAAAAATGGACTGGCCAACAGTTTTCTATAAAAATGCACTGAAAATAATTTTTACTATAAAATACATTGGTTAATAGTTTTCCTATGAAAATACCTTGGAAATTATTTTAGCTATAAAAATGCTCTGGCCAATGGTTTTGCAATAAAAATGTATGGAAAATGATTTTTACAATATAAAAGCGTTGGCTAATAGTTTTAGTATAAAAATGCTTGAAAAATTATTATAACATTAAAAAGGTATTCCCAATGGTTTTACTATGGAAAGCCATTGTAAATGATTTTACATTGACCAAAGGTTTTACAATAAAAATGCACTGGCTAATGGTTTTACTATAAAAATGCATTGGAAATTATTTTTTCTCAGAAGAACTACATTGAAAATTATCTTTCGATAAAAATACATTGGCCAGTGACTTTTATCACAAAAGTACGGAGGAAATGTTTTTTACGATAAAAATAAATAGGCCAATGGATTTTACTATAAAAATACATTGTAAATGGTTTTTACATTAAAAATGCATTTGCCAACCACTTTTATTCTAAAAATGAAATGGAAATGTCTATTTCTTTTCCGTTTATCTACAAAGAGGAGCACATGCACTTCTATTCATATTATAAAAAAAAAACAGTATGGTAATAGGAATAAGTAAAAAGCATTAAGAATATGTAGCCTCTAGTTTCTCGACAATGAATTGAAATACATCAAAAACACTTTAAGATATAATATTCTGTTTAAAAATATTAAACGAAGAAAAATAACCGATGAGATATACGCCAAGAATAAAAAGAAAAAAAAAAGCAAGAATCATTGAAGGAAAACAAAGCGAAGAGATACCTGACCAAACACACAAATAGACTTTTGATTTCATACTTAAATGATACATTAATATTAGTGCGTTATTTAATTCCAAGATATTCCCTTAATCATCGGTATTCTTTTGTAGGGAAACAAAAAGAAGTTGATTAAATAATTAAAAGGCTGTTTCTTTTCCATCATCAGCTATAAGTATATATATATATATAAGTAAGAAAAGTTGGCAACCGTTGTAGAGGGCAACCCGAAGAATCCCTTTTCAATAGCTACTACACTGAGGTGTAGGGAAGGGCACTACTCCATTCCCAGGATTGCTCCACTTTATCCTTGATCCGTACTTTATAATGCTGAGTGTTAAGCAATGCGGCATCAAGTACAATTTTTAGAGTCTATGGTATGACCTATATATATATATATGTCATGCCAATGTTATATATATATATATATATATATATATATATAACATTGGTATGACTTTTATATATATATATATATATAGCATTAGTGTTGGCAAGGTAATGATTATCCCCAACTTTACCGAAACCGTCGAAATAGAAGTATCAGTAATATCATGGACGGCTGTTACACGTAGAACACAAGAGGTTCACAAGTCTTCTAGTTCTATTCGAAAACCATCACTTCTGATATTGAATTAACTATGCCAATGAGTAATAATAAATTTGGCTGATTTCCAAAATTTTGAAAGTGAAAGAATATAATTTCCGCAAATGCGTTTTTAGTTACCAACAATTTCATGTCGTGCTCATATAAAGAAATGTTTTGTTTATTTTTTTTTTCAGAACCAGAAGAACCAAGTTTAGATTTGAAAAGATTCATCCCTTAAGAGTCGTATATATATATATATATATATATATATATATATATATAAGTTTTGATTATTTGCATTCAAATTCAAATCAAAGAATATTTTTATCTTGTAATTTAGTGATCTTACAGAATCATTTTTTAACACAAGAAGCTGGCAATATCCTACCGAAACTACAACATATTCAGACTACGCAAATAGTCTACAGCTACTCGTAAATATACCTGCCCAAGTCGAAACCATGCTGCATGAACTGAAGAAAGCAGTAAATGTCATCGGTCTCTACGTTAATACAGTTAAAACAGTTTATTTGTTTTAACCTAGAAGGAGCCATCTTCACTTTAATTTGCAAGCTTCTAAAAGAAGCAGAACCGTTCATATAAGTCGGTAGCAATATTTCACCTATGGAAAGCTATGTTAATATACGCATGAGGAATGCAGAGACTACTATCAACAAGTCATTGATCGTGATCTCATTGATAAAATAAAACCGGATTTCTTCAAGCTATGACTGTGTCAGTACTATTGTATGAAGCAACACTAGTACGCTCACGAAAAACGTCTTTTTTATTTTATCGGTCGGGTCTGACTTCCATATGACCGATTGCCTATAGTTGTCCATGCCTTTGCTAGTCGTGTGTTGATGTCTTTCACGGTTGATGAGACGATGCTTTCGAGGTAGGTGAACTTGTCCACAAGTTTCAAAGGCCCACCTTTTTGTGTGAAGCTGTCGCCTCTTTGATTAAAGCACATGTTTTCTGTCTTGTTTGCATTTAAATGGGGACCTATTCCACCAGCTACTCGTTCCCGACAATGCAGCCGGGTTTCGGCTTCGGTGGGTGTATTTGCCAGAAGCGCTATGTCATCGGTGTAGTCTACGTCCCTAATTGTTTGTGCTGGGTATCTTCTGCTTCTTTCTTTCCCAGCTGAAACCGTTTTCTTTTATCAAATCAATAGACGTTCTAAAGCACGTAGTCTAGGCAGATGATAAACAGGTATGGGCTAATGTGTCTCCTTGTAGCACACCTACTACAATGTCAAAGTAGTCGGTGTCTCCATCCGGGAAGCGGACTTTTACTTTCGTGTTTTTATATAGCATTATAATGGCTGCGACGGTTTCTTTGGGTAGGCCGTAGTCAAGTAGAATTTGCTCTATCTTCTTTCTGTGTACAAAGTCAAATACCTTGGAGAAGTCGACAAATAATATTGTTGTGTCAAGGGTTTTTTGCATGTACACCAGAATTCGACGGATGGTCAAAATTTGATGACGTGGATCGATTTCTCCGTGAGCCATTTTGGTTCTTCCTTAGTATTTTCTCAATTTCGGTTCTATGTAGTTGCGTAGTTGAGCATATATATATATATATATATATATATATATATATATATATATCCTTATGTTGTGCTGATAGCATGGAATTCCCAGGTTCCTTTTCGCCATCAGTCCTTATCGTCATCGCCTTTGGCAGGGTCCTCTAGATTGCATATCGTGTCCGCACAGGATGTATATAAATACTTGCTGGTTGGCCAACACTGGCGCGTCCATCTGTAGGATTCCATTAAAGAACGTCGCTTATAAGTTCGTCCTTACATCGCTAGCAGCGCCCAGCCTGTCTTGTTCATCTTACTTTGATGTTTTGTGACTTGGGAGGTAAGTGGGCGTACAGCAAATATTGTGTACGGGAGAGGATCTCTTTTCGAATCCTCTGCACTGTCTTCAGATTGACACTTAAAACAAATGAAAATCTTTGTATTTTCACTTCCGTCGTGAATGCTACGCAGTACAGCATGACGACTCAGATTTCTGAAGGGGTGAATTGCGTCATGGTGCTATTTTCCTCCATCATAGACAGCACCCAACTGACTCTTGTTTGCTCTACAGTAGACAAAATCTGAAACAAAGAAAGCGCATGAGCAAAATTAAATATCTAAAATAGGAACTATTTGCCCATCACACACACACACACACACACACACACACACATATATATATATATATATATATATATATATATATATATACAATATTTGCTATGTAAGATGAAGTTAGCTGTTTTTTTTTTCAATCGTACTTAATATGGAATGAAACCAGAATGAAATAAAATAATGACTGCTCATAAAATCGCTTTAATTCTTTAAAAGTTTAATCGCACTCGTCCTAATACTGTTAGAATTACTGCTAGTTTTAGGCTTGAAAAATCGTCTGGAGTGAATGAGCTTTGTAGAAAGCTGCTTTTTAATTATCGGAAAGGTTTATATTTATTATCTAATTATCGTTATATATATATATATATATATATATATATATATATATATATATATATATATATGTAATTGTTTTTTGGTCCAAAGAAAAAAAAAGTAAAACTTTCAAAATGAATAGGGCTACTGATAGATTTATATTTTTAAAGGAATTATTTATTTCGTTCTTACATTCGCATATGTTTCCAGCTTTTTACTTTCGTCATAGAACATTTGCAATTTACTAGGTTTTTTTGTTTGGATGTTGCTTAAGGCCATATGAAGGGTTCGCTCAGTGAGATTCGTACTCATTTGTATAGTTTTGTGAATCGAATGTATATATATATATATATATATATATATATATATATATATATATAATATTAAATACTTTGTATCTATATGAAGATCGTGTGGTCCAAATTCGTGAAATGAATAGACAATATTTAATATTATCAATTCTATATATATTTTTAAAATTTTGCACTTTAGACAAGATACGTCTAAATAAAAGCATCAAACACTTTTTTAAAGACATTTTCTTATACACTTTTGGGTAAACCTTTGCTCAAAATAATCAATATTATATATATATATATATAATATATATATATATATATATATATATATATATTTGCGAGTGAGTGCAGACACAGACGCGCAAACACACACACACACACATATATATATATGCATGTGTATATGTGTGCATGATTGATGAAAAGCATTGGCATATACAAAGACTTGCATAAGACTTGAAGAATCTAGGGTACATCCGTTTTGAAGCAGATGGGAATCCATACGAATTGAATTGACAAGATGGTGAAGAAGGAATTATCTGAAATGACTTCGTATCTTGAGACATCCTGAATGCCATTTTTACCTTTTCACCCAGGCTTTTAAGGATGTCCAAATCCAATTCCTTCTAATCCTTCCACTCTTGCTTCTTTTGTCTTCCGCTCGTTTTCTTCCGTCTATCCATCCATACATCCATCCATCCGTAAGTCCGTCCGTTTACAAATCTATCATATAATTTTTTCTCTCTCTCTATCTATCTATCTATCTATCTATCTATCTATCTATCTATTACAGCATTTTAGTATTTATTATTTTTTCCCGAAGTCTTTTTCTATCTATCTATCTATCTATCTATCTATGAATAACTGGTTACTTGTGTCTATCTTTCTCTTGTTTCTGCTCTAATCTTATTCAATATATTTACCTTTGACTATCATATATCTCTTATCGATAAATTTCAAGTTTTTCTAATCTATCTGTCACAGGCTGTTTATATCTATCAATCATTCCAATTTTCTTATTTATCAACGTATATACTGTTATATATATATATATATATATATATATATATATATATATACTGTTATATATATATATATATATATATATATATATATATATATATATATATATATATATATATATATATATATATATATTGTAGATCATTCTGTCTCATACTTGACTCAGTTATATATTCCAAGTATATATTAATATATATAATCCGTCCGTTCCCATCAATCTCTCAGTCAGTCAGTCAGTCAGTCAGTCACTTTACCTATCTATCTATCTATCTATCTATCTATCTATCTATCTATCTATCTGTCTGTCTGTCTGTCTATTTCAGACCTTTTATATCTAACGTTCTTCATGAGTTTGTTCTTATTTGTCTATAAACTTACCTCAAAGTTTTATGCATTAATTTAGACAGCTAACTCCTACGTCTCTCTCTCTCTCTCTCTATGTATATATATATATATATATATTTGCACACACACACACACACACACACACACACATATATATATATATATATATATATATATATTATACATTGATATATTCCTTTAATATATTCGTTTAATATTCTGTTTGTTTTCATCTTTCTATCCATCTATCTATCTATCTATCTATCTATCTATCTATCTATCTATCTATCTGTACACCAAGTCATCTGTGTTCATGCTATGTTTCGTGAATATCCTGATGTTATTGCTATCAAAATTTCGTTTCTTTCTTCACTTTCTTCTTCACAGATTCAATTATTCAAATACTCGCTCAATAGAAAATTATTTATTCTCCCCTCTTCACTCACCTCATATCTCTCCTTCCGTGTCTTGTGATTTCTCCTCTTTCTGACTCGCTTATTTATCCATTTTGTCTTCTCGTCTGTTACTTAGACACAGAAAAGAAAGCTCTCCTTCTTTTAGTTCCCTCTTTATTTTTTTGTCCTCTTCTTTACGTTCATTATACGTTTTTATTTTTGTATCGACCCTCTCCTTTTCTTATCACTATTTTTCGACTTTCTAAACATTCTATTTGCCCCCTCTCTCTCTGTCTGTCTGTCTCTCTCTCTGTTTAATTTATTCCGTCACTCTCATGATGCCTTGTTCTTTTTCCTTGTGCGCTGTTCATATTTGTTGTTCTGAAAATCTGTCATTCTTTTCATCTATTCGCTTTAGTCCTTCACTCCAACTTTCTCTTTTCTATTCGAACCTCTTTGTTTCCGCTCCAATGTATTTATCAGGAAGCTTACATTCTTTCTTTTGCTTCGTTAAGCAACTGTGCTCTTTCTTTTTTTTTCTTTCCTTTTTCTTTCTTTCGTTGACAACTCTCCTCCTTTCTTTCTTGACAACTCTCATTCTTCTTATTGTCAGGTTTTATCTTTCTTTGTTTTTTCTTTTTTCTAAGAGTTCTTTCTTTCTTTCTTTCTTTCTTTCTTTCTTTCTTCCTTTCTTCCTTTCTATGATATTTGTTTGTTTGTTTGTTTATTTGTTTGTTTATTTGTTTGTTTCTTTCTAAACTCTCTGTCTTCGTTTTTATAATGTTTGTTTGTTTCTTTTATTTGAACACTATTTTATTAGTTCTCTTTTCTTGTTTATGTATTCATGGATACATATATTCACTTGAGTATCATTATTCATGTCTCTTCACTCAAACGAAATCTCCTCTTCATCATTATCCTTCTTCTTTTATTCTTTAACAATAATCAGGTATTTCACCCTTTTCCTTTTTCCTCGGTGTCTACTCACTTTCTTACCTACTCGGTCAATATTTATTCATTCACTTAATATATTGCTTCTTATTTTTCTCTCCCTTTAATGCTATTTTCTCTGCCTCTCTTTCGAATTTAAAAAAATCTTGTTTTCGTTTTTCAACAACGTCCCTCATAATTTTCATTTTGTCTTTCTATCTTCTTGCCTAGTCACATTATCAAACCTGAGTTCTTTCCCCGCTGCGATTATTTGATGACGGGAAAGCATCTTCACCGTCAAAGGACCGACAAAAACACCAGCTAAAAAATAATTTTTTTATATAAAACCATCCCAAACAATGCAAATTTTACACTGATGGAAAAAAAATTGCTTTTTTAAAGAGAAATTCCTCTTATTGAATGACCTCCAATTATATATGTATTATATATCATCATCATCATCATGTCGTGCCGCCAGCACGGATATCCCTGACCCTCTCTCGCCACTTCTCCCTATCATTCATCGCCTCCGGCAGGTCTTCATGTTTACATCCTGTGTCCTCAAATAGTTGCTGTATGTAAGTTCGAGCTGGTCGTCCTGTTTTTGCACGGCCATATGTGGGGGTCCCTAGGAGTACATCCCTTATGAGCTCGTCCTTGCTTCTCCAGCAGTGTCCCGCGTGTCTGGTTCGTCTAACTTGTATAGTTTTCGTGATGGGGGGCAAGTGTCCGTATAGTTGGTGTCTCGTGGGGTGTTGTCGCCAAGACTTGTTCAATACTGCTCTCAACATTCTTGTGTAATTTCCGTCTAGTTTCTTCTCCAGCCGTTTAGTTAGCGTCCATGTAGTGCATCCATATAGCAGTATCGACACAACCGCTGCCTGGAAGAAACTGCGTTTCATTTTATCGGTCAGGTCTGATTTCCATATGATCGAGAGCCTATCGATAGCCGTCCATGCCTTCGTCAGTCGTGTGTCGATGTCTTTTTCGGTTGATGAGACGCTACTTCCAAGGTTGGTGAATTTGTCTACTAGTTTCAGAGAGGCTCCGTCTAGTGTGGCAATGTTGCCCGTTTGGTTGTAACACATATATTCAGTTTTGTGTGCATTGACATGGAGACCAATGCCAACTGCGGCTCGTTCCAGACTATGCAGTAGGAGGTCATTCAATTTGTAAAATTTGCATTGTTTGGGATGAGTATATAAAAGATTATTTTAATATAAAAAATAATATTTCTTCTGATACTATCTAAAATGGCGGCAAATCAAAGTACTCCAGGTTGAATAAAAATCTATCATTAAATTTTTGTTGACTGAGAAGTGTAAATCATGTGACATTTACAGAAGAATGTATGATGTGAACGGAGAAAAATGTTTTAGCAAAAAAGAAAAATTTACAAATGGGCGGAACATAGGTTTGCTTCAACGAACCTGAGTGAAAAAGACACTAACTCTCCAGTAAAAAAAAATGTTCCGGGAGCTGCTGGGAGTCAAGAAAGTCATACCTAAAGTCTTCTGGGATATGAAAGGATTCCTACTGTTGATTTCATTGAAGAAAGTGCAACTGTAAAAATTGCTTCCTGTTGCCAATTTCTTTGGCAAAACTCATCTAACTGAATGACCTTCAAATATATGCGTATACCGTTTTTTCTTTCCGTATTCGTTTTATTATCACTATATTGTAACGTTTTTTTATTTACTCTTTTTCAACTTATTGCTAGTTTGATATCCTTCTTTTCATGACTAAATTTTTGTTCATATTTAGTATTGTGGTCACAAAGAAAAAGGCATTGTTTTAACACTGTATAAGCAGTTTGCTTTATATCATACAAAAAATGAAAATTACAAAAAACGAAAGCAAACGAAAAATGAGCTTGATTGATTTTGTCATCATATCGGGACTCTTGTGTATTCATTTGTTTAACAGCTGTAATACCTGAGTTTTGTCGTGGTTCATTTTTCAAAATCTGGTTTCTATTTACAATTATGTCCCCTTCGCAAAAAAAGCAACAGCAACAACAACAACAAAAAAAAACATAAGCAAAAGCAAAAAAAAAAAAAAAACCCCACAAAACCCCCCCAAAAACATAAAAAAAACAATAAAAAAAACGACACTGAATCATTTTGTATCATTTAGAATATTCATTTTAACCGATATATCCCAATATATATATATATATATATATATATTGGCCTTCTTCAGGTGTTTCATTAACAATTTTGTCTCCTTTGCAAAAATAAAAGCACCTCCCATCCTCACCCCCAACAAAACCAATAAAAACGACACTGATTAATTTTGTATCAGTTAGAATATTCGTTTCGGCCGACATATCCTTTGGCTTTCTTTAGATGTTTCATTTCGTACCCGGGAGCCTACATAGAAACTGGAAACATTGTGAGTACAACAATAAAGATGAAGACAATAGTCCAAATATTCTAAGCGATAAAATTTGTCAAGCTTCATCTCAAAAATTTAGACAAAGGATTAATTTTGGTATCAGATTTTTGCATCACCACCACCTCACGACCAAAAGAAACTAAATGATTTACCATATATTTGTCTATCTATGAGTGGGTGCTTACTTTTTGTTTTCATTATCGTCGTCACGAAACAAATTGTTAATTTCTCGTTTTTGTCTATTTACTCGCGTGCGCATCTGAGTTGGTGGCCTACATTTCAAAGGCAATGAAAAAGACCGAAAATTTACGTAGACGGCAAATTGTATTTTTGACTTTTAGAAATTTATTCAAATCTACTGCTTATATATATATATATATATATATAAAACAGATTTACAAATGAATATCACTGGACAGTTATTTATCAATATCTGCTTTTTAAAAATATTAAGCTAATTAGATATTCCATGACTATGATAAACGCCATTTGTTAGTACATATAATACACATTGAACATTGCTCCTGAGTATTAAATATAGAACATGATGTAGGATATTTTGATTTTTGATGACTGCAGTAAAACGCAAAGAAATTTCGCATTGATTCCAACAGATTTCATAAACTAACTTTTTTCTATTTTTCAAATATGTATTTCTATTTCAACGATTTCAGTTTCAACAGAAAGTTAAGTCAAACTTAAAGCCCAGGGACTTTGGAGTTGGTTGGTTGGATTTTATGGCATATCATCGTTTGTAGGTTATTTAACGCCAAATCCATCTTTATACAAATAATCAGTTATATTTCAAACAGTTTAGTTTAGCATGAGTACACATTTTAATTGTGGAAAACATTTCTATTTCAAGCTATTCAGTTTATTCAAACAATTCTAATTCAGCTAATTCAATTTAGTATAAGTACAAATTTTGTTTACACAGTTAAATGTCAAAACAGTTCTATATTAAACAAATCTGTTCGGCGTAATTACTGTTTCAATGTCAAAAACAGCTCCATTTCAAATAATTCAGCTCAGCATAACTATGCCGTTAGTTCTATTTAACTCATAGATAGGGCCCTATCGGGTGCTTCAACGCTGGGCTAGAGTGGACCTGGGAGCAATGGATATGAAGGGGTGCTCCGCATTTCATAAAGCCCATCACTGGAACCTCACAATCAGATTGTTTAGTGTCATATCCAGGACACTCATTGGTGGGATCTTACCCCTCTGCAGAGCTGCGGTCGGTGTATTCTACAGCCCCAGCTGACTAGTCAAGACTTCGGCATTACATAACCCAACAGGTGTTGACATGCCATAAAACCAACCAAATTAATTCTCAGTAGAGAGAGAGTGAGTGAGTGAGAGAGAGAGTGAGTGAGAGAGAGATGGTATATTTTGTATTTTTTAGGCTGAGTGTAACATCTATTGTCGTAGAAAATCGAGTCGGTGAACTGATCTCAAGTCCTGGACGAGGCTGTATTACTCTTCTCGTTAAGCATGAAGCCATTTAACCCTTTTAACTATGTGTAAATAATAGGACAGTCTGTTTTCTAATACATTTGTAAGGCTACCAGTGTAGGGGAAGAAAGACCTAGAATTTAAACCAAGTTTATTCAGCTTGTAAGTATGATCTTCTTTAAGCAGAAGTATTGGGTAATTCATCCGAGCTCTGAATAAAAAATGAATATCCCGTTTAAGTATTTAAATACTAAACTAGTACCAAAGGCTTTAAACCTTTATTTCTAATGCATTCTATCGCCATGAAAGTCTTATTTTATCATTCATAATTTTTTTGTCTAGTATTATTTTTCATAATTCTCATTGCAACCCACCCAGGTAGCCACTGCAATGATAGAAAGCAACAGTGTACATCAGAAACAAGAATAGCGAACAAGTATCTCGTAAGATTCGAACTCATGTCTTCGATCGCAAGGAAGCCTGGTTGAACAAACTAGCTGCTATACTAACACAGCTACAATAACCTGAATTAGATCACGGGTGTCCAAACAACAATTATAAAGTTACGTAGTCAGTGCTATATTTATTCTGGTTTTAACACTGAAAAAAATGTTAGAGTATACGCTCTGTCAAATATCATTATGATTAACGAGCAGGGCCACTTGAAATTCCACGAAATAAAAAGAATCTCGTGGAGATATTTTAATAAGTTGGAATTGCTCTGTTCTAACTTCATCTATTCTTTCTAAGTAGCATCATCATCATCATCGTCAAGTCTTTCTGTTAGCATGGAGTTCCTTGACTATCTCTCTCACCACACGTCTTTGTCTTTATTGTTATTGGCAGATCCTCTAGACTGCATCCAGTGTCCGCGCCAAGCAAATGTATAGTCTAGGTTCTTTTGTTTTACTGGCATATCAACCTTCGTGGCTTGTTAACTGTTTAAAACCATTCTTGTAGAAAAGGTGTGTATAAACTGCAGCCCGTTGCACTGTTCTGAACGGCCCGCGGAAACCTCAAAGAAAATTTAAAAAAAAAACAAAAAAAACAAAAAACACTTGCACTTGAATCGAGACTAAATTTTTGGATTTTAAAAGGTGCGGCCCTATGATAATTCATTGCCAAGTGATGCGGCTCACCCACCAAAAAGTTTGTTTCCCCTGTTGTAGAAGAACAGTTGGAGTACTATTTAGACCATTGCTGGCGGTGGGGGTCATATTTTTACCTGGGTTATTTGTTTGAAGGTGAATGCAATTGCGCGACTGGAGTTCGAACTCGCTTACTACGATGTCGCAATTCTGCACGTCATCCATGACACAACGGTGATCCCCCTGAGCTGATATAAGTCATTGCTGGTCGGCCAATATTGGCACGTCAATATGAACGAGTCCATAAAAAACGTCACTTATATGTTCATCCTCACTTCTACACCAGTGGAGCGCCTTGGGTAGTGTAATTGTTTGCAAGGAAGAAGAGCAATCCTTCACGAATGAGTTTGAATCTCATAGGATGTTCCTTTGGTACGGCCTTGCACAACATCTAAGCAAAAAACTTTATAAATTTCTACCACTCCATCAGTCTGGCATATCTTGCTCGTCTTACTTGAATGGTTTGTGAGAAGAGAGGTAAGTTGCTTTATATCTGCTATTTTGTTGGGTGTTGCTCCAGAATTAGTTCAACACAGCACTTAATATTCTCGCTTTAAGTAGTATCGTAAATAAATGTTAGCTTATATTGCTTTGCGAAAGCAACAATATGATTTATATGTAATAGAATTGAAAATCATCCTTTCTTATTAAATCGTCCCCTTTTATTTTTGTCCATTCCATAGCAGTTTCACGGTTCTTATTAAATAGCCGAGTAAAGGACGACATCATATAATGAATAACCCCCTTTTTTTAAAAGCCAAAACGGTATTTTTATCGGCAAGATTATGTCTAGACACAAGGTAATATTTAATACTAAAGAGGATCCCAAATGACTGAGGGTGAGTAGGTGGAAACATATCCTAATTTGATGTGAAGGAATACCCCACTTGGCTGAAGGGAGGGCATGTGAATGAGTTTAATGTGCAAACAAACAAGTAGAATTATAATATACTTTACAACACCTCCGCAGGAGCAGGGCGCGACACAAGGTCAATTGTTTTTAAACGGGGTTTAACAGGTTTGAATAAGGAATTTTCCTTCTCCTAGACCGGTTACCATATCATGGTTATCAAGCCCAGAGTGTACTGCAATTTACTCAAAGATGGTGGAAGAATAGTTGGATTCATTCCTTTTCTAAGGGTATTAGTGCTATGCAAAATGCCAACAACCACGTCCACGATTTGAACTCGAGTCGCCGTGTTCATTTCCTACGAGGGTAAACATTAAACCACAAACAAGAATTAGAACGCAGAATTATAATGTAGATTTTGCCTTGTATTATCCTCCCTAATTTGAGTTGCTATTTATCACAGTTCATTCGGGTTCTCACTTTTACGACAGCGAAGATAAACAGGTGGTACGTAGGATCATACTTCCTCCAGACAGATGGGGTGTGAGTTCGACCTTCAATGAAAGCTTATTCTTTATTTTTCTTTTCTTTTTTTTTATTTCCGTTGTGTGCTGTGACTATGAGCATGAATTGCGATGAAAAATAACCAAAATTAAGATGAAGAATAACGCTCTCCACAGTAGTTAATAATGGTGATAGTTTCGTCTAAAAGTAAAATTTAAAAACTTATATTCTCTATCATCTCTGGTCTTTTTTTGTTCAATTTTTTTAGTCTTTTTATTTAAAAGATCTTTTAAAATTTAATTTTCTTCTTATCTTCATCGATTTGTTCTTCTCTTACGGCTTAATATATTCCTCAAGACTTTCTCATTCTTCTAGCCGCGCCTCCTGTTTCTCTCTCTCTCTCTCTCTCTTTTTCTCGCTCTGTACTTTGTTTTTCTCTCTTCTGAATCTCTCTCTCCCTCTCTCTCTCTCTGGATAGGGAACACAATGTGCGGGATAGTTTTTTTGTTCTAGTATGAACTGACTCATCCAGTATCTTTAAAGAGGTAAACTTGCTCTCAGCAACTGTAAGCTGTTGTCTTCTCGTACCGCAGCCATAAAAAGATGATGAATTCAGAAATTCCCTTGTCCTTTATTGAGGTTCACAGAACACCCCACCCCACTTCCAGCTAGTGTGGGTAGCATCAGACGGTTGACCGGCTCTCGCCACCGATCGAGTTTGTTGACCTTGCCAAGTCTCGGTTAACTCCAGTTTTCAGTTCGGAGTACAAAATACAGCATATCTTGTTACACCAAACACATCGCGATGTTGAAATTTGTCAGTTCTTCTTTCTTCCAGCTGTTGACTCTTTTCATAACTTATCTATTTGTACGCCGGTACTATTCGTTTTCAAGGTAACACATCTTCTTTCTCCCAGAAATTATTTTGCTAGCAATTCATCCATATTGTGATTCGTTTACCTTCGCTTGCCACAAGACAGGCGTTGTAGATCGAAATCATAACGCATTAGTTGCCCTGGAAATCTAAGAATGCGTGATGCAAGGATTAACGGGTTAGGCCTACAAATCATTTTTATGGAAGATCGATGATGCCAAACTCAGTGGTATAACGTGAAGCAGGTGTGTAGTGTGAGGGTCTGGAAATGACCCTGATGTCGTCAGATACAGAGTAGAGAAATGCAATTGTTACTGAAAAACATCTGCAAAGGCGTCATAGAGTAACCATAATGTCCCATGCCAGAAGCCGAGCGTCATAAATACGTGATCCACGTGATAGAGAACGGAGAATAGAGATTCAGTAAGGAAGGTGGGTGAGTGAAGTGTCGCTCTGAAAGAGTGACCTTGTGTATAGATGGGTGGGTACTTACTACTCAGGGTTAGAAATATCAGTTTCTAACAATTTACTTTTGTCCAAAATACTGGCCTAATCTGTACCCCAAACCAAACCCCGAAAGTAATAATTTATACAGTTGAAACGGGTTTATATCTTTTTAATTCCAATCATAAAACGATCATCAATAACCTGAAGCTTATGTATTCTGTAATGATGAACCTAACACATTGTTAGCGAGTTTGATTTTTCTTGAGTGCCCTATAATGCTGGCCTTGTTCCAACCAAAGTTAAGCTTAATAAATGATTATATATTTTAAAATATATTTAAGTGAAGCCTAAGGCTAAATGTTTTGGGCACTCAGTTATGGTCAAATTTACTACAAGAGTAAATTGTTCTGGGGAACGCATTCGGTAAATATAAAAGATAATCCAGAAGCTAGTTATGTTTGACACAAAACTACAAGTATACAGTTGACAATTAAAATGGAATTAGTAGATTAGATATTAGGTTATTACGACCTCTGATAAAATTATTGAATTAGATGAAGAAGATGAAGTTCAATTAGGTTTTGTTAAATAAAATAGTTAGAGATCAGCTATTTTTCTTTAATTACTAAAGATTTTACAATCAAAAGATATCTCTTAAATTAAATTAAGTCATTTAGATTTACGGTATCAATTTTTCCAGTTCATAATATAGAATAATTCAATGTTGATAAAAGAATTATGGAGTTATCTTATAATTGGCATCCTAAAACAAATACCATCTGAAGCCTAAATATGCAAGTCGGTCTACTGTTAAAAGACGTTTCTTGCAGACTTCAACAAGAGGTGGAATATCCTAAATTGAAATGTGTTGATATCATAATTTTTGCCCCGGGATGTATATATCACAGATTCACATATATATGCTAAATAAAGTTGTGTATATGTAATGGTATCACGGCACAAATAGACGTTTGAAATGCATACACAGCAAACAGACACCAAACAGACACTTGCACTACGGTTCTCAGCAAATCCTAGCAGCGATTCAGCACTACATAGACATTTGTACCACAACGGTTCTAACGGGTCTATGAGTGTAGCACTACGCCTACAGTTTCAGTCACACCCCCGTTGTAACCTCACCACGAGAAAAAGTGGCATTTACACGAAACAATGTCTGTTTTTTTCGTTTGATACGAAGTTTATTTACTACATTCCTTTGCTGTTGGACGCTGACAAGAGAGAAACGGTGTATGAAAATAAGTCAACTGCTTTAGACAGACAGAAACAAACAAACTGTTACAAGATGATAGAGGCAAGGAGAGACAGTAATATTATTCTTCTCAGCCGGTGTGGGACTCTTTCGTTGTGCTTACACAAAATGGGTGCTGTAATTTTCTGCTCGTCTTCACATCACAGCGCCTAGGCTCCAACGCTTTCTTTTCCTATTTTCTGTTCTGCGTCCACTATCACCGCCCCTCCAATTTGCTGCAGATAAATTTCTATTTTTAATTTGGGCGTTTGCTGCAATCCAGCCCAAGACTTGAGGAACTTCTAAGTCTAGCTAGGAAACAACTTACAATTAAAACAATCAACCAGAGTCCCTAATCATAAATATTAGATGTTAATGACTGTATTAATGACTTTTATCAGAGCAATCAACCATATATATATATATATATGTGTGTGTGTGTGTGTATAATAACTTATAAACACACACATTAACTCACACGCACAGACATATATACAATATATATATATATATATATATATATAGAGAGAGAGAGAGAGAGAGGGGGTAGTGAGAGACAATGACACAGAAATGGTGCCAAGGAAGAAATGATTGATCAGTCTTACGTTGTGGTGAAAATCGAGAAATCTAAAAAAAAAAAAAAAAAAATTAAATATTGTCCGAATTAAATTAAATAGGTACTATTAAATAAAAAAAAAAAAATTCTAAAATTAAAAAATGATTGATCAATCCTTTGTGGCAGTAAAAAAATAAAAATTAAAGAATTTAAAACTTTGAAATATTTCCTAATTAAAACTAAATAAGTATTATTAAACTTTAAATAGTGCAAACATTTAAGAAATGATTGATTAGCGTTTCGGTAGTTTAAAAAATTGAGAAATTTTACAACAATAAACTAAATAGCATCAGATTTGATTCGATAAGTATTATTAGATTTTAGAAAAATAAAAACGTGAAAATATACTTGATAGATATTTTTTTAGATTTATAATAAATTTAATGAGTATAACCCAATCCCAGCTTTATACAAGGGCAATTTTTAAGTGGAGTACAACTAGTTTGAATTCAAAATTTTCCTTCTTGACAAGTTGCCGGATGAAGGATAAAAAGCCTGGTTTTTACTACAATTTACCCATAGCTGGGGAGAGAATAATTGGATCTATACTATTTCCAAGGATTTTATCGCTATGGGAAATGCTAACGGTCTCGTCTTGGATTTTTATCTTGGTTCACCGTATTTATTTTCTAAGACGATCAACATTAAGCCACAGGCTACACTGAAAATTTAGTAAGTTACATGTTTAAGCTTTGTATCGAGTCTCTGTATATGTTGTCCATTATTTCATAGCCCAGTCGGCTGGAGTTGTAGAATACACCGACTGCATCTCTGCAGAGGGGTAAGACTCCTACCATGATGAATGTCCTGCTTGACACTAAACAATCTGGTGGTTATGCTCTAGTCTTATAGCTTTGGGAAATGTGAAGTGCCACTTCAATGTGCACACTCCCAGGTCCACTCTGACCCGAAGTGGTAGCAACTGATAGAGTCATATCAATGGGTCAAATAGAACTGTTTGACATTAAACTCTGTGCAAACAACTAACTTATGCAAATTCGAATTGTTAGAAATAAAACTGTTTGATGATTTCATCATCATCATCATATCGTGCTGGTAGCACGGATATCCCTGACCCTCTCTCGCCACTTCTCCCTATCGTTCATCGCCCTAGGCAGGTCTTCAGGACAACAACCTGTATCCTCACATAGCTGCTGAATGTACGTTCGTGCTGGTCGTCCTGCTTTTGCGCGGCCGTGTGTGGGGATCCATAAGAGTACATCTCTTATGAGTTCATCTCTGCTTCTCCAGCAATGTCCTGCATGTCTGGTTCGCCTAACTTGAATAGTTTTCGTGATAGGGGGCAGGTGGCCGTACAGTTGGTGTCTTGTGGGGTGTTGCTGCCAGGACTTGTTCAGGATTGCACGCAGCATTCTTGTGTAATTGCTATCTAGTTTCTTCTCCAGCCGTTTTGTTAGCGTCCATGTAGTGCATCCATATAGCAGTATCGATGTGACCGCTGCCTGGAAGAAACTGCGTTTCATTTTATCGGTTAGGTCTGATTTCCATATAGTCGATAGCCTATTGATAGCTGTCCATGCTTTCGTTAACCTCGTTTCG
The DNA here is from genome assembly GCA_963585895.1 of Sepioteuthis lessoniana. Classification (NCBI taxonomy): domain Eukaryota; kingdom Metazoa; phylum Mollusca; class Cephalopoda; order Myopsida; family Loliginidae; genus Sepioteuthis; species Sepioteuthis lessoniana. The sequence goes on along the minus strand of OY757907.1, from coordinate 42,345,926 downwards.
ATGTCCTTTTCGGTTGATTCGACGCTGCTTCCTAGGTACGTGAATTTGTCTACTAGTTTAAGAGGGGTTCCTAAATACCTGATGTTTAATTGTATTGTTAGTGATACATAAAAGTACTTGGAACTATTTAACTGGGTGTAAACGAATGAGTAACGTTGAATTGAATAATAAGTGTTAAAAAGCAATACTTGTAACCACTTCACTGAGTGAAAACAAATGATTAATGTTGAGTAGAATAACAAGTGTTAAATAGCATTAATTTAAAACAATTAACTGTGTAGAAACAATAGCAATACTAATTGTTCTAACAAATTAGTTCTAACTCATTTAAAAAACAAATTGCCGACAAACTATTCTCTTACATATGTATACCTATTTAAAAGTGTGTCAATCAATGACTGATTTTAAATAGTCACTTTTACGTAGCAATACTTGAAACTATTCAACTGTGTGTAAAAACAAATGATTAACAATAAATAGAAAAATTCGTATTTGAAAGCTTGAAACAATTAAACTGGGTTCAAAAAAGGAGCTCAGGTTCATTGAAAAATCTTATCAACAAAATAAGTTTACAAATCAAATATCTAAAATATATGTATAAACAGGATTTGGCATTAAATAAACTACAGTGGTTGATATGCCATAAAACTAAACTAAACGAAACCAAACCAAACCAAACCACTCCTATTTTTTCAGAAATATTTGAACAGTCTTAATAGCTTAAGAATTCTCCACAAGATAGACAACACACGAAAAAAAATTGTCATCAATATAAGAGAAAGTAAACAATAATCACTGGAGCTAAAAAAAATTAAGAAAAATAAAGATTATTACTTTTAAATATTACAAAAGAAAAGAAGGATTAATAATAATTAAATAACGCCAAGTGATAACAGAAAGATATTCTTCAATTTTATTTTCTGCTTTTTTTTTTTTTTTTTTTATTGATGTCCGGCAATTAAGTGTTTTGGCTAAAAAGACAGAGACGCCGGACGACCATCGAACCGCCGTTTGACAGTAATTGATAAAAGCCGCGGGCATGTTAGTAATAAAACGATGCGGGGAGAAAAAGCCCGCGGCCTTTTGCAAGACACTCATTTGAAGCAGAGTTACTTATCTTAAATATTAGACATGTCGTAACTTTATTTTCAGAGCTAGTGGCGAAAGGGGAGGAAATAGAAATAGGAGGTGGTGGTGCAGGTTGTAAAAAGCCTGAAGCATGGCATCGTGAAGTGACGCGTCTTCAAAAATGCTGCTGGATACATAGATAGATAGATAGATAGATAGATAGATAGATAGATAAACTAGGTTGAGGTATACAAGCAAATTGACTTTAATTGAGAACGAACAATCTACTTAGATAGATAGATAGATAGATAGATAGATAGATAGATAGATAGATAGATATGTTTAGATTGAACGATGGTCAGATGTAATTCGATTGATAGGACATAAGTAATATATATATATATATATATATATATATTGAGAGAGAGAGAGAGAGAGAGAGAGAGAGAGAGAAAGAGATAGATAGATAAATATAAACAAGGTTGAGAGATGCGAGTATATTGATTTAGATACAGAACGAGCTTTCGAGTTAGATTTTTCGATAGCTATGGAGAAAGATTACACACACACACACACACACACACACACACACACACACACACACACATATATATATATATATATATATATATATATATATATATATGCACGCACATAGATAGATAGATAGATAGAAACTAGTTTGAGAGGTAGACGCTGGTTGAGTTAAATATCTAATAAGCTATCTAGTTATCTTGATAGGTATGTTGAAATTGAACTATGGTCAGAGGTAACTCGAATGATAGGACTTAAATGGAATAGATAGAGAGATATTGGACAAGCTATCAAGTTAGGTGGCTAAATGGGTATGTTGAAAGATTGAGATAGAACTATAGTCAGATGTAATTCGATTGATAGTACATAAAGAGATAGATCGATAGCTAGCAACAGTGAGTTCAAATATTCCATGTAAATAAGAAAACTTGCAATAACTACAAAACATATGATTGGAAATTCACGAGATGTTTGATCAATTTAAGAATTCTGTGTAATTGAATAATCTCAAAATCTTTTAGGTTCCAAAAGAAATAGAATTTACTTTATACTTAAATATATAAAACATGTTTTTTCAAAGTGATACATGTTTAGAAGAAAATATTTTGAAAATAATCGTTTGGTGTGCACTTATTCTTGGGGAAATACTGCACATAGACAAGAGTCTTAAGTGTGATACAAAAAGTAATCTGATGGTGAGGCTCTAGTTCTGAAGATCAGGTCAGCGTGGAATACTACTTCATTTCCATTACTTCCAGGTCCATTCTGACTTGGAGTAGTAGTACCTGTTAGGATCCAATCTGTGGGGCAAAAAAATCTGTTTAAGCATTATTCGATTGGACAGTGTGCAAAAAAAAAAAGACAATCTTGAAAAAAAAACTACACAAAAATTGTACATATAACCTCTAGGCATAAAATAATCCTAGACGGGTTAACGTGCCGTCAAAATCAATCAATCCATCGATTTATCATGTCCATCGATAAGGTCTACTTCATAATAAAATATTTTGTCTTAATTTTAAAAAATTTTTCTATTTTAACTTTCTCTTGAATATCAATATCTTAGATATTTTTTGTAAAAAAATATTTTTCGGAAGGACATCTCTTATTTTCTTATTGATGTGAAGATACAAAGTTACACTTTTTTATCAGCTCGAGGGAGTATTCTTGGGAAATATGAAAGAATTAAAAACAAAATTGGAAAACCAGACTAAACATCTGCAAATAATGTTGGAAAAATATCCAATTACAGCGGTCGCTTTTACATCTTTACAATAATTTGCTGGGATATAAGATGTCCATTTAAATCAGGGTTTCCGAAGAAAATTTTAGCTGGGTGAATAAAAGCAAAGAAGTCGCTAGGGAGTCAATTTTCTAGTTTGCATTTATAAACCTCTTTTAACAGAACAAAAGTTGATGGATCATGTAGCTATCGTAAACCGAGCAGAATGCCTGATTGGGTGTGATAGCCACTAGTTATGTGTCGTTCACGTACGGGTCATTTAAATAAACAAACGATGTTCAAAGGGAGAGTGTAAAATTAGTGCAAATTTAGAAACATTTCGTTAAAAGAATTTATTGAAATGTTTTTCGATCTTGAAGCAAAGTCTATATATACATTTAAAGGAATTGGATATTACTCGATGAACAAAAAACTATCGCAAAATATCCAAAACTTTATGCAAATATTGAACCTATTTTAAAAGCTTTTACAAATTCGTATATAGTGGAATCTGGGTGTAGCCATATGAGTTATTAACTAAGCAAACAGAGAAGGAGTTATTAACTAAGCAAACAGAGAAGCACTTTGAACATAGATCGTTGTGGTTATTTGTGGCTCAGTACTCACAAACCAGCAACTTAATATTTGTAATTTCCGCAGTTCCCATAAAGCCCATCCTTCCTATTACAAAATAATTCAAGAATTAAAAGGTGGGATTTTATTTATAGTTTACGGATTTTCTTCTCAAGTATTTTTTTAAGACACTGGTAAATGCAATGTAATTTAATAGGCAATTAATTTATTTGGGTGGTACTAGATTGAAATCAAATTTGGTTACAAGAGGTGCATTAAATAAAAAATTTGGAAGCCCTGATATAAAACATATTTTCACATCATTCCTCTTTTTATTCAGTAATTTCAGAAAGTCCATCCAAAGGAGAAAAAAAATAACATTAGGATAAAAAGGAAATTAAATCCAATGACTAAACTGACAATAAAATTATATAACAAGATTTTTACTTTTTCTAGTTCCTTGGCATAAACCTTTATTTTTTAATTGCTTTCACCTAACGTAAATGGAAAAGAATTATTATTATCTATAAAATGAGCACTTGTGACCGGAATAAGGAGATTTTTAAAATATGGTTGCAGATTATATGTGGGAGCTAATAAGTGAAAGTGTTTGAGATTGCAGTTAGAAATGCTCATTTCAAAATATTTTTTGCTTTTTTTATAACTTTACTATAAATAAATGAAAATTTTCACTCATATTTCCTTCTATTCATACCTTATGTTTACATAAGTGAGTAGATTTTCCCGTTTTTACAGAGAAAATAGGTTAATTTCTAAATTTTATTATCAAGGACACAAAAGCAAAGTTTGAAGGAAATAATGAGATTTTCCTGTACATTTAAGGCATAACCTATTAAGAAATCGCTTATAATCTAGAGAAACAGGATTCATGTTACACAATGAAATTAATGACTGTCTCATTTTTGGCTTTGATCATCGCATAAACGTATAATTAACTGACAGATCAGTGTAACCTTAAAGTAATTTACTGAATCTCAGCGGCGACTCTAAGTCATCAATGTTACCCCGATTTATATTTTCGATATAATTTACTCTACGTATAATTATGAATATAAGAATTTTAACATTCAGCAACACTTTTTTCTAAAATTCTCTGTATCTGTGCAGGTTTGCAAAACTAATACTTAATAACAGACAAATGTACAAAAAAAAAAAAAAAATCAATAACGTAAACACCTCCCCCCTAAAAAATACAAATAAACAAAAACAGAACGCCACCAAATAAAACGATAATTTCTCTTTATCGGTTTTATTTTTTAAAACAAAAGTCTTTGACACAAGTTTAGCACCTGTTTCACTTTTGATGAATTTTTTGTTACGTTAGTACGAGTGGGGGGGGTGTCCTCGTGGTGTAATGGTTAAAGCGATCGACTGCAGAATCGTAGTAGTGAGTTCGTACTCCAGTCGCGCTATTAGGTTCACTTTCGGGCAAATACTCTTGGGAAAGGTATGAACCCCCTCATCCTCCCAGCTATGGGTTAAATAGTTCCACTACTGTTCTAGGAGAATAACTTTGGCATTAAATAACCAACATAGGTTGATATGCCATTAAATAAAGAAACCAAACCATGCCTAATATAGATAGATATGTAGTTTTTGACTCATATGTAGTTTTAGAGAGAAATGCTTTTACAACATAAACCATTAAGAAATAATACAAACTAAGCAGGAGCAAAATATATGTTACGTATGTTATCTTGAGCCCGAAAGCAAAATTTAGAGGGAATAATGGTCATTTACAATTCTTTAATAAAATAAGCAGTTGAGAAATAATACATATTTGAAAAAAATATGAGTAGCATAGCGCAATCTAGGCGCAAAAGCAAAGTTTAAAGCGAACAATAACAACATGAGTAATTAAGAAATATCTTAAATTATCTAGGAACAAAATTGGTGTTATATAGTGTAATTTATTCAAAGAAAGGATACACAAAACTGTTTAGCCCAGTCGGCTGGGGCTGTAGAATCCACCGACTGCATCTTTGCATCTTTGCAAAAGGTTAAGACCCCATTCATCGAGTGCCATGTATATGACATTAAACAATCTGATGATGAGGCTCCAGTTACGATAGAGCTTTGGGAAATGTGGGGTACCCCTTCAATGCCATCGTTCCGAGGTTCACTCCGGCCCGGAGTGGTAGCACCTGATATCGTCCTATTAATGGGTTAGATAAAACGGTTTGACATTTAAACTGTGCAAACAAATGTATACTGAATTGAATTGTTTGAAATAGAACTGTTTGATCATTTAACTGTGTGTAAACAAAGGACTAATGTTTTATTGAATTCTTAGTTATACATAGCAATACTTGAAGCCATTTAATTTTGACTTATGCTAAATTGGATTGTTATAAATTGAACTGTTTTATCATTTAATTGTGTAAACAAATGAATAATGTTTAATCGAATTGTTTGTTATACATAGCAATACTTGGAACCATTTAACTTTAACTTATGCTAAATTAAATTTTTAGAAATTTAACTGTGTGCGTCTACAAAATGTGTTCACAAATCATATATTTCATCATCATCATGTCATACTGCCAGCACGGATCTCCCTGACACTCTCACGGCATCTGTCTCTATCGTCAATCGCTCCCGGTAGGTCTTCCGGTAGGTCTATAGGTTCTAGCTGGTCGTCCTGCTATTGCTCGTTCATGTGAAGGGCTCCACAGGAGCATATCGCTTATGAGTTCGTCTCCACTTCTCCAGCAGTGCCCCACATGTCTGGTTCGTCTAGCTTGGATAGTTTTCGTAATGGGTGGTAAGTGGTCGTACAGCTGCTGCTTTGTGGGGTGTTGCCTCCAGGACATGTTCAATAATGCTCGCAGCATTCTTGTATAATTGTCGTCAAGCATTTTCTCCAAACGTTTATTTATCGTCCATGTAGTGCATCTATATAGGAGTATCGACACGACAGTTTCTTGGAAAAACTGCATTTTATATTTAATTCATATGTAAAAAACGTATTTGGCATTTAATAACCAACAGTGGTTGGTATGCCATAAAGCCAAACCAAACACAACAACAACAAAAAAAAAAAAAAAAAAAAAAAAAAAAAAAACGGTTAATAAAAAGCTAGATGCAACAAATTTGCCGATAAGATATTTACTGATATAGTTTTCATTAATTCTTGTGACTAGAAACAACATAGAGTCAGCATAACAAACTAAATTGTGAATTTCTTCAGAGGTAATAGCTCTTGACAATGCTTCGCAGGTAATCAATAAGGTTTAGGTTTAGTTTAATGACATATCAACCTTCATAGGTTATTTAATGCCAAAGCCATTCTCCTAAAAGAACAGTCATGGTACAATTTAACCAATAGCTGGGAGGATAAGGGGATTCATACCTTTCCCAAGGGTATTTTGTTACATACCCATGATATGTCGAATAGACATAGGGAATCTAAAAACACGAAACTTTACGAAATTTTTATTCACCTTTTTGAGTTTAAAGGTTTTTCGACACGAGGAGAGAGAGAGACACAATCTTTCTACCCTGACTGCTTTTTCATCGTCAGCTCTCAACCCAACCAACGCGCGGCGCCCGGAGCGCACAAAGTTGTCTGGTCTCACCCAGCTCTGAAAGTCAACCTTCTTCTTCCGATGTGGGAACTCAAATAACTGCTTTTTCTCAAATATCAGCCTACGCTTCCGGTTCGTGACGTCACCCAAATACCCTAGTCCAAATTTCTATCTGTGATTTTTATTTTGACATCTCCGCGCACGCGTGAACACCTGCGTTAATGTTGCACCTAATTAACCCATGCACTAAGCGAAAGGTTCTCATCCTAACTAAACCGAAAGGCAAGATGTATAAAACGAAACCCGTCCGCCATTATATTACAATTTGCCTGAAAGTGAACGTAATAGCACGACTGGAGTACGAACTCGCTTACTACGATTCCGCAGTCGATCGCTTTAACCATTACACCATGAGGACACCCCAATAAGGTTTAGATACGGAGATCATTGTTGCTGCATCATAAGTCAGTCGTTTTTAAACCTTAATTTATCTAGGGATTTAACAGTTGTCATATGAGCGTGAGCTGGAGCATTTTCGCACACGAAAATAAATTTTCGTTTGAATACCCTTCTTCCTCTTAAGCTCTATCTGAAAATTGGCTGATAGGAATTCAGAGTAGGCAGAAAAAGTTATTTGAATGACATCGTCCACCTTCCAGTAGCCATCCAAATAAAGATGATTCCAGCCTAAACCATAACCCTCTAGAGCTCTTTGCCAGAAGAAGACTTAAGAGGTGCATACGATAAGTTTCCAAACTTTTTTTGTATGGGCATTTAAAATTGGCATAGACTCTTGAAAATTCCTTATGTTATTGCTATACATCATATGAGATTACTGACCATGATTTCAGGTTCAAATGAACAGCTACAGCAGCAATTGGAATACACCCTACTAAAACTTGATTGTCGCAGCTGGTGAATTTCAAAAATGCAATCTGACACTTTAGAAGAACGATATGCAATAAAATTCTGTTTTAAACTTGGAATAAATGCCACAAAAACGTATGGAATGCTTCAGACTGCTTTTGGACCATCTTGCATGAATTGAGCATCAGTTTTTGAGTGGTATAAGAGATTCAAGGAAGGCAGGGAGTCTGTGGGAGATGATGAGAAGTGTGGGAGGAGTAAGGAAGTCAATACACCACAGTTGATTGGCCAAAGGGATTGGGTTAAGGTTACTATGTTGAGGTTTTAAGGGAGTTCATGAAGAGATTCCGTCGGAAGAGACCAGAACTCTTCAATTCGAGTCAGTGGCATTTCCACCAGGACAATACACCAGTCCACAAATCTATCCTTGTCACAGATTATTTGTCTAAGATGGGCGTCAAGACAGTTCCTCTGCCTCCCTATAGTCCAGACCTTGTTCCCTGTGACTTTTGCTTATTCCCTAAGCTCACAGGCTGTCGTTATGAGACAATTGAGAAGATGAAAGAGGCTGTGACGAAGGTCACTGACACGCTCACACAAGAGGACTTCGATGGGGACCTTCCAGAATTTGTTGGAACGGTACAACAAGTGCATTGCAGCCGGATGAGATTACTTCGAAGTGGACCAGAGTTTCATGTGTGTACTATCAATAAAAGAGCCCATATGAAAAAAGTCTGGAAACTTATCGTATGCATCTCGTATGTTCCTCCATTTAGGCATTCCATTTGACTATACTTTAGAGTCGTCCAGCGTCTTCGAATACGTGATGTAGAATAGCATTTTCTGGAAAGACAGTGACATAACTTGTTTGGCCATATTGATGATCAAAACGAGGTGATACAACTTCAATGAAAAACATTCCTAATGGTTTCAGCATGCATCATCGTGACATCTGAAGCACATTTGAAGCTGTGATAGCTTAGAAAAACTCTTTACGACTGTGACAATATCAACTGCAACTGGCCCATTCTCGCCGGCTAACCAATGCTATGTTTGTTTTTTCAAAAAGATCAGCCACCGGTTTCAGTTGAACCGGCATAAGCCACACGTCAACTCCAGGAAGAAGAAAATAAAAGAAACAAACGAACCTAAGAATACACTTGCCATATTCATTCACCGTTCACACAGTCCTGGTGGGTGAGGGACAGCAAGTATAGCACTTCACTTTTCAACCTTGGTGAACAATCTCTATAAAGGAATCAAGAAATAAGTGAATGGGGCAAATTAGAACAAAAGGAATTAAACAACAGACACGAAAGGTCATGTACAGGGAATTGTGTTAGAACTGAAATTTCACAAGACTGCCAAATGGTATATACACAAACCATAATCTGTCCTTTAAATGGAGGGCATAAAATTCGTAGAAACTTAGAGATACAAAAAGATCACCCAATCATGGCCGGAGACCAGAGATAACATTAAAAAGAAAAGAACTTGTTTAGTGTATTTTGCCGTGCCAGCAGATCACATAATAGGATTGAAAAAAGGCAAAATACCAGGATTTTTCCAGAAAAATAAAAACTTTGTTGAGCATGAATCTGACTGTGGTACACAAAGTTAATGGAACAGTCCTCAAGAATCTGGAAAGAAAATAGGTGGATATCAGAGGAAGAATCAAAACCATCCCGAGCACAGCGTAACTAAAATTAGTAAGGATATTTAAAAGAGTTCTGGAGAAAACAACAATAGCTTGATTTGGTTCGGTTTATAAAACCCATTATCAACCCATTATGGGTTATTTGTCAGCTCGAAGCCGTTTTCTCTGATTTTATCAACCGATGTTCTAAGCACGTAATCTATACAGATGATAAAGAGGTATGGAGCTAGCGTGTCCCCTTGTAGTACTCCTGCTACAATGTCGAAGTATTCTGTCTCCATCTGGTGAACGTACTTTTACTTTGGTATTTCTATAGAGAATCGTTATTGCTGCTACGGTTTCTTTAGGTAGGCCATACGCTAGAAGGATTTGTTCTATCTTTCCTCTGTGAATGAAATCGAAGGCCTTGGTAAAGTCGACAAATAGTAATATCGCTTGTAGGTTTTTTGCCCGTACGCCTTCAAGGATTCTACGGATGGTCAATATTTGTGAGGTCGTGGATCTATTTCTTCGGAAGCCATTTTGGTTTTTCCTAAGGATGTTGTCAATTTTGGGCCTCCATGTCAATGCACACAAAACGGAATATATGTACTATAATCAAACAGGCAACATCTTCACACTAGACGGAACCCCTCTGAAACTAGTAGACAAATTCACCTACCTAGGAAGCGGCGTCTCATCAACCGAAAAGGACATCGACACGCGGCTAACGAAGACATGGACAGCTATCGATTGGCTATCGATCATATGGAAATCAGTTTTTTCCAGGCAGCGGTCGTATCGATACTGCTGTATGGATGCACTACTTGGACGCTAACTAAACGGCTGGAGAAGAAGCTAGACGGCAATTACACAAGAATGCAGCAAGCAATATTGAACAAGTCTTAGCGGCAACACGCCACAAGGCACCAACTATACGGCCACCTGCTTCCCATCACGAAAACTATCCAAGTTAGACGAACCAGACATGTAGGACACTGCTGGAGAAGCAGGGGCAAGCTCATAAGTGATGTATTCCAATGGAACCCACATATGGCCAGGCAAAAGCAAGACGACCAGCTCGAACATACATTCAACAGCTAAGTGAGGATATGGGATGTAGCCCTGAAGACCTGACAGAGGTGATGAACGATAGCGAGAAGTGGCGAGAGAGGGTCAGGGATATCCGTGCTAGCGGCACGACATGATGATGATGATGCGTTATTTAGTGCCAAAAAGACTGATTCAAAAATTCAGGATTATAATCATAGCTATCTTTACAGCGTTCCTTTCCATCTATTATAATTATTTTTTTGCACAACGTTATATAATATGATGTATTCCTGTCTAATACAAATTATTTTCACGCTCTTGTATAATATCATGTATTCCGGTTTAATAGTAATAATATAAAAGTGATAGAATGAATTGTGGCCGAATCGGCTGCGGTTGCAGAATACTCCGAATGCTTCTCTGCAGAGGGGTAAGAGTCCCCTAACGAGTGTCCTGGATATGGCACTAAACAATCTGATGGTGAGTCTCCAATAATGCAAGAGCTTTGGGGAATTCAGAATACTCCTTAATTGCCATCGCTCCTAGGTCTACACTGGCCTGGAGTAGTAGCACCTGATAGGGTCCTATCTAGGGGTTAAATAGAACTAAACTGTGCGCTTATGCTAAACTGAATTGTTTGAAATAGAAGTTTTGACATTGAAATTGTGTACTTATGCTGAAGTTTGGTTTAGTTTAGTTTCTTTGTTTAATGGCATATCAACATTTGTAGATTATTTAATGTCAAATCTATTCTCCAAGAAGAACAGTAGTGGTGCTATTTAACCCATAGCTGGAAGGATAAGCGGGTTCATACCTTTCCCAAGGGTGTTTGCCCGAAAGTGAACGTAATAGCGCGACTGGAGTACGAACTCGCTGACTACGATTCCACAGTCCATCGCTTTAACCATTACAGCACGAGGACACTCCCCTATGCCGAAGTGAATTGTTTTAAATAGAACTCTCCATATGTAAAAAAATGGATTTGGCATTAAACAACCTACAACGATTGATATGCAACAAAACCAAACCAAACCAAACCAAGACTGAATTAGAAGTAGGAAGAAGAATTGAGACCATCCAAACCACGGGTCTACTAAAATCGGCTTGGGTATTCAGAAGTCTCTTAGAGATCTGAAGAGATACTAATATTCGTTATGAAAACCACCAATTAAAGTTTTGGTGGAAAGAAACGCAGAGTAGAATCATAATAACATGATGTAACGAAATTGTTTGCCTTTTCCTCTTTCTTTTGTGTTATTTCTCAATTTTTGTGCCTACAGTAAATGGAAAATATCTATTTTTCTATTCCACTTTTACCTTTGTGACCTGGTCATTTAATTTTCAAATTTTGTCCATTTTCAAAAGAATTATGGGTAGATTCCCTGCTGGGTAGCTGTTAGAGTATTTTTCAGAACTTATCAAACATTTGTATTCAATTTTTATATAACTTTAGTATAAATGAATCTAAATTTTGATACAAATGTTTTTTATTCAGACGTTATGTAAATGGAAAATATGCAAATTTGCCTGTTTTTAAATAGAAAATAGTTTACTTCTTCAATTTTATTAACCATGACACAAAAGCAAAATTGACGGGAAAAGTTGCGATTATCTCTTTATTAACATCATAAGCAATTAAGAAACAGCACATACAATACATGGGAAAAGAAAAAAAAATCAGCGGTTCATTTACACAGTCGCCTTTTTTTATTTAAAAACCACAAATCTGGAGTTGTCGTTTGAGTGCAACCAATTTTACAAACGTTTCTGTTAGTTAAAGGTTTGCATTCCTGTCCTGAGAAATGTCGACTGTCCACGAAAACGAACGGGATTTTAACCCTAAATTCGATCCGATGGAGAAGGGTATGTTTCTCGGGTGTGGTATGAACGTAAGACATGAGTTATATGGTCGCATTCAGAAAGAAAACCCACCTGTTTCGTAAACAAGTACTATCGACACAGGAAGTCTAGAAAAACTGAGGACATGAAGCAGTCATATACAAAATGTTACTCTTTACAAAAGTAATAATACATATATATATATATATATAGTGGTCCTCAAAAGTATTTAAAAAATCAGAAATTTTCGGGAATGAAAATCAGGAATATTCTAGAAGAACCGATTTTATTGCAAGGTATAAGTTATGCCATATTTTAGGCTCCCGAAGACTAATTTTTACTAAACATATTTTAACATTTTATGTGTGAAAGTGGAATAAAATCTCATTCGGAAAATATCAAGAAGATTGAAATAGCGAAGTCACATTGCAATTTGAAAGAGTGACTTACTAGTTTTGTCCGTTGATAGCAACCTACCTCCTGTTCAAAATATTTATAGCCCTTGTAATCTCAGGTAATGAATAAACATTTTTTGAATGTTCAAATACTTATAAAAATACGTTTTTTATAGTATTTATAAATATCTTTGCTGATTATAATAATTTTGATTCTTCCTGTATAAAGTTTCTGCCTTAACTCTCAAGATAAAAAAAACCCAAACATTTCGAGGCAAAGTGTCTGTTGTTTAAATACTTACAAACAGTATGTAGATATGTGCACACAGAATTAAACATAAAAATACAGACTTTGTTAAATTGACTGTGAAAGCAAAAAATGGCGTTCCACTGTCCCGTTTTTGCTGAATTACAATAATATACATATATACAAAAAAAGCTTCTTTATAATATCTATCTATCTATCTATCTATCTATCTATCTACACACACGAATATATATATATATATATATATATATATATATATATATATATATATATAAGCAAAAAGAAAAACATCTCTTCCTTAGTGTAATTATAAATTTATTTCAGGTTATTAAATTATTTCTGGTTATTAGTTTATTTCTGGTTGTTAAAACCATCATCATATGTGTTATCAAAATTTTAATTTGGGTGTTCTCATATTGCCATATAAGAACACCCAAATTAAAATTTTGATAACGCATATGATGATGATTTTAACAACCAGAAATAAATTTATAATGACACCAAGGAAATGAACTTCTTTTTGCTTTTACATGAAAAAAGATTTTTTTACGTCTACACGTTGAGTGTTGATGTGTACTTAATCCCAAATTCATTAAACATCAGTAGCCGTTGAGATTGAGCACTCAAATTGCATACTCTTACTCCTTGGATTTCCTCCTCAGATTATATATTTATATATATTGATAAGTGTACATTTAAGCAGTAAGTTGTTATGAAGGAGATTTTTTTTTTATAAAAGACGGATGAACATTGTTTATTATTCATAATAGTAATTTTTCAAGTCTTTTTGTTATTTCTCTGATGTCAAGATCCAGGTTGTAAAGAAATTATCCCATATGTTCTGTATAAGCGCTTTCGACTACACTTTTGGTCGTCATCAGTGGTCGTGTAGTTTGAGTTGAAAGTTTAGTTTAAGTTTTATATTGATTGTAGCGTTTTCTTTTTAAAGTCGTCAGTTGGAACGTTTTCAGCGTTTTGTTTTAAAGCTTCTAATTAATATATATTCAGTTGGATGAGTTCATTAACAGGGTTGTTGATTTTAGTTATTAATAAAGTTCAATATGTTCGTACCTGTGTTACGTTTTTTTTAAATTTACATTGTCTTTAGTAAAAATTGCCGTTATATATATATATATATATATATATATATATATATATATATATATATATATATATATGCATATATATATCATATATATGCATATATATGTATACATATATATATACATTTATATATATATATATTTACACATGTACATACATACATAAATTTATACATATATATATATATATATATACATATAAGTATACATACATATACTTACATATATATATATATATATATATATATATATATATATATATATATATATATATATATATATATATATATTCATTTACTTTGTTCTTACATACGTTGATGCTTTCGTCAGAGAAAATGTATGGAACATGGCTTTGTTAATGCGATATTCAATGAGACTTGAACTCAATCATGTTTGTCGTTTGACTGGTTTTCAGTTGGTTATGGGTTTCTTTTTATGAATGCTGGTCCTTCCTTTTTCTAAGAGTGTCTTTCTCTTTGCCTACTTCACCCCTCATTTACTTTTGATATTGCATACGTTGTGTGTGTGTGTGTTGAAATGGTTTTAGATTTCATTTATAGTTTTTTTTTCTCAGTGTATTTGTGAATATGTGCCTTGAGATTATTTTTGCATATATATATATATATATATATGCACTACTGGAAACAAACACATATATATATATGTGTGTGTGTGTGTGTGTTTGTTCGTTTGTTTGTTTCCATTAGTGTGTGTGTGTGTGTATGTGTGTGTGTGTGTGTGTGTGCGATTCAGGAATTTGAAAGATGAATTTAAACCCAAGTTGAATGCTTTGGTTTAAATTCATCTATAAAATTCTTTTCCATTGGTATAGGTGTTTCGATACATTTAATTTTCTGTTTTCTTCTATTTTGATATTACGCCTGTGAAGTGATGTCCTTATATTAAGGGACTGTGTTGACCCCATGTATATTTCTTTGATTTTGCTACATTCAATTATGTAGACTACGTTTTTTGAGTTGCAGCTTATGTCTTTATTTATTTTGAATATTGTTTCCTGTTTTTCAAAGGTATAGGACTTTTCTTCTATAACTATATCACATATTTTGCATCGTTTATCAACCTAAACGATGGGACTAGTGAATTTGCATCTCGTGATATTTAGTGTTGTATTTTCTCCGTATATAGAAGAAGTTAGTATTCTTTTTGGGGTTGTCTCTGGTTTTAATTGATTTTTGTTTAGTCGAGAATTTCTTTGTCAGTATTCTTATGGTCTTCTAGATTTTTCATTATTTCTGTGAATAGCTCTGGGTTATTTTTGTTGTAAGTTGCAACGTATGCTTGGGGTTTCTCGTTGTTGTGTTTTTTCGGGTTCCTTAATTCTCTTTGCGGTATTTTTTCTGCTGATTCTAATCCTTTATTCATTAGTGTTGTTGGGTATCCTCTCTGGTTTAGGGTTGTGTGCTGTTCTTAAAGGCGAGTTTTATTTTAGGTTTTTATCCGTAATTATTGTGTGTATTCTACGTACTATAGTGTAAGGGATGGGTTTTATACTGTTTTTGGGGTGATGGCTTTTGAAGTATAGGTATTGTTGGGTGTCTGTTAGTTTGTGGAAGATATCTGTGATGATTTGGCCATTTACGTTTTTTATAAGGATATCTATAAATGGTAGTTCTTTTGAGCTGTGTTCCATTGTAAATTTAATTTATGGGGTAGGTTATGTGTAATTCGGTGATATCTCTCCATGGCCATTTCCAGAATATGAAGCAATCATCCAAATATCTTTTCCATGATTTGGTAAATTCTTCTTTTATGTCATTGTCGTATTCTTTACCCATTATTTCATGTAGATTTTCTTCTAAATATGTCAGGGTTATGGTAGCGTATGTTGGCACCATTTTAGTTCCCATAGCTGTTCCTAGGGTATGGATATAGTTTATATTATTGAATTGGAAAGAGTTACTATGAAGGATTATTTCTATACCCTCTATGATAATATTTTTGTTAAATCTTGTGTGTAATGTATCTGGGTACTTAGCTATCCAAAATGAGATGGCTTGTTTTCCTAATTCATAGGGGATATTGCTATATAGGTTTGTGACGTCAAATGTAGCTATGAGTGTGTTGGGATCAATTTTTTCTTGTATAGACTTTTTAAAAAATCTATGTTATCCTTTATATAGCTTTTTATTTTATTTAGGAAAGGTTGTAGTAAAAACATCTATTAGTTTGCTAAGTCTGTTAGTCGTGCGTGACGGGCCTTCTTCAATGTGCCTAAATTTGGGGTCACCGGGATTTGGGATTTCTTTATATTCGGATTTTTGTGTTTTTACGGCGTTCTTTATTTGTTTGGACTAGTGAATTTTTTGTAGTCCGTGGAAGTTACTGGTTATAGAGATAAAGTTTGTTAAGAAGTCTTTCTCTTTTAGTTAGAGATTTATTGTGTATTTTGCAGAATTTTGTTATTTTTTTATATTACATTATTGAGAGCAATACTGAACAAGTCCTGGCGACAACACCCCGCGAGACACCAACTATACGGCCACTTGCCTCCCATCACGGAAACTATACAGGTTAGACGAGCCAGACACGCAGGACACTGCTGGAGAATCAAAGACGAGCTCGTAAGTGATGTACTCCTATGGACCACCACATATGGCCAAGCAAAAGCAGGACGACCAGCCCGAACTTACATACAGCAGCTATGTGAGGACACAGGATGTAACCCAGAAGACCTGCTGGAGGCGATGAATGATAGGGAGAAGTGGCGAGAGATGGTCAGGGATATCCGTGCTGGCGGCACGACATGATGATGATGATATATATATGTATGCACGTATATATATGCATATATATCGTATGTACGCATATATATATATATATATATATATATATATCCCACAAAGCACCAACTATACGGCCACCTGCCTCTCATCACGAAAACTATCCAAGTTAGACAAACCAGACACGCAGGACACTGCTGGAGAAGCAGAGATGAGCTCATAAGTAATGCACTCCTATGGACCCCACATATGACCGAGCAAAAGCAGGACGACCAGCTAGAACATACAGCAGCTATGTAAGGATACGGGATGTAGCCCTGAAGACCTTCCCGAGGCAATGAACGATAGGGAAAAGTGGCGAGAGAGGGTTAGGGATATCTGGGCTAGCGGCTCGACATGATGATGAATGCCAAATCCATTTTTATACATATATAAACAGTTCTATTTTAAACAATTCCGTTTAGCTTAAATACGCAGGTTATTTTTATTTGACGCATAAATAGGACCCTATTAGGTGCTACCACTCCGGGCCAGTGTGGAGTTAGAAGCGATAGCAATAACGGGTTACTCCGCATTCACTGCAGTAACAGCCTTACAGGAGCCTCATCATCGGATTGTTTAGTGTCATATGCAGGACACTCGGTGGTGTGTGTCTTACTTCTAAGTAGAGTTGCATTCAGTATAATATATAGGCCCAGCTGACTGGGCAAACATAAACAGAGTCAGCGTTGATACTGTCGTAAGAAATGGACACGGTGACCCGAGTTCGTATCCTCTGGCAAGCAAGTTCAATTATTAAGCAGTTTGAATTCAGATTTTTCCTTCTGCAAGAATGGTGGCCTAAAGGCTAAAGAACTCAGTCTGCCCTTCTATATATGTTTTTCCCGCGGGCATTAGAGCGAAGTGAAACGCAAATTGCATTGAATAGGAGTTGAACTTGGTTGGTTGGGTGGGTGGTAGATTATCTTTTAATATATATATATATATATATATATATATATTGTGGGTAGAATGTTTGCTAAGGGTCCTCGAGACCTGGGTTCAATCCCAGGCCAATCATACCATTACTTCAAAAATGGTACTTGATACCTCCTCAGCAATATAAGGTACGTATTATGGGTAAAGTGAAACAATCCAGGGAAAGGAGTAGCACCCTCCTCTACACCTCGGTGTAGTAGTTATTGAAAAGGGAGCCTTCAGGTCACCCTCGACTACGGTCACCAACTTTACTTACTTATATATATATATATGGAAAAATGATATATTTTGGTGAATCTGGCAAGATGATAAGAATAAGTGGAAAAGTAGATAAAACACACACAACGGGTTTAGTAGTAATATTTCGTTCTTTATTCAAGGAAGAACTTCTTCAGATTAAATTTTTTTTGAGTTTTTCAACATTTTAGCAATTGAGGAAAATATAAAACAGTAGGGAATATAAAAAGGTATAAAGGGAGGAGAAAAAGTGTCTAAAGACAAGAGACAGACAAAGAGAGAACAGGGTGGGAAATAGATCTCGGTTTGAGTGATGTTGGTTTTCATTGAGACCATCTGGTTAGATGGTTTAAGCTTGGTGAAATGTATCAGGTTTCATCGGAGATTTGACCAGAGACAGGTGGTTTAATTTTAATGAAAAAGAGGAAAATATGAAGGGAGTGAGAGAGTTTTGAGAAAACGAAAACGGAAATGAAGGGGAGGTATGGAGTGGGCAGGGGTTCAGGCATATCTCGTTTCATCAGAGACATTTTCTATAATAGAATATCCAAAAGGTAAGAAAAATGAAGAAAGAATAAAGAAAAAAGAAAAAAAAAGTCCATAATATGGTAGTGTTGAGCTGAGAAAAAGGTCTTAGTTTTTAGCTAAAATATCATTACTAAAATGTTGTTTTTTTTATCCATTAACTGTTTTGATGTTTTTTTTTCATGTAACACAATGTCTGCACAGTTGGGTGAAATCTGATAGAACTCAGAACGTTCCTAAATGTGATTTGTTTTGGGAATGACTGCAGATTCTAACAATCTGCGGATATTTTGCAATGTATTGTTTTAATTAATATTACTACTAAACCTGTTGTAAGTGTTTGATTTATCCTTTTCCCGCTTATCTTTATCATATATATATATATATATATATATATATATATAATGTATAAGCAAATAATTTTTATGTTACTTCATTTTTAAACCATATATTTGCATGAAAAAATTGTGTATTTAATAATTTAGCAGGAGTTGAAATAGCAAGCAACCACCCAAGCTGGTCTTTGGTGTTAGGGGTACTGTTTTCTGTTCCTTAGACTGAAAATGCTATATGTAGATGAAAACGAGGAGATCTTGTGGTCATAACAAACTCTTCAAGAAATATGTTGTGCCAATTGTGTCTATCGTGTTATTTGTCTCACATGGCATTGAACTTGGCCTCTATTAGTACATGCCATCAATCGCAATCATATGTGTCACTTTAATTTTTGTAAATGGGTAGAGATAGAATCAAAAGAAAAAATGGATTGATGGAAACTCCGAGCAGAAGATTTAAAAGTAGATAGATTCGGAAAAAATGTACAAATTGCAAAGTATCTGATTTTTTGGATAAAGAAAAAATTGTTAAATGAATTAGAATAGGAAATATATGTGTATTCCTTATTTACTTATTCACTTTTCGTCTACGTTCATGTTTGTATAACCTTTTAGATAAAAAGTAGTAGATGGGCAACGAAGATGAGAAGAGATAAGGGAGACAATGAAAGGACAGGGGAAGATGGTGAAAAAACGCTAGCTTGAGATAATGATTTGGTTTGGTTTGGTTTCTTTGTTTAATGACATATTTGAATTTTATGTGAAACCATACAACTGTAAAAACAAACGATTACTTTTATGTAGAAATAACTTCTTGAAACTATAGAGTATTATATAGATTATTAACATGAGTTAGGAATACTTGAAATCATACAAATATGTGCAAAATATTTTTGTACATTGAAATACGTGATATCATATAAATGTAAAAACTCTCAAGAAAGATGTGCAAAAAGATTTTAATTTGACGTACAAATACCGCGATTCCTTTACCTTTCGTCATAACCCTCTACGGTTAGACATGTCATTAAAGCAGTCAATGAATTAATCAATTATCGCTTCTGAAATAGTTTGGTTTAGTTTGGTTTGGTTTTATGGCATATCAACCATTGTAGGTTATTTAACGCCAAATCCTGTTTATACATATATACAATGAACACATTTTGTAGAGAGCATTCTTAAACGAGCCTGAACTCTTTTGTCGCAAAGAGTTAAACTGTTTCAAGTACTTCTAGATAACAATCAGATCAGTCGTTTGTTAACACACATAGTGTTATTTGACCCATAGATTGGACCGTATCAAGTGCTACCGCTGTTAGAGTGGACCTGCGGGTTAGAGTGGACCTGTCAACAATGGCAATGAACGGGTACGTCATTTTCCCCAAATATTCAAGGCTGGAGCCTCACCGTCAGATGGTTTAATGTCACATCTTTGACACACGTTTCTTAACCCTCTGCAATGACGCTGTCGGTGTATTCTACAGCCCCAGCCGACTGGGCTGCTTCTGTAGTGTTTTCCAACAGGGTCCGTATTGTTTTCTGATAGGAAGCATTTGATATTATGCAGAGACATTGAATTACATATGGATGTGACAGTAGAAGTCATTCAGTGTTTTTTGGGGTATATATTGGGGAGAAATGTTGGGAAACTCTGAAGTAGCCAGTTTGTCTTATTCATTACTTAAAAACGAATAGTGAATCCTCGCTAATAATAATAATAATAATAATAATAAAATGATTACTAAAGGGATTGGAGGACTTGGAATTTGGCGGACGAGTGGATACCATCCAAACTACTACATTATTGAGAACGGACAGAATACTGAGAAGAGTCCTGGGGGCTTGAGGAGACATGCTGTCACTCAACCTCCAGTGAAAAACCATCAGCTAACGCTGATGTGAAAAACTGTAATGAGTAAATAATAATAATAATAATAATAATAATAATAATAATAATAATAATAATAAAGTCGTTCTCTCCGCTATATGCTGCCTTTACCCCTAAGCCAAACTTGACAGTGTCATGCAGCTTTTTTCTTTTTAAGTTCTTGAAGTTTTCTCCATATTTACCGCTGAAAAACAGATTACTAGATTAGATAAGTAAGTTTTGTTGGATGATGGTTTTTCAACGTCTGAAGAAACGCTGGCCAAGATGGACAGAGAGAGACAGACAGAGACAGAGAAAGAGAGAGGGGAGGGGGAGAATATGGGAGGAAAAGAAGGAGGACTACATAAGCCAGAGGTCAGAGGTCAGGTAAGCGGACATGTTTGTGTAACCTCCGTCTGATCCGCCAAAATATTTGGTAAGAAAAAGGAATTACTTGTGGACACAATTCAATTGTGCGCGAACAGACATTGGATTAAGATTAAATAAGAGTGGATACTGACAGCCGGGGAAGACGAAGGCAAATCTGAGGAAGAAGATTTAACAATGGTGCTGATAATGATATTTATGCCTAGGAAAAAAACCTAGAGATGATTATTTTG
The DNA here is from genome assembly GCA_963585895.1 of Sepioteuthis lessoniana. Classification (NCBI taxonomy): domain Eukaryota; kingdom Metazoa; phylum Mollusca; class Cephalopoda; order Myopsida; family Loliginidae; genus Sepioteuthis; species Sepioteuthis lessoniana. The sequence goes on along the minus strand of OY757907.1, from coordinate 42,324,517 downwards.
ATAATGATGATGATGATAATGGCAACCGTAGTGTTTGGAAAAGAAGAAGAAGGAGAGGAGGAGGAGGAGGAGGAGGAGGAGGTAGATGAAGTGGAAAAAAGCTTAATAGAATAAAGAGAGGTGGAAATATGAAAGATAAGGAAATACAAACGGAAAAAAAACGAAGGAAAAACGGAAATCGTAAATAAAAGAAAAAAAAATGCAAACAGAAGCCATAAGAGAAAGGAAAATGGAAAAAAGTGAAGAACAAAGAATAAAGTAAGATGAAAGAAAGAAAAACCGAAGGTACCAAAAGAAAAAAATGAAAGACTCGAGAAGGAATGAAAATTAACAAAATCTTGGTAACTAAGTAACGATTGAAGGAAGAATCAAATTTGAGTGTTGCGCCATGTTGGCTCATGGCCTCAGGGATTGATGTTGGTAGTATGGCAGTAGTAAATGAACATTGACGCCATTAACCTATATTTTCTTTTTGCCTTCTCATATATAGCTGCTGAACCATATCAGACTAAAAAAATGGAATGAAAAAGAGCTTTGTCATTGAATTACAGACCGATGAAAGATTGAATACATAGACCCTATTTTCCTGATAACAATGTTGTCTGGTTTTGATTCTTCCTCGAATCTCCTGTTCCTTCAGTCTCTTTTCCAGATTCTTGGGGACTGTTCCAAGCGCGCCAATTATAACTGATACCCCTGTCACCTTCACGTTCCACAGCTTTTTCAGCTCTCTGATTTTTTTTATATTCCCCGAGTCCTTCTGTTGTTGCATCTATATTATCATCAAAAATATTTGTTGACTTAGTGTAATTGCTTTCTGTTTTAACACCTATTTGATTTCTGATAGGCTGGAGATCGAAGGTTAAAATATATCAACTGTAAATCTATCGGTACCGAGATTTAGAATTATGAGTCAGTGTTGTGGCCCTGGTTGGTTAAGATTATCATCTGATGCAAAACTAGATACTTTTTTTTACCCTAGTTAATCAGTTTTAGTAAAGATATGGAAACAAAGAGTCTTATATGAGAGGCTTGAAGCTTTAACTTTTTCTTAACCAGTTTGAGCAACCATACTGAAGATGTCTAGAGACGTTTCCTTATCTCCCAAAGATAAGAAAAGTTGAAAGTTGAAAAGCTATCGAAAAGGCCAGGTGTTCTTAATAAGATCAACATGAAATAAACGTGGGTATTTTGAAAATGCGTCGTGTTCATAGACTTCTTATGCAAATTAGCCCCACCTTGTATCACAGCTCTTTTTGCCCAGTCGGCTACGGCTGTTGAATACACCGAAGGCTTCTCTGCAGAAGGGTAAGACTCCTCTAGCCAGTGTCCTGGATATGACACTAAATAATTTGATGGTGAGGTTCCAGTAATGCTGGAGCATCGGGGAACGCGGAATATACTTCATTGCCATCGCTTCCAGGTCCACTCTAGTCTGGAGTAGAAGCACCTGATCGGATCCTATCTATGCATAAAAAAGAACTTATGCAAAACTAAGTTACTTGAAATAGAACTGTTTTGACATTTTAAACAGCGTACTTATGCTAAACTGAACTGTTTGAAATAGAAATGTTTTTAAGGTAGAAAATATACTTAGGCTAAACTAAATTGTGTGAAATCGAACTGTTTTGACATTTAACTGTGTTAAACAAAAACTATACTTATACTAAACTGAATTATTTGAAATAAAACTGTTTGAATAAACTGAATAGCTTGAAATAGAAATATTTTGACAATTAAACTGTTTACTTATGTTAAAATGAATTGCTTGAGATAGAACTGTTTATGTGTATAAAAATAGATTTGGCATTAATAACCTACAATGGCTGATATGCCATAAAACAAACAAACAAACAAACAATTCTTTACCATAGTGTTTTGTTCAAGGATTTCTTTTTCATATCACATGTGAACCTGCTTTGAGAGCCAATTCTTTATTAACTACTTTACTCTAAAAGATTTCCTTATTTACTATTTCATGACATACCGCATGTAGATTATTTTAAAATAATATTTGTCTTTTGCGAAAAAAAGTTGATTCCCTGTTTTGAAATCAAAATTTCTTTCGATGTGGATATTTGTAAATAAAGTAATTAAGTAAACCAGTTATTCAAGAATATTTTTCTGTTGTCTTTATATATATATATATATATATATATATATATATATATATATATATATATATATATATATATAAGTCTTTTATCATATCAGAGATAATGGTTGACTCTTTATAACGTTTATTATCGTGATCTGATTGATTTGTAGATTCTTTTTTGCCAAAAGATTTGTTTGCATATTGATGCTAATAAAACTAAAGATACTGAAGCTTTATATGTTTTTCATATTTTTTCTTACATATATAACAAAAAGCAAGTTCTGTTTTAAAAGTTTGGGAATAGAACACAGGATGAAATGATATACTAAAGCAAATCATATTAAACAAAAATTGATTCTATTTGATTTCTGTATGAATGAGTCTAGTCATATTAATTTCCTTTTAGTCCTTCGTTGAAACATTTCACACTCCAATGAACATCATTAAAATACTCTTTGTGATGAAAGGAGTTAATATGCCTTTGTTTCATCTGGATTAATTTGGTTTTGTTTCTTTGTTTAATTGCGTATCAATCTTTATTTATTATTTAATACCAAAGCCATGGCAGTTGAAAGACAGCAGTGATATTATTTAACCCAAAACTGTGAGGATAAGGGGGGAGTCATACCTTTCTTAAAAGTATTTGTCAAAAAACAAAAACAAAAAAACAAACTTAATAATGACTGAAGTTCATACTTGCTTACTAGGATGTTTAAGACTTGCATATTAGCAACTATACCAAGGGGACTTCCTCCTCATTTACATCAGAAGTAGAGCAGTTTGGTTTCTTTGGGATATCAACCTTCGTGGATCATTTAATGCCAAAGCCAAAGCCATCCTTGTAAAGAACTATAGTGATATTCTTTAAAACTATAGCTAGTGGGGATAATGGGGTTCATTGATGTTCATTACCTTGACTACCCGTGAAGTCCCTCTGTGTAGGATATGGAAGGGAGTAAGCCTTGTAAATGTGTGTCTGACTCTGATGACAAGGTACACGTCACAGAATGTCGTTATATATATTTGTGAAGTGATACAGTTTGACAAAGAAAAAAAAATGACTTTCCTTCCTCTCTGACGATCACATCAGAATAGAAGGAGCAAGCGTTCATTACCCTAAGATAAGCATTAAGTCCATATAATCTCATGTAGTTATATTTTCTAGACTTTAAATCGAGAACTTACTTAATTTCACCTCACATATATAAGAATTTATTAAACTTTGCTTTGTCTTTATGTTGCTTACAGTACTTATTGTTTCTAAGTGATAAAAAATCTGATTGGTTTATTTGTTTAACGGCATATCAATTCATTATGGATAATTTATTATCGAAATTAAATTAATTCCTAAATATTTGATTACAATTATAACTATATTCTAAATGTTTCACTGTATTTTATCTTGTAGTTGTCTCTAATCATCTGTTTGTACCCAAACATGGCATCAAATATTATTATCAAATATTATGATCTTATTGGCAGTTTTGAAAATAAAAATGAAAAGAAAAGAAAACGAAAAGATAGACAAATGCTTCAACCTTTCTAGGGAACAAAAACGAAAAAAAAGTTAAAAAAATGGAGCATGAAAGTGACTGTGATACCAATGGTAGTTGGTGCATACAGAAAATACACCAAATGACTGGATGTCAGAGGAAGAATCGATTCCATCCAGATCACAGTATTGTTGAGATCGACTAGAATACTCAGAAAAGTCCTGGAGATCTGAGAAGACTTGCGGTCACTAAGACTCCGTGAAAGACCATGACCAAACGCCGGTGAGAAAACTCACAAGGAATTAGATAATAAGTTGAGACCGAGATAAAACGGTTTATCACATTATACGGGAATACAGCAAACTAAAAAAAAAGGAGTTTAAAACTAGGCATAGTAGAAAAGATCTTCGAGAAATTCTGCATAATATTACAACTTGACCATACTTACAAATGGTATATGCACAAACCAGAACCCTTCCGAGAAAATAAGACCTATTAAAATTCTCTGAGGTTTTGAAATACAAAGCCATTATTAACCAAAAGTAGTTGAAAGACCAGACATAACGTTAATTAACAAGAAAAATAACTTCTCATCACATGGATTTTTTCTTTGTTTCAGCTGATCACAGAATGAACATGAAAGAAAGCGAAAAGATAGAGAAATACTTCGATTAGGTCAGTGTAGCGAAAAAGGTGTGGAACAAGAGGATAAAAGTGATTTGGTTTCTTTGTTTAAAGGCATATCAACTTTTGAAGGTTATTTAATGCCAAAGCCATTCTCCGAGAAGAACAGTAGCTGGGAGGATAAGGGGGTTCATACCTTTCCCAAGGGTATTTGCCCGAAAGTGAACGTGATAGCGCGACTGGAGTACGAACTCGCTTACTACGATTCCGCAGTCCATCGCTTTGACCATTACACCACAAGGATACCCCGGATAAAAGTGATACCAATTGTCGTTGGCCTTCTTGGAACGGTACTTAAAGGATTGAAAAAGAGAATGAAGGAATTTTGAATCAGTGAAAGAATGAAGATCATACAGACCACCGTATAGTTAAGATCGGCTAGTATACTAAGAGGAATCGTAGAGACCTGCAGAGACTTGCTATCATTTAGAATCCAGTGAAAGACCACCATGAGCGAAATAATGAATAATCTCAGAAAATTGAGGAGGTTTACTATCATTAGCAATCCAATAAGAGCTATCAGATAATACTGATGTGAAAAACTCGCAAAAAAGTTTCACAAAAATAAACACTCGAAACTAAATTTTTACCGAAGCAGAAATAACGATTTCTCATTGGTTAGATTTAGGTAACTTTTTCAAACGTTAAGAAAGTTTGAAACTGCGAACTGGACTATGAACATCTTATTAAGAAGGTGACTTGATAAAAATGATCAACAATTAAATAGGATATACAAACACTCACATGCACATACACACATAGATTACTCTATTAACTCTGATTGCGTAATGGCTATAGCGCTGGACTGCGGCTTCGAAGTAAGCGAGTTCGAATTCCAGTTGAGCAATTACATTAACTTTCGGACTAATACCCTTGGGAAAGGTATAAACCCTCTTATCCTCTCCCAGTTTTGGGTTAAATACTATCGCTTCTGCTCTTCTTAATATAAGTATTAAATAACCCATAAAGGTTGATACACCATAAAACAAAGAAACCTAACCAAAACTAGTAACTACGATCAGCCCTATGTATTAACCCTGTCAAATTTGATATAGGGATCCACGGTTTTCAGCTTTTAATTCATCAGTAACTGAAGGAAGAACGATGGTTTTATATATATACATTTTTACACTGCAGTTCTCTTCTCTATTAGGCGTCCAGGCATGTAAATGACAAAACCGTTCGTAAATGTTTCTAACGATTGGAATGAGCGCAAGAAGTGGAATTGTGTCTTTCCTCAATTGAAAAACAACCCGAGATAAAATTAGAAGATTTCGTAAATATAAAAACTACCCCATATAACTTCGCCAATTGCAGGATGCCTACCTAAAAACAAATACTCTTTACGTTCGATATGATTAATGGCATATTAACCTTG
>OY757907.1:42273864-42316364 GCA_963585895.1 Sepioteuthis lessoniana | reverse complement strand
AACCTTACTAAAGGGTATCTTGAGTATGACACTGAACTGCTTATTGTTGTGAGGCACCAATTCTAAATATTTGTGAAGTGTCCAGGAACCTTTCATTGTTATTATTCCCAAATTCCCTCTGAAGTGAAGTGGTAGTACCTATAAGAATCCCATCTATGGGTCAAATAGGGCTGTATGAAAGTAAATAGTTTTCGCAAGAATACTAAATTCCATGTGACCGAATTATTTGCATTAAGAATAGTTACATGAAGTATATTTCTTTATTGAATATTATTATTATTGGTTACTTGAAACCATATAACTGTGTGCTGGTCGCATTAAGTTTGGTTTGGTTTGGTTTTATAGCATATAAACCATTGCAGGTTATTTAATGTCGAATTCTTTTTAGACATACAAAATAAATATTTGATTTCTAAGAACATTTTGCAGATAACATTTTTAAACGATCCAGTGCGCATTTTTTTCCACACAGTGAAATGGTTTCACTTATTACTATTTAACACAGATAACTCTATTTACTATTAATCATTTGTTTGCATACAGTTTAATGTTTTCAAGTATCGCTATGTATGACTAACAGTTGAATTAAACATCATTCATTTATTTACACACAGTTAAACGATCAATCAGTTCACTTTTAAACAATTCAGTTTACCATGTCAACAAAGTTAAATGGTTCCAATTATTGCTATGTAGCACTAACAATTCAGTTAAATATCAGTCTTTTGCTTATTCAAAGTTAAATGATAAAACGTTCTATTTCAAGCAATTCAGTTTAGCATAAATACATATCTTTTTTTTATAAACTGTAAATATGAATACAGTTTAATTTATAACAATTCAATTTAGCATAACAGTTCTTTTTAACCCATAGATATGACCCTATCAGGTGCTACCACTCCGCGCCAGAGCGGACCTAGGATCGATGGTAATAAAGGCGTACTCTACATTCCCTAGAGCTCCTGCATTACGGGAGCTTCATCATCAGATTGTTTAGTGTCCCATTCAGGACACTCGTTTAGGAATCTTACTCTTCTGCTGTGATGCAGTCGGTATATTCCACAGCCCCAATTGATTGGACTATATACACAGTTAGGAAATGCATAAGATATTTCACCGTTAGAAAAATGCTAATACACAATTAGTAAATGCTTAAAAAACAAAAAATTCGCAATTTAAGATTGATTCGTTAAAATAGTTTGATGAAATTAAAAAAAAAAAAAAACTGTACATACAAATGTACCACTACATTTATGATATAATCGACTTATGTACTCATATATGAAATTCATAAAAAGGTAAAAAATAAACGATACCGGATTAATTTTAACGGCATGTCAACCTGTTTAGTTTTATTTTATGCCGAGCATTTAAGGAATCGAGTTCATTGTACTGTAATGCGATATCTGATATTCCTATCTAAAAAAAATAGATATTCCTATTTAATGAAAATAGCTTGCTCACAGATATATGATTTCAAGTATCTAATGATAATAATCCTTAGTAAAGAATTATAGCTTCAAGTTACGATTCTTAAAATAATTGGGCCCTGTCGGTTGGCGCTAGACAATACATGTACTGCATCTTTGCAGAGGGTTAAGACTCCCCAATCGAGTATCCTAGATATGACACAAAACAACCTGATGGTGAAGCTCCAGTAATGCAAGAGTTTTGGGGAATGTGGAGTACCCCCTTATTGCCATCACTCCCAGGTTCACTCTGGCCCGGAGTGATAGCCTTACGGTCCTATCCATTAGTCGAATAGAACTAATAAAAATACTTATGCTAAACAGAATTGTTTGAGCTAGAACTGTTCATATGTATACAAATGAATTTAGCATTGAGTAATCTACAATGCTTGATATGTGATAAAATCAAACCAAACTAAACCAAATCAAACCAAACTAGACCAGACGAAACTAGCTGTGTATAGCATTCATTTGTCTGCAAACGGTAAAATATTTTAAGCATTTTCTAATTGTGTATTGGTATTCATTTATCAGCAAAAGGTGAAATATTTTAATAATTTCCTAACAGTGTATAGGCATTCATTCTCCTGGTAACGGTGAAATATTCAAAAGTTTTCCCAAAAAGTTTTTACTGCTACCGGTAAAATACTTTAAGCAGTTCTTAACTCTGTAGAGACATTCATTTGTCTGCAAAAGGTGAAATATTTTAAGCATTTCCGAACTGTATACTGGCATTCATTTATCTGCTAACGGTGTAATATTCTTAGCATTTTCTATGTATAGGCATTCATTTGTCAACTAAAAGTGGAAAACTTTAAGCATTGCCTAACTGTGTAAAGGCATTCATTTGTCTGCAAAAGGTAAAATATTTTAAGTATTTCCTAATCGTATACTGATATTCATTTGTCTTCAAACGGTGAAATAGGCATTCATTAGTCTGCTAACGGAGCATTACTTCAAGGAGATCCAGGTTTATCTTTTTTAAGAACAGTTCAAAATTGGTACCAGTAAGTTTCTTCAATCTGATCAATTTAGAAACTTTTAGTAGTCAAAATGATCGTATGCAAAAAAAAATAAAAAATTAAAAAACAAAAACAAAAGAAAATCTTAAGAAACAAAAAATTGTTACCATGAACATACAACAACACACGATTCCCAACGTCTTGGCATGAAATAAGTCTAGATGTGTTGAAATGCTATTAAAATCAGTCAATCTAATGATAACAACGTGACTAGGTATTAATTTTTCGAATCAGTGAAGACCTAAGGCATCGGAGGATATCAGTATGGAAGCACAAAGATGTCATTTAGGACCCCAAACCTCTTTCATAGAAAGTGTATCAAGAGAGTAGAGACGGTGATTATTTTTTATTTTGAATATAATTAGACTGATTTTTAAAATTTGCTTGTCGAGAATCTTCATAGAAAATAAGCTAGATATATGTCAAAATACAGCAAGAATAACTAAATTCCCGAAAGATATCGTTATAGTTCGTTAGTTTTCCAGCATGCCAACCTTTGCTGATTTATTTAATACTGATATATATATATATATATATATATATATATATATATATATATATATCAGGGACGAAGACGGGACTAGTGCTACTCGTGCCCGGCACGACCAATAACTCGGTCAATGTTATTCAAAATGGATTAAAAATCATCCAATAATTTCAAGCAAACATACTTAGTCTGATCTCAATTAAATTACGTATCTATTCAAGTTTCGATAACTAAGTAGCCAAAAGTTCATAAATATATCTGGGAATAATACAACGATGCTGTTTTGAACGGATGGTCTTTGTCCGGCCACCGTCAGATTCATTGAACATCACATAAAATCAGCTATAATGTTGAACACGCGCAATCCGTGCCGAGCACTAGACCCTTATAATAACAGTAATGTTAGTGAAATCCGCTTTTGGCTGTAGCCAATAGCAAGAGCAACCCAAACACCGTGCTCAAAAATCTTAGCACATTCTGACTGCTGACAGCTGTCTTGGGAAGAGAGAGAGAGAGAGAGAGAGAGAGAGACAAAGAGAGAGAGAGAGAGAGAGAGAGAGAGAGAGAGAGAAAGAGAAGGGGGGGATTGCAGATTATAGCCGTCAGCGACGTCATCATCATCGTTACGGTAACTGTTGGTTAAACGGCGTGTTTTAATTCGCTTTTTTCACTAACAGATCTCTATTTCTTTAATGAATGTTGCATATTTAACATTCTGTAACTAAAATTTCTTTATTTGAATACATTTTCAACAAATAATCTTTATTTTAAGCGAAATTGAAACTACTAGCTGTGTCTGTGTATATTGTCATCAGTTTCTTTATTCTAATAAACATATTTTTCTCGTCATAGTAATGAACATCTTCTCTTTCTTCTTTACTTTTGAAAGAAAAAAAATTATCTTATCTACTGTATTAACAATACTTCAAATTATATAGTATCTTGATTGTTTACAAAAAAGATACCATGCAAGGTACGTTTGTCAATCTGTGCTATACAATGGAGAATCACGCAATAGCAACTATGATGACTTACTTTGGGTCCACGGACCACGGGTTGGGAACTGAAGTTGACAGAGAGCGGGGGGGGGCAAAAGTAGCAAAAATAGGCTAGAGTTGCCACTGATATATGTATATATATAATATATATATGGTGCATTGAATAGGTTTCCAGACTTTTTTGGTACAGGCATTTGAAATTGTGGTAGAGATGAAAAATACGGTCTTTAGAAGAGGATTTGTTTGTAGAAGAGTATTTGCCAACGTTAAACGTTTCTGTTTTTGACCTCTAGCAGTAAATGAAGCGAAAAAAGTTTTAAAACATTTCACTTTTACCGGCTTCGAATTTTGGGATGTAATCAGCGTTCTAAAACTTATAAAAAAGGTTCATATCACATCTATTTATTTATATCTATAAAATCTGTATGCCAAAAAGATACCAATATACAAAAAAATCTATCACTCTATCTATCTATCTATCTATCTATGTTAATATTTATTATTTAGTCCATGTCTACCAATCATAAACATTCCATAATGTGAATATAAAAACAGAAGAACCAAGCGTTGCTCGGTTTGGTTATAGTTAATTATTTAATAGCGTATCAACTTTTATGGGTTATTCAATGCCTAACACTAAGCCAACCATGTAGGATAACAGCAGTGGTACTATTTAACCCATAGTTTCGAGGATATGAGAGTTCATACCTTTCCCAAGGGTATTAGTCCAAAAGTGAATGTAATAGCACAACTGGGATTCGAACTGGCTTAATATTTTGTCGCAGTTAAGCACGTCAGACACTATGTTACGGAGACTCCTCCACGTTACACTGGATTTAAAAACAATAATCAGCTGAAATACATATTGCTGAATAAAAAAAAAAAAAAAACTTTTTTGTCTTTTGTATGAACGAGTCCAGTCGAATCAATTTATTTCCCAAAATTCTAAATAACCGTGTGAGTAGTTGCTTTTCCGACGAATCAGATCGTTTTCATCAATTTTAAACTAAAATATTCCGGGTATTTCAGAGAGTGTAATTATGTTTTTCAAGCTTAATGGCCGATTCCTTCTTGGTCAATTTTAATGATCTGGCTCTTTCAGGAACCGTAATAATGGCTTATACGCTTTCCTGATGAATTCGGGCCTTTTAGATTCATTTAATGCCCAAATGTTCTGGGTACCTGTCAAGGATCAGACCAAACGAAAAATATCCAAGTTATTCTTCTTGAAGGATAGAAAGGAATTTGCCTCCCGTGAACAGTTCATTGTGGGATTGTAGGGACAGAAAGAACGAATACTTATTAGGGACAATGACCTCAGACTTAAAATCGGCTATGACAAATATGGAGGTGCATTTGACGGTTGCTCATAAGTTAAAACAGCTTCTTTTCCTGGTCAAGAGAGGCATGTCTCTGCCTGTGGTTTAATAAACTTAATTGTTTTCCTCGTGCAGCACGAGTCCGTCTCTTTTCAGTTTTGTTTACACATTTGTTCATAAAAAAGTAACAGTACCAGAGAGAATGATATGGGTTGTTAGAAATTTGCGGGAAATACTTTTAAAATACAAAGAATTTCCCGTGCCATATTTCAATTAGATTTACCCATCAGCCGATATTTCTTCCTGTAAGTAGAAATGATATTTCTGATTACTTTTTTTCCAAGAAGTTCCAGGTTTCTTCCGAGAGGCGGGAAATTCTTTGAATGCTAATTTTAGCTGCTTTCAAGTGAAAATTAGGCCTTCTTGATCAAGTTTAAGCTCAAATGTTTCGGAAGTTTCGAAATTTCTTTTTTGACATGGAATTGCCTAAAAGATCTTTTCATAGAAATGTTTTTTTTTTAGTTTCTTTTATTCGTTTTAAAGTATGTGTGTGTGTGTGTGTATGTGGTGAAAGCCAAAACAAACTGAACTCCATGCTGATTTGCTTTTATCTTGCCCATTTACATGATAAGCATGTTTGTCGGAGTTGCTTATATCCTTGATGGCGTAAAACTTTCTGTTGGATACAATTAATACGTACACATATTTCGTTGAGCTGTAAAACAAGTTTGTTATTTTTCCTCCACACACTCCAAATAAATCAATGGTAATATCATTACTAAAAATACGCGCCTAAATTCTTCAGCAAAACGCGTATGCGCCAAATATGGATGTGAAGGTGTGGGCATAATAGATATTGGTAGTATAAGTGTAGATACATGTCTGAAACTCTAATTATATAGAAAATCCTTTAAAATGTATTGCTGACCCCCCCCCTCGCTCGCAAAAAATAAGAAAAGGTTCTAGAAATACACGTTCAATTTTTTCCCATCATTCAATACAAAACTTTTATTTCCGGAGCTATATTTGTTTTTAGCAATTTCCATCAAATTATCAACCATGATTGCCCCTTAGATAATTGAATTGATAATCTGAAAAGAATAATTGTTTGGCGGGAAGAAGACGCAGCGGAAGACACGTGACCTATGCATGTCATATGTCATGTGATCAGAAACAGTATTCCATGAAAAAAATTAAAAAATAGGCTAAGTATTTTTTGATTTGTAAGTCCTTTTGTATGTATTAGAGAAACTGCTGTTACAGTTTCTTTTAGGTGAAAATGTACACGTATGAACTATCTATCTATCTATCTGTCTATCTATCTATCTATCAGCATAAAAGGTATACATCTATGTCCGTACATTAATATATACCTCACAAGTACAAATATACACCGAAGCACACGTATATATATATATATATATATATATATATAATCCGAGGAGAAAATTCAAGGGGTAGGAGTAATCCCATTTGAGTGCTCAATGTCAACGGCTATCGACTTATCATCAATTTGGGATTAAATATGCATCAACGTTCAGAGCCAAATTTTTCTTTTGTTTTTTTAAAGGAATATATAAGAATTGTAAAAAGAATAATAAAAACTATAAGATACATGAATAAAAAAATATTTTAGTAAAAAAAATGAATTTTTTTTTCAAATTCTATTCTTGTTAGAACCAATATGAGAACACCCAAATATTTTTCTTGTAACATCTGATGATGGTCATCACGATAAGAAATAAATTTATATTGACACTAAAGCAGTAATTTTTTTCTTTTTTATCTTTGTATATGAGTGTCCTAGATATGACACTAAACAATCTGATGGTAAGGTTCCAGCAATGCTGGAGCTTTAGGGAAAGCGGAGTACCCCTTCATTGCCATCGCTCCCAGTTCCACTCTGGCCCGGAGTGGTAGCACCTGATAAGGGTCCTATCTATGGGTTAAGCAGAACTAAACTGTACATCTTTCACTATACTGATTTTGCATTTAAACTGCGTATTTATGCTAAACTGAATTAAGATAGAACTGTTTTGACGTCTAAACTGTGTACTCATGCTGAACTGAATTATCCGAAAAAAAAAAACTGTTTGACATTTAACTCTGTGTATTTCCCAGTCGGCTGGGGTTGTAGAATACACTGACTGCACCTCTGCAGAGGGGTAAAGCCCCACCTAACGAGTGTCCTGATATGACACTAAACTAAATAACTTACGATTAGAAATAAAATCTACTAATCTGATCATCAGCCATAATACAACCATACAAATCGAAAAATAGCCAAACCAAAGTTTGCCCTGTCGGCTGGGGCTGTAGAATACACCGACTGCTTCGGTACGGAGGAGTAAGACCCCCCCCAACGAGTGTCCTGGATATGACACTAAAAAATCTGATGGTGAAGTTCCAGCAGTGCTGGAGCTTTGGGGAATGCGGAGTACCCCTTTATTGCCATCACTCCCAGGTCCACTCTGGCCCAGATTGGTAACACCTGATAGGGCCCTATCTATGGGTTAAATAGAACTAACAGCATACTTATGCTAAACTGAATTGTTTGAAGAAACTGAATAGCTTGAAATATAATTGTTTTTGACAATTAAACCGTACTTACATTTAAACTGCATGCTTATGCTTAACTGAATTATTTGAAATAAAACTGTTTTTCGACATTAAAACTGTATTTACACCTAAATGAATTGTTACATATAACTCCTTAAATAGTTTGAAATAGAAATGTTTTTGACAATTAATCTGTACTAAACTGAATTGTTTTAAATAGAACTGATTATTTTCATAAGATTGGATTTGGCGTTAAATAACCTATAACCAAATCTTATTTTTCCTTGATAAAATGTTCTATGAAGCTTTAAAGAAAGTTATTTCACATTTAGACATGTTCTTAAAATCGTTCTGATCTTTATGCTTGCTACTGTATAATTAATTACATAATTATTTGTTGGGTATCACCTAACTTTTCAGCATAATGAGCTGTTCCATCTGCCATATATGGCTGTAGGGGAGATCAGTCTGAGAAAAATAAGCCTACGAGTCAGACGAGAAGAGCCGTTCCTATTGTTGAAATATATCCTTACTCTATCACTAATCCTATGTTCTTATTACTAACAGTCTCTCTCTTGTAAATACTCTTTCCTGTAAATATAACCATTTACCTCACATATCGTGGTTTGTCTTATTATTACTACAACTTGTGTTCACTAACCAGAATACAACATTATTACTTTTATTATTATAGTTACTCCTAGAGAATTTTTCACTCCAGCATTAAATGATGGTCTTTCACTGGAGTTTGAGTGATAGCAAGTCCCCTCAAATCTTCTGAACTCTTCTCAGTCTTGTAGCCGATCAATTTTATGCTGTAGTTTGAATGGCCTTCACTCGTCCTGTTATTTCCCCGTCTTCCAGTCCCTTTATTAATCCTTTGGTGACTGTACCAAGAGCACCTATTACAATTGGTATTATCGTCACTTTCATGTTCCACGGTTTTTTCAATCCCCTAGACAAGTCAAAGTACTTATCCTTCTTTTCACTTTCTTTCAATTTTACTCTATGGTCATCAGGGACAACAACTGTTAAATTTGTTATTATTATGATCATTGTTATTATTAATGCAAACGCTACCAAAAGCTTAGCATCATTTTTATTCCCTGCTGATAAATACTAAATCATATAACCCTTGACAATATAATCTTTATCATTATGAAAATATATTTTAAAAATGATTAAAAAATAGGGAAAAAACTTTCTAAAAAAAAGTAAGGTGTGGAGGATTTCAATTTTAATCCTCCTTATCACTCAGTGAATTTCACCTGAAAAACTGACATTTCATATTTACATCAAATAAACCTTTAGCTTTCAGAAAGTTTGGATCAAAAGAAAAAGAAATCATTCTGATCGTAACAATTCTTTCCCCCACCCATTCCTCAACCACTCTTCCTTTCTCACGCTCTCTTCTTTTGCCTCACCCCTTCCAAACAACTGACAGCGGAAATATATATATATATATATATATATATATATATATATATATATATATATATATATATATAAATGTATGCCACAATATACGCAGATATATATATATATATATATATGCGCGAGTGACAGGATATACACAAACACGCTAACTTCCAAAAGCATACAAACCTAGGAACACATATCCACAAACAAAATCCCCCTACAAACAAAAATCAACCATACGAATCGGTCTTTTTTAAAAAACTTTCAGTCTGACGAATGCGTAAAGCATTGAACTCAGTGTCACAGACACTACCACACACACACACACACACACACATATATATATATATATAATCAATGGTTATTTAATGGTCCAGGAGGCTGGGGTTCAGTACAAAGGCGATTTATACCCAAGACTGAAAAATGGTACTTGATGCCTCCTTGCTTAACACTCATCTTTATAAGTTACAGATCAAGGGTTAGTGTCACGTGGTCTCCCACTGAGAGAAGAGAAATAAGGAATCTCTACTATCCCCCGTGTTTGAATTAGTAGGCATTCAAAGGCTGACCGCTAAAAAGAGAAATAGTAATGTAGGTCAACTTCGGCCGGCCTGTCCGTGAAAGTAAAGAATGTGGGTCAGAGTGAAAGCCAACAGATGTTCCCATTCAGTGACCAGGGAAAGGAAGAAAAAATCTAAATTATTGGCTAGAATCCTAAAACAGAAGTAGCCCCTTTTTTGACAGCGGAAATAGGGGTAAGGAAAATCAGTTTTGGAAAAGAGGTCGTCGTGAACAGATGGGGACGAATCTTGCGCCAAACTCCGGGCGAAGAAAGCGAAATAGAATCTTGGACAAGATGAACTTAATGCCTTCAAGCCAGAGCTATATGCATAAATAAATTCCGTCAACCCGTAAAAGAGAAAATACTCTTCGAAGGAGCCCGTCGAAAAGATAAGTAAACATTAAGACTGTTTCTTCCAATACCCTTCTTAAGCATTGCAATTACTCTCTCTCTCTCTCTCTCTCTCTCTCTCTCAATGTAAGGAAGACTAAAGAAAAGAAAAAAAGGAAGAAAGACACTTATCGACATGTATTATCCGCTGATAATATAGCCGACACGTTGAATATGTGTATACGCGTGTGTATTAAAAAGAGTGTTATATTTTAGTGTTCCAACGTGTTGAAGTTGCTCATTTGTGTCGTTTCATATCAAGTTGCTTATTTTTTGTTTCTTTTTTAGCTTCTTTCACCTTATGTTATTCTCGTCTAAGTTGTTCTATATTTTCCTTTAAAAATATTATACGGGAAGCCGGAGTTGTCGACTGCGAAAGTCAATATTATTATATCTAAACCTAGAGGTCCATATCTTCCATTGTTCTAGGGGTAGGAAGAGCCAGTGGCCTGGTGGGTGTATGTCTAATGTGAAATTTGGAAACCCCTTCGCCAGCGGCGGTCAGTCTAGCCTCAAAGTAACCCCCACATAATATGCCAGTTCCTATATGTCCGAGAAAGGACTCTGATCAAGGACTTATTCTACGAGGGATCAAGTGCCAGACCACCTCGTCTTCACACGTGCGAAAAATAAACTCCCCGTTTGGTGATAACAATATTTAAATGCACCATTTCCCATACGCTTTTAAATGGTTGGTCTTCCGGGGATCTTTTTATTTTAATTTGCCGTCACAGTTAGTCTCACAATCCAAGGAAAGAAGTTGCGCCTTCGTCTACACCTATACGTAGTAGCTATTGAAATAGGAGCCTTCGGGTCGCAATCGACTACGGTCGAACGACTTACTTATATTGATATTAATTGTTCATATATGAAATTACTTTTGATTATGTGAATTAATAATATTGATTATATATACACATTATTTATATCAATCATATATTTGCTATTCAGTGCATATGTTATTATCTTTCTTCTTGGACAGTTTCACATCAACTTGAGATGATGGTTTTCCACAAGAGTTTGAGTGACAGCAAGTCTCCTCAAGTCTCCATAACTCTTTTCAGTATTCTAGTGGACCTTGATAATACTGTAATATGGATGGTCTCAACTCGTCTCCTGATTTCTAAGTCCCTTTACCAAGCCTCTTGGGATTGTTTCGTGTGCATCAGTGACAACTAATATCGCCATCACTTTCATTTTCTTAAGTTTTTTTTCAGTTATCTGGCAAAGTCTATATACTAATCTCTCGTTTCGCTTTCTTTTATTTCCACTCCATGGTCTGCTGGGGTAGCAAGGTCCACTATTCAGCAAGGTCTCTTTTTCTTTTTCTTTTTTTTTTGACTATCACTTGGTTTTATTGTCTGGCAGGGATTAAGTGATTTTGTGCGGCTCATTCTCTCAGACGGATTCTAGCTTGTGTATTTAGCATTGTTTGTATGGTCAAATTTCAATTTCTTGCGCAATTATCAGTGGATCTGCTTCCCCAGTCAGTCGTGTCTAGTCTCCCACTCTTTTTGGACTAGCTGTTGCATTAATGATAAATTATTAAAATAATTATATATTTATTACTTCATGTATTACTATTATCATGTAACATATATTATCAATATTAATGATATATATATATATATATATATATATATATATATATATATTGTATGTATTTCTTCTTTAATGACAACACCCGACCAATGTATCACTTTTTAAAGACGCTGAACAAAGTAGGCCACAAAACTCACCCTGCATACTTATCTGAGCTTTCTTCGACCGGCCATCACTTTTTCAATCATCTCGACAATTCCTTGAAAGAGAAGACCTACAATAAATACTAAGCAGTTGTAGCTTAAAACACCATCAAATATTTCATCGGATACAGGCCTTCAGAATTCTCGGCTCACTGACTAAATGAACTTGTGGATTGTCGGCAATAATGCGTTGAATGTAATAAGCATATGAGTGAATCTTAGGCAAAAATAAAACGGAGTTGGAAAACGAAGAAATGATGTGAGCTGACAACATTGAGGAATGTGTTGACGCAGTGCTTTCATTTCGATTAATAAGATTTATTCTAAGCTCAAACACGCTACTTTAAATTTTATGATTGAAAATCGTGATTATTTTTGCACCAACCAAATATCTAGGATTTTAGAAAATAAATACACTGACTCGAGTTCAAATTCTGAACAAGGCTGTTTCTGTTTAACGTAGCGTTAATACCTTTGGGAAAGATAAAAACTAAAGATAAAAGATAAACTATTCTCCCTCAAGCTATGGGTAAATAGTAAGATAAACTAGGCCTCTCAATCATGGTCTGAGAGATAAAAAAAAAAAGCCAGGATTCAAACCTGTTAAATCCCACTTGAAAAAATGAACTTGGGTGACATCCTATTCGTGCAGAGGGGTTGATAAATAACAGCCTAATATTTGTATGTGTGCGTGTGTGTACGTGCGCTCAGTATTTTGCAGCGTGGTATATATATATATATATATATATATATATATATATTGTGACGGTTACTATATCTTCGTTCCGAGGTTACATTATCCTAGAAGGTCAGGGAGAATCACCGACTATAGTACCACACCACCCAAGCTCTATATATTCTCCGTAACTAGTTATATTTTATTGATAGCTTTGAAAGCCCATATAACTAGTCAAGTATAAAGCTTGCGTAAGGGTTTAGTTTTCGAGACACGGACTAATGAGGATGTGTCAAGGGTCGAGATGGCGATGTGATATAAATGAAAACGTGAAGAATTTCGAACCGGACAAACAATATGACGCGTGGTTATGTTTTTTTCTTTTCTTTATATATATATCTTTCTTATATATCTTATTTCAAAAAAGTAAAATTATGATAACAAAAAACAAAAAACAAACACAAAATGATACAGACATGAAGAGGACAAGTCATTTCCAATTTTGTTTGACTATGTCCTTCAAGAAACAAAGTTCTCTTTTTTTTATTCTACTTGTCTTAAACTTGAACCAGGATTCCTTCGTTTACTTTACAATTAAAGGGAGGGAACTTCCTTGCTCTCTATATTTATTTTCTTATTTCTTTCTTCTTTCTCCTCTTTTAGCGAATAATAAAAGTCTCTCTTCTTCGCATTTGAAGTGGATATAAATTCTTAACAAATATATTCTCCGCCGAAACTGGTTACTAATAAATAACTTCAAAAATGTTTCTTTAGATATTCTTGATATAATCCTTCGTTTAGGTTACGAATATCATTTATAAGAGAATCTTCGACTAACCTTTTTCCTTTTCTCTCTTTTCTCTCTTTTTTTTTCATATTCATTAATTTCCCATTAACGAGTCGCAAGGCATCATTTTTTTTACGTTGAACTTTAGTTTCTTGTTCAATGGAGTTGACGACTTCCATTCGGCCATTCTACTACCAGAATTTCACTTTCTACCGGACTTAGTAAAAAGGCAACCTTTCTCTCCTCTGGTGAAGCTCGGAACTGACTTTTGGATTTCATTCTTTTTGGCGATAAAACGTCCTAACTGTCTCGACCAATCGTATGTCTTTTCCCTATCTGGGTCATGACCTTTGCCCCTTTTCAGTTGGTCCTTCTCTGTTGCTAGGGCTCGAAAACCCGCCAATCGTCTGGCCTCCCTTCCAGTCCACGTATAGTAGTTCTTATTTTCCTACTTATTAATCCTACAGCTGCTGCTGGGCCGTCACAAGATAGATAGATAGAGATAGAGAGAGAGAGAGAGAGAGAGAGAGAGAGAGAGAGAGAGAGAGAGAGAGAGCGAAGAGTAGAGGAAAAGAAACAAAGAAGATAAAACAAAATAATGTGAATGTATATGCTGCCCTGCTTCCCGGTACTCGAGCACTGTTTTATCATTTATTCAACACTTTTATTCAAGTGCTTGTCTTTTGTGCATTGTTTTTCTCTTTATATATATATCCCCCCCACACACGAAGAGTGCTGCCATTTTTCCACAGATATCACCTCAAAAGCCCCAACAAAGAATTTAATATTCATTATGAGTATAATCATTGTAATGACATGGTGATACCAATTGTAATTGGACACCTTGAACCAGTCCCTAAACGTTGGGAAAAGAGAATGTGGGGCCGTCAGACCAGAGGAAGAATGGAGATCAACCAGACAATAGAACTGTTGAAATCAACTCAAATACTTTAAGGAGTTCTGGACGCATGAGATTTGCTGGGACTTCAGTGAAAAACCACCGGTTAAAACAGGTGTGAAAAACTTGCCTAGAATATCAATAATAACTAAAAGAAAAAAATAAACTGCACTCCATACATAAAATGAGTGAATCTTAGGCAAAACTAAAACGGAGCTGGAAAACGAAGAAATGATGTGAGTTGACAACATTGAGGAATGTGTTGACGCGGTGCTTTGGGGACACAAAGACCATACAAACAAAAAGCAAAGAGAGATTAATTACATCGAACAATAACAGTGACGTCAGAAAGATCAAGAACAGACCAGAAGACAGGAATTATTAAATCGAGAAAATAAAGATGGTAAGAAAAACAACTGTAAGGACACTTCAGAAGATATACCCAAGATATTTCACGAGAAATGTTCTGTTTATGTCAACGTAAAAGAAAGAAATATGTCATTAAAAATACCCGAATCTTCTTTTGTTTAATAACATATCAATCTTCGAGGGCTATATATGCGAAAGCTGTCCTCGTGGAAGAACAGTAGTCGTACTATTTAGCCATTATCTGGGGGATAAAGGAATTCTTACCTTTCCCAAGGTATCAGTCTAAAAGAGAACGTAAAAGCGTGACTGGAGTTCAAACATGCTTACAACAATGTCATAGTCCAGTACGTTTGCCGCTACGCCATGAGGACTACTCCTATAAAAGTTATATGTATATATATATATATATATATATATAGATAGATAGAGAGAGAGAGAATGAGAAACAGACAAAAATCAGAGTATACTACATAATAAACGGATGCAGAAAACCGGCACAGGAGTACAAGAGTAGACATGACTGAACAGGAATGGTTGATAAGTGGGAATTGTTCAAGTGACTAAACTTAGCCCATAGAGACAAATGCTATATTGCTATGTTGTGGGGTCTGGACGAAAAATGACAAAGACAATGACGGGAGGAAGAGATGGCAACGCATTTTCACAAGGAAAATGAAAAAATCAGACAAGTGGTCATAGAAAAATCTCATTCATTTTAGTATTAATGTTGCAATTTTTTCTTTGTCAAATCGGGAAGATGTGAAGTGATGTTCTCAAATAGATAACTGAAAGCTTTATGGTTTTACAAAAAGCTTTAATGTTTTACATCCCTAATGAGAAATGGCTGTTTTGGTATCCCCGAAATTTAAGTCGTGCCTTGTCGCTCAGCCAGTTCATAAATATCTGATTATAAACACATCCTCAACTCTTGTGTGACTATTTCTAACTCCTACAACAAGAATTCTCGTGGTTGAGTCTTTGCTGTCAGTGACACTGCCGGGTGTCAGGTTCCTTGGTGGTGGGAGGTGAACACTTCATTACAATATGCACCGAAAAGAATTTGTCCCGAAAAATAAGAATAAAATTCTCTGAAATTGCCCAATAAGAATAAAAATTTCTGATATTGCCCAATCCCGAGAAGAATACCAGACCAAGATTTAGTTAACAAGAAGAAAACAAAGTATACTTCACCGTTCCAGCAGATTTCAAAGTAAAAATAAAAGAAAACGAAAAACTAGATCAGTACCAAGACTTTACCAGAGAGCTAAAATGTCTGTAGAACATTTATGTGGAAGTGATACCAATCTAAGCTGGAGTCCTTGAAACAATTCTGAAGAACCAGGAAAAGAAACTGGAGAAGAGGAAATTCGAGAAAGAATTACGACTAGGCCAAACCACAGCACAGCACAGAAAAATACTTAGAAAGGTACAGGAGAGCTAAGAAGACTTACTGTCATTCGGATATCTAGGAAAACTGCCTGTTAATACTGGGATGAAAAAATTACAAAAATAAGTACCTTAAGAAATATACAAAAACTGGTATATTGCATGTTTTATCTCAAGTAGGAATCACAATTTGTTTCATTTGTATGACAAGTCATGTCGATTCATATCAATGCGCAATTTTATTCAGTATATCAATCACGTTTCCCTCATCTAATAACCTAAGTATTTGTAACCTACATAATTAACGAACTATGTCAGAGAATGCTTTCAATCGTCCAAACAGGGCTTTTTTTTATAGTCTGTTCATCTAGCTCTATGAATATATTTGACTTTGCATAAAGTTATACCAGTTAAAAACGAATTGGACTGAGTATCTATCGCAGCCAGTTCTTATCTCTCTCTCTCCCTCTTTCTCTCTCTTTCTATATATATACATATTATGAGAGTGCTGGTCGTCAGTAAATCATTTTGTGGTTATGTGACGAACTTCAATAAAACTAAGGTCACAGAATATTTTCCGTGGATTATATATATATATATATATATATATTATCATTATTACATATATATGTATATATATATAGAGAGAGAGAGCAATGGTAATTTAAGTGAATCTGAGAAGATGATAAAAATAAGTAGAAGTGTGGATCAATCAAACACTCACAACAGGTCTAGTGGTAATATTTCGTTCGTTCTCCATTGGTTTATCTATTTCCTTAATTGCTAAAATGTAGAAAAACATGAAAAATGTTTAATCGGATGAAGTTCTTCTGTTAATAAATAACGAAATATTACCACTAAACGCGTTGTAAGTGTTTGATTTATCCACTTTCCCGCTTATTCTTAACATATATATATATATATATATATATATAGTGAGAGAGAGAGAAAGAGAGAGATTGATTGACAGGTTGACAGATAAAAATTGAATGATTACATATATATATATATATATATATGTATCAGTCTTTTCCGATCTATTTATATATCTCTCTCTCCATATATATATATATATATATATAGATCAATTGATAGATCGGAACAGACTGATATATATATATATATATATATATATATATATGTGTGTGTGTGTATGTGTGTGTGTGTGTGTGTGTGTGTGTGTGTGTGTGTGCCTTATCTCATCCTATACAAGTCTATCTATCTATCTATCTATCTTGTTCACAATTACAATATTTACGACTGCGCACATCATACATGCTCATGAATTCATAAATTCTTTCAAAACTGCATATATTTTCGTCTATTTTCTCGGACCTGTCGCCATTGTTTTGACACGTGTGCACTGCAACTCTCTGTCTAAGGCCAAGAATATAATGAAGCCAATTATTCAGTGGATGAGAGATATTGATACGAAAAGATGAAAAACAAGAAATGTGATTAATAGAGACCAAGATAAATTGGAAGAAATGATGGATTAGGCAAAAATCGTTTATTGAAGAGAGAGTAATGAGATTTTGGTATGAACTCGAAGGAGAGTAATTCGAAGGAGAGTAATTCGAAGGAAAGTAAATTGTTTCTTTCTTTAAGAGGCAAGATGGAACCAAAGTAATATCATGCATAAAGAAATTTGGGTAAAATCAATTGACGACAAATATATAAAGAAATTTTAAAAAAAGAGTTAATTCATAAATGCATGGTGTCTACAATATATATATATATATATATATATATATATATATATATATATATATATATAGTAAAGTAAGTAAAAGTGGCCACCTTAGCAGAGGATGACCCGAAGGCTCCCTTTTCAATAGCTACTACACCAAAGTGTAGGGAAGGGCGCTACTCCTTTCCTTCGATTGATCCAATTTACCTTCGATCCATACCTTATAACGTTGAGTGTTAAGCAAGGAGGCATCAAGTACCATTTTTTAAGTCTTTGGTATAACTCGAACAGAGATTGAACCCCGGTCTCCCGGACCATCGGAAAGCACTCTAACAGCTAGGCCAATAGACCGATATTATTATTATTGTTATCATTATTATTATTATTTCCTTCTCTTTTCCTTATTTCTTTTATGTTACTGTTTTGAACAAATTCTGGAACCAACATCCCACAAAACAGCAGTTGTATGGCCACTTACCTCCCATCTCTTAGACCATCCAAATAAGACGAACAAAACATGCAGAACACTACTGGAGAAGCAAAGGTACATTTATGAGCGACCTTCTTCTTTGGTCGTCTACATTTGGACGCGCCAGTGTTGGCCGACCAGAAAACACTTGATGAAGTCTAAAGGAACTGCTCGGAGCAATGCTTCATAAGGAGAGAGAGAGAGAGAGAGAGAGAGAATGTGTGTGTGTGTGTGTGTGTATGTAAGGAAACTCCATGTTGTCAGCACGATGATGATGATAGATATACAAGGTGTCTCAAAATAGATGTATCCCAATAATATGTTAATGATTTGTTACTGATAAAGCGTAAAGGCTTTCATTTGGAACATGTCCTGTAAAAATACATCCTTTGAGCTAGATTCATCAAATCAATATTTTTTTTAATTGATATCATATCAACTTTCAGGGCGTGCAATTTTTGTTGTTGTTGTTGAGTTTCTAGTTCTAATAAACTATTATCATATTAATGGGTTACATCTATTTTGAGACTGTTTTGAATAATTTTGTCTCCAAATAAGTAGCGACATAAGATTTTTTCCTCTCTTGTCCAATGCAGTGTAATCAAGAATTAATAGATGTTATAGTATACTATTTTCAAATCTGAAACCAAAAAGAACACATCATTTGTAGTAGAGTTGTTAACAGCCATATGGGTCCCATGTATATGGAGATATCTTTTATATAGAAACGAGGTCTGCCTGAAAAGTACCAGGACTCGGTGTACAGTGTGAGCTATGAGAAAAAGAGGGATTAGCATACCGTGTTATCATCTGACTGTATGTCTTTGGAGTATATGAACGTAATCCTAGCTTTCTGTAACCCCAGTATCTTTTTCATATCCGCTTTTTCAGGTCGTTCAGCAATGAGCACTAAGGAACAAATAAACCTGAAATTTTTGGTTCGGTTGGGGAAAAACTCCGCCACAAACCCTTCAAATAACTTCATATCACGAACACGTGTTTTTGAGTGGTAAATGAGGTTCAAAGAAGAGCGCAAAAAGTTAAAGACTTTTGAAGCGGGAGTCCTTCAACAAGCAGGACAAGTCAACGTCGAGCATGCAAGGCAGGTGGTATATGGCGATCATCAGTTGACTGTTCGAATAATCGCAAGTCTGTAGGACATCAAAAGGGATAGTGTTTGAAAGATTATCACCGAAGATTTTGGCATGTCTGAAAAGTAACGTGACTGGGTGTACTGATCATCCTGCACTTCTTGTCCGATAAAAAAAATCTTCTGACTGGAACAACCTTCCTGTTCACCTGATTTTTCTCCGTGTAACTTTTTTCTTTTCCCCTAGCCCAGGAGGATCATAAAGTAGGGCCAGTTTTGAAAATGTACAGGCCATCAGAAAAATCCTTCCAGTAGTTCGTAGAAGCGTGTCAGAGAAGGATAGGAAAGGGCATTAGCGGGGTTACTTTAAAGAGGAAACCGAGTGGTTTGTTGTTTGGAATTGAAATAAATTGTTTGTAATACCAACCCCAAAAATTTTCAGACACATCTCGTATATATATATGTATATATCGTTGTATATTTCTCATTTGCTCCTGTCATCTCAGCAAGCACCCATCGATATGTGAACTATTTCATATCCAAGTCCTTATGATGGTTAATAAACCGAAACGTTAACGTCGACTTTACATCATGATATATTCACCTATTTGGATTACATTTTTTCCTGCTACCTTCATACTGTCGGATTTTATCCATATTTACTTTCATACTGTCTTTTCGGAAAAACATATACCAAATACATTCTTACATAACATTTAACATGGATGATTCCAAATGATCTATACATATGTAAACTTATTTGTTGCGTATTTCTCAATAAACGGGAGGTTTTGTCTCGTTTCTTTGAAAAATCCAACATTTTCAAATATTTTTCCACGTGCCAAACACGTTCTGATGACTTTTGAATTTTGAACGCTATGTGCATGTTTATGTATCTTTTCGTTGTATATTTCTTATTTGCTCCTGTCATCTCAGCCAGCACCCATCGATATGTGAACTATTTCATATCCAAGTCCTGATGATGGTTAATAAACCGAAACGTTAACGTCGACTTTACATCATGATATATTCACCTATTTGGATTATATTTTTTCCTGCTACCTTCATATATGTATATATAATTCCCCCCAGCAAGAAAAAAATAACAATCGGTTACATTAGGATAAAAATTCATTTCCATCTTGTTAAAAGCATTGGTAAAAATCAATGCTCTAAATAATTTAACAGGACTTCATCAGATCAAATACGAAATGGAAATAAAATAAATTTTACATATTTATATCTAGACAAAAAATAAACTATTTCTCCTATCTATTAAAACTAGCCTAAACCTTCAAGTACCAATAAGTAGCTAGTAAAACTACATCCAGTGTCATCTTACTTCAAATCAAACGGAGACAACAATAACAGTTAACACGTGTCAAAAGTTTAAACATTTATAAGAAAAATATTCTAACAATCTAAATTTACAATATCATTTTTTATCATAAAAAAAGCAAAACGACTAAAACTGATGTTAATTATAGCGAAACCGCTCCAAAAATTTATTTGCTCTGTGGATTTTATTGACATTGGGCTCTTTACAAGGAATATTTAAATTTAATATCCTATTTTTGAATACTTTTTTATTTGTCCTGATTGGAATTATTCCCTATTACAGATTTACTGGATTAAATAATATATATATATATATATATATATATATATATATATATATATATATATATAAAGATGAACTAAATTGATTATACTAATATTTTTCGGAATTGCTTGTTTTTTTTCATCATTTTCAACTAGATCCAACTTTAAATCAACCTTAGGAGAAAATATATTTTGGTGAGTAGCATCATGGCTTTCTTAGTCTTCAATAAAAAAAAGGCCAAATAAATAATATCTTATATAATGCCACTGACCTTGTGTCTCATATTACTCGTGCAAAGGGGTCGTTTATATATATATATATATATATATATATATATATTCACCAACCCCTTCGCGTGGGCAGGATGTGTGAGACAAGATCAATTTTTAAGCAGGTTTGAATTCAGAGTTTGCCTTCTCTTAGACTGGTTGCCTAACCAAGGCGGACAAACCCAAACTATTCTACTATTCAATCATAGCTGAAAGGATAATATTTGGATTCATACCTTAACCAGGTGTATTAATACTTCATGAAATCAGCCTCTTACAGGTTTTGAAATCGTATCACCGTGTCCATTTCCTACGACGATAACATATATATATATATATATATATATATATATATATAACGTCATTCAGAATCAGTATGATCTTTTCAAAGCGCTCTCGTTGAAAAGGAGTGGTTTATATCATTGAATAACATATCTCTTAAAAGTGTCTGTTTCATTTTTTGTCTTATATCTGTATTTATAACCGAATCTTATTCAGTTATTTATTGTATCTTCCTCCCTGGGATTAGGCATGTGCCGTGCCAAATGGTAAAGCTTTGGTTTCTTTGCTTAATGGCATATCAACCTTCGTTGTCGAAGCAATATTTGTAGAAGAACAGCAGTGATGTTTTTTTTAACTCATACAAGGGGAGATAAGGAGGTTAATACCGTTTGTAAGAAAGGTATTAACCTTAAAGGTATTGTTTCTATTTTCGTCCGAAAATGCAAGTATTAAACGAGCTAGATGGTATAGTTTATTGGGTTTTATGGCATATCAACCTTTGTAGGTTATTTAACGCCAAATCCATTTTTATGTAAATAATCAGATCTATTTAAAACAATTCAGTTTAGCATGAGTACACAGTTTAATTGTCAAAAACATTTCTATTTCAAACTATTCAAGCAGTTATATATAACAATTCAGTTGAGTGTAAGTACAGTTTCAATGTCAAAAATAGTTCAATTTAAAACAATACAATTTAGCAAAAGCAAGCAGTCTAAATGTAAGTACAGTTTAATTGTAAAAAAAACATTTCTATTTCGAGCTATTCAGTTTAGCCGAGCAATTCTACTTCAGCTAATTCAGTTTAGTAAAATTACAGATTTTGTCTACACACAGTTACATGTAAGAACAGTTCTAGGTCAAACAATTTAATTTAATGTGAATACAGTTTCAATGTCAAAAACAGTTCTATTTGAAATAATTCAGTTTGGCACAAGCACGCAGTTCAAATGTAAGCACGTTTCAATTGTCAAAAAACATTTCTATTTCATGATATTCAGTTTAGCATAAGTATACCGTTAGTTATATTTAAGCCATAGATAGGGCCCTATCAGGTGCTACTACGCCGGGCCAGAGTGAACCTGGGAGCCATGGCAATGAAGGGGTGTCCCGTATTCCCCGAGGCCCCAGCATTACTAAGACCTCACCATCAGAATGTTTAGTGTCATATCCAGGACACTCGTTGAGGGTGGGTATTACCCCTCTGCAGAAAATAGTCGGTATATTCTATGGCCCCGGCCGACGGAGCGATAAACGAGCTAGAGTTTGAACTCGTTTACTTCGGGGCTGCCACCCAGCACTTTACACCATAGAGACTCCTCTTAACTGTTAACTATATCTATAGATTGGTCTAAGTTAAAGATAAATCCCCTTATAACCCCACATATAATTTTTTACATGGATCCTTAGTCAAACTGTTGTATGAGAGTATTTCTTAGCGCACAAGATCTTTCTATTACGACTTCGCAGTGACGACTTCCATAGTTATCAGCGCTTCCAAAAACTCGTTTCTGCTAAAATACTGCTATTGTGATTGATAATATACAATAATATAGATAGATAAATGAGAACAGAAGTAGATAAGCTAGAACAGACTGAGACAGACTGATAGATTGTTTCGAAAAAAATACTTTATTTTGTAATTCCATGACATCGACCTAAGTAACTAAGCGTACTCAAATTATGATGATCTTAAACCGTACAAAGGTAATTAAAGTTTTGAATTTGAGTCATCGTCAAGAGAAAGGTTTTGTGAAGAAAGTAAATTTAAAAGTTTTTGAACGAATTGGTATACCACAAAATAAACGATGAAAAATAAATCAGCAACGTAGCATATCCATTCGCTGAATGATAAATATTTTCTGGTATCCAACTCTTTTTCTGTTTTCTGTGTCTCGTGACCATTTGACGGTGATATCTACACATCGGAGGCATTTATTAGGTGCAGTTTGTTTCAGATCATGAAGTATGATCTATAAGTATTAGGACTAAATATTTAATTTTTTTCATCTAAAATCAAAAATTGACATTAAGAAAATTCAATAAGAAAGTGATAATGTCTAAATATCTACAAAAGACATTTTCAAATCTGGATTTTTTTTTAAACACGGAATTATTGAAAGTGCGTCATTCTCCATACTCATCAGACGTACCTAAATTTGAATTCTTGCTTCTAAAATTTGGAATTCATCTCAAGGTTAATTTTGAGCATGTGGGGGATACTCTAAGGTGCAGTTTCATATTAAATGCATTTACCCAACCCCTCCACACGAGCAAGATGGGACACAAGCCAATTTTTAAGCAGAGTTTAACAGATTTGATTTTTAGAGTTTCCCTTCGACATGACCGGTTGCCATACCAAGTTTGAAGAACTCAGGCTGCCCGGCTATTTTCTCATTGTTGGGCGGCCCAGTGGGCCGGGGCTGTTGAATCTTTGACTGCATCTATGCAGAGGCTAAGACCCAAACCAACGAGTATCATGGGTGATAATTTAACCAGGTTTTGAGTTTATTTCTATTCGAACTGTATAGTCTCTCTATATGAGTTTTGTTATACAAAACCGGATGGAAAAAGATATGTAAAAATAGCCATATATCGAGCACTTACATAGATTTTTATGATATTCCTCCTATATTCTATACACGAATAATCCACACTCACTGTCTTCGGACGCTGATTGGATATATATATATATATATATATATATATATATATACATAATTAGCGTGTTGGTTGCCACTAAATCACTTTGTGGGTTTGTGTCGAACCAAGTGCAATATAATATGGAGAGTGCTCGATATCAAGGATCGAGCTATTATATAATAATAATAATAAATAAATATATATTAGATATAGATATTTAATTCATGAAATTTAGACTGCGACCCCTGGGTTTCACAGAGTTTTTTTGCAAAACAACAATCATCAGGCAGTTAAGAAAAGGAAAAGAATCGAAAATCGAAAAAATACAGTCAAAAAACCGTTGGGATTTTATAGGAAACTTTACGTGTGATTGTAAGTGTGTTAGTGTGTGTGCGGTGTGGGCTAGGATATAATAATAAATTGATGAAATATTGCGTAAATATTATATATACTGTAGTTCTCTTTGATAGTACGTGCGTAATGAAAATAATAAAGGGCTTACTATAATAGTATATTTATGTACGACGATGATGATTATAACTGAAGTGCAAAGTGTCGTCTTAATAAATCTAAGGAAATTGATTAAGGAAATAGATTGCGGGTTTGGGAGGTATGGGTAATAGTTGGGCGGTTGGTATGGTTATTTTTAATAGTTATATGTTTTGTGTTAATATTGTGTAATTTATACGCTATTGTAGAAAAGGGTACCGTGTACGTGGTTGATAAGATGAGTGTAGAGTTTTGGAACCGATTCTTAATTCTCATAAAAATGTAAATTTAACAGATTGGGGAGGCGTGTTGAGAAGAGTATCGGGGTTAAAGGAGAAAGAAGGTACTATTTACCAACCCCTCCGCTCGGGCAGGATATGACACAAGGTCAATTTTTTAAGCGGAGTTTAACAGGTTTTGAATTCAGAGTTTTCCTTCTCCTAGACTAGTTGCCTCACCAAGGCCGAAGAACCTAGTCCGTCCTACTATTTACCCATAGCTGGAGGGAGAATATGGGGGTTCATACCTTTCCCAAGGGTATTTGCCCGAAAGTGAACGTAATAGCGCGACTGGAGTACGAACTCGCGTACTACGATTCCGCAGTTCATCGCTTTAACCATTACACCACGAGGAGAAAGAAGGTACATATATTGTGTGGCGGGTGTGATGGTTGGTGGAGAAAACTGGTACTTACGGTGCGTCAAGTTTTTTTGTTTATATTTGAGGTGTTAGATGGGTTATATGTATGGATCAAAATGTGAGAGAAGGAGTTTGTTCTAGTGCCTACATTTTGAAAGGGTTTCAGATTTTTTTATTTTGTAGGGTGTTTTGTGAAGGGTAGGTTATGATGGCTAAATTTTCTTGGAGGAAAAGAAGGCATTTTTTAATGTTTTGTTGTTGGCAGGTGCTTTTTTTAGTATCTCCCAGGTGATTGTAGAGAGATGTTTGTGTCTTATAGGTGCCATATGCACGAGGATAAGGAGGTGTTGGATGAGTAGATTCTGATTTTTGAAAGAAAGTTTATGGTTGGAAATTCTCTGTTTTATGGTGTCCTCCCTTTGACGGAGTTGTTTGTTTTTAACGTGGCTTTGTATATGACGTTTTAATACAGGCATTTTTCTGGTCGGGGGCATGTGCTTCTGACCTTACAATTGCATTGGTTGGAGGGGTGTGTTGTATTGTTGGTGGATGCGATTTTTTTTTAATCATTTGTGACATGTTGCTTGTGCAACTGTAGCTAACCTTAATGTTGTTTTTGTTAAAGATTTTGGCTAGGGGGCTATTATTGGGTAAGTGCTTGGAGATTACGTTTAGGATGTTATGCAGTTATTGTAAGGTGGGTTATACCAAAATAAACCAAATGAAATTTTTACTAATAATCATTCCTAATAAACAACATCGTACATAAATATACTATTATCGTAACCCCTTCATTATTTTCATTACGCACGTACTACTAAAGAGAACTATAGTATATATGATATTTACGCAACATTCCATCAATTTATTTCTATATCCTAGCCCAATTCTCTTCCCTAAATATAATACCAACATTGTACAATATTATATTGTAATACAATATATCCCTACTTATTCCCATTGTGATTCTGGTCTACCATACTATAACCGTTTAAGTACGCTTACAAATCAAATCTTTATTCATTACACTCGACATGCAATAATGATGTTTTTATCCTTAGCTATAGTCCCCTACACATACTGAAATAAAATAATGTAGCAAAAAAATTAACGTACACCAACGAATTTATATCCGGTTAAAACAACGCGCTACGTTTGTACCTTCACTTACACCCATACATACACACCTTAATATGCAACTATAACCCACACAAGCAAACGAATACAACCACACAAACGTACAATGACACGTAAAGTTTCCTACAAAATCCCAACGGTTTTTTGACTGTATTTTTTCGATTTTCGATTCATTTCATTGTCTTAACTGCCTGATGATTGTTGTTTTGCAAACAACTCCATGAAACCCTGGGGTTGCAGTCTAAATCCTATGAATTAGATATATATACCTAATATATATATATGTATATATATATATTCACTATAAAAGAAAAACCTTTAAAAACTACCCACATGTTTTGTAATAATATTTATTTCAGAAGACCTTATATCCCAAAATATTTTTAGATCTGTATCTTCAGACAATGAAATAATGAGAAAATACCGATGAACATTTTAAAAAATCACAAAATTCAGGTCACCCTATCTCCCTAAATCAAATTTCAATCAAATATATATATATATATAAATATATATATATATTTATATATGTATATATATATGTGTGTGTGTGTGTGTGTGTGTGTCTATATATATGTCCCATATATATACATATATACAAATAAAAGTGTGTATGTATGTGTGTGTGTGTTTAAGGAACAACAATCACCTACACACACATATATATATATATATGTGCATTCTTGCTCATATATATATATATATATATATATATATACATATATATATATATATCTTTGTTTGTGTGTGTGTGTGTGTGTGTGTGTGTGAGTGGATAAAATCTTTTGTTCATAGATGATCTCTCAGAAATTTTGCCTTTACTCTTTGTAGAGAGTTATATAATGAACTATTGTTTAATTTATATTCACATGTACAGTTATAGAAAGTATACACTTATATATATATATATATATATATATATATATTGTAGAACTTACTATATGTTCTTATTCATTTCCATGTGTAGTCTTTTACGTGCTTGATCTCCAACCTTCGCCATCGACATCTATTTAAACATACTATCCGTACATTATGTTTCGCTGAGAAATCGCTGTTTTACGTTAGTGGCCATCATTCGTTAAGACAGATAAAAGAAACGCACCTTAAAGAAACTACTCCATCTGACAGTTGGTTTCTTCGTAGCGTTTCTGATACAAAGACGGATGGGTTCATGCTGGAAACTGAAATGATTGTAGAAGGTGTGGAATGAGGTAAGGAAGAAAGGAAGGAAAGAAAGAAAGAGGGAAGCAAAGAAAAAAGAAGAAATGTAAAAAAGAACGAAGAATTAAAAGGAGGAAAGTGAAGTAACCAGATGTTTGTAAAAAAATAGTCAAGGAAAATAAATAGAATATCGTAAAAACGGTGAAGGAATAAAGAGAAAAAACAGAAGTTATGAGGTTGGGGGAAAAAAGAAACCATGTTTGCTTAGTTGAGTCAAGTTGGTTTAAATGTTTATAATCGATCAATATTCATGTTCGATTGCTTTTTCATACCTGTCTATTTGAGAGATAGTAAGATGCGACACAAGGTCATTTCTTAAGCAGAGTAAAGCTGGTGTAAATTGAGTTTTCCTTTTCCGAGACTGGTTACCGCACCACAACAAAAAGCCAGTCTCCTCTACTATTTTCCCGTAGTTTGGGTGGGGAAGATTGATTGATTCATTCTAAGGAACGTTGGTGGGAAAAGAAATGCAAACAGGAGTTGAACTCGGTTTTCATAATTTATTTCCTTTGACGATAATCGTTACGGTAAGCACTTGCCTCCTTGGT
Source organism: Sepioteuthis lessoniana (assembly GCA_963585895.1). Classification (NCBI taxonomy): domain Eukaryota; kingdom Metazoa; phylum Mollusca; class Cephalopoda; order Myopsida; family Loliginidae; genus Sepioteuthis; species Sepioteuthis lessoniana. The sequence goes on along the minus strand of OY757907.1, from coordinate 42,288,198 downwards.
ATAGGAATATGAGAGAGCGAGGGAAAGAAAGTGAGAGAGAGAGGGGGTAGAGAGAGTGAGAGAGAGAGAGAGAGAGAAAAAGAAAGAAAGTGAGAGAGCGAGAGAAAGCAAGGGTGAGAGAGAGAATATGAGCGGAAGAGAGAGATAGAGATTGAGAGAGAGAGAGAGAGAGAGAGAGAGATAGAGTGAAAGGAAGTGAGAGAGAGATTGAGAGAGCATGAGAAAGAAAATGAGAGAGAGAGAGAGAGAGAGAGAGAGAAAGAGAAAGAGAGAAAGGAAGAAAAAGAAAGGAAAACAGATAAATAGAAAAAGGTAGAGAAAAGAAAACGAAGGAAGATAAAGTACAGAGCACTTACAATCATGAGACGCGTACAAAAGTTTGTTGCACTTATTTATCTCTTGAAAAACCAAACTTTTCTTTTGTCCTCTCCCCACCTAAAAAAGGAGTCCCTGGTCACTTACTCACAAACACCTTATATTTACCAAAATTTATAATTCAATTTACGTTCAAGGAATTTATCTTGGTCCCTTTGTAGTAAGTTTTAATCCTATTTTCTATGTTCTATCGATCGAATCCACCAGTTTCACTCCTCTCTCTCTCTCTTTCTCTTTATCTCTCTCTCTCTCTCTCTCTGTCTCTCTCTCGGCATCTCAGCTATGTGTCTATTTCTCTGTCTTTCTTCGATTCATTTTTTTCTCTATCCCCATATCTCTTGTTTCTCCCGTTCTTCCTCTCAGATCTTTTTTCCTTTCTGTCTCTTCCTTTGTCACCTAACAGTTTTCTTTTTCTCACTCACTCTATCATATATCATCATCATCATCATGTCGCGCCGCCTGCGCGGATATCCCTGACCGTCTCTCGCCATTTCCCCCTATCATTCATCGCCTCCGGCAGGTCTTCAGGATTACAACCCGTGTCCTCACATAGCTGCTGTATGTAAGTTCGTGCTGGTCGTCCCACTCTTGCACATCCATGAGTGGGGGTCCACAGGAGTACATCGCTTATGAGCTCGTCCTTGCTTCTCCAGCAGTGTCCTGCGTGTCTGGTTCGTCGAACTTGTATAGTTTCTGTGATGGGGGGCAAGTGTCCGTATAGTTGGAGTCTCGTGGGGTGTTGTCGCCAGGACTTGTTTAATACTGCTCTCAACATTCTTGTGTAATTTCCGTCCAGCCTCCTCTCCAGCCGCTTCGTAAGCGTCCATGTGGTGCATCCATATAGCAGTATCGACACAACCGCTGCCTGGAAGAAACTGCGTTTCATTTTATCTGTTAGGTCCGACTTCCATATGATCGAGAGCCTATCGATAGCTGTCCATGCCTTCGTCAGTCGTGTGTCGATGTCCTTCTCGGTTGATGAGACGCTGCTTCCTAGGTAGGTGAATTTGTCGACTAGTTTCAGAGAGGCTCCGTCTAGTGTGGCAATGTTGCCTGTTTGGTTGTAACACATATATTCGGTTTTGTTTGCATTGACATGTAGGCCAATGCCAGCTGCAGCTCGTTCCAGACTATGTAGTAGTGTCTCTGCTTGATTAGGCGTATTCGCTAGTAACGCCAAGTCATCAGCGTAGTCGGCGTCCGTGATTGTTTTTGCGGGGTACCTTTTGCTTCTTCTCTTAGTCAGCTCAAAGCCATTTTCTCTGATTTTGTCGATCGAAGTCCTAAGCACATAGTCTAGACAGATGATAAAGAGGTACGGGGCTAGTGTGTCTCCTTGTAGTACTCCTGCAACAATGTCGAAGTATTCCGTACACACACACGCAGATATATATATATACACATACATATATATACGCACACACTCACACACACACACACACACACACACACACACACACATATATATATATATACATATATATGTATATATACATACATATATATATATATATATATATATATATATATATATATTTCTTCGGTTCAAAATTTTGATTTTTCGCAGTTTATTCATAAAATTCCATAAATCACAGTACACATTTATCTATTGACCTCTCTTTCTCTCTCTCTCTCTATATATATATATATATATATATACATTGATATATATATATATATATATATATATATATATATATATATACACATGCATATATATTTTTTTCCTGATGAAATAAATCGCTTTCCATCTGTTCACGCTTGATTCTATCTATCTATCTATTCTCTGGAAATACATATTTCAATCCATCCGAACACATCGTTTATTCATTCTTTAACACACACACACACACACACACACACACACACACACACACACACACACACACACACCACTCTCTCTCTCTCTCTATCTCTATCTCTCTCGCTCTCTCTCTTCTTCTCCCTCTTTCTCACTATCTGTCTTTTCCTTATGAAATATATCACTTTTCATCTATACGTATCTATCTATCTATCTATCGTTCGTCCCCTATCGTACTTGTTTTTTTTTTCCATCTATAATACTTCCTACCTTCTTTTTTTAAAGAACATTATCCTTTATAAAATTGTTGCCTAACAATTGGCATTGCTTTTACATATATTTAGATAAAGAGAAATACACAGATTCGGACAAATATATAAATAGTCAAAGTTGACTTGTATTAAAAAACATGACAAGAAGAAAAGCAACAGAACTATTGATGATGCTATGTGAAGGTAACAAAACAGTGTTCGCGAAATCGCTTTGTAAAGAAACCTTGAACAGACAGAAGATGTACAGCGTTATGGATTCTGATTGACAACTCAGAGGCAGCCTATCATTTGAGCAATACAAGAATAGTTGAGCCGGCACCGCGATATATATATATATATATATAAGTGTGTGTGTATCTGTGTGTATGTGTGAGTATAGACATATACACACACACACACACTATATATATATATATATATATATATATACTCTCTCTCTCTCTCACACACACACACACACACACACACACACATATATATATATATATATATATATGAAAATCGCTTTGAAGGTACTAGGGTGAGTCAAAATTTTTGCAATATTTTGCTACATGCAACTGAACCTATATAAAAGGAACAAAGTACTTCAAACTATGGATGGTGCCCACTGAACTAGGTTGTATCGTAGTAGTTGATGCGCTGACACGTTGTGGATTGCTTCGCGCTGTGTGTGATGTGAAAGCCACTTAGTTGAACGTGTTGTTGTGAAAAAGATGAAGGTGGAGTTGAACACAGTACAGTAACTAGATGTGGGCATTTATCCGACTTTCCTACGTCCGATTTGACGAGGAATTATATTATAGTGTGAGCCTCTCATGAATCGTGACTGGCTGTCACAAAAAATGTTGAATTCCCTCGGACTTTCTCTTTCTGGGCGTCTCAGGTTCCAAACGATAAACTTAGCCATGCTAAGCAGGTATTGCCTGGAAGAAAGCCTCTCTGGGACTAGGGGATCACCTTACAATGGCCCACCCAGCACTAACACCAAGTGAGCCCGTCCTTGTCAAAACTAGGTAAGTATTGTAGCTAGTTGCTTCAAGAAATTTTAATCATGTTGCAAGAACCTCTATAATCAGGCCAAGTCATGGGGGTTGTAATCGTGGGTTCCCATACCATGCTACAAGATATAGAGTCATATCCAATGAGTGGCATTCGAATAGAATTAGACGAGCTTATAATATCCCAGTCCAGTGTGGTTCGTCAATTTCACGATATAGGTAAAAGCATCCCGAACTGCCGCATTGTACCTGACGTTACCAAATTATGGTAAAACTTCTAGACTCACCTATTTCTACGATTCAAGGAGAGGAAAAAAAAAAACAGCTGGATTGAGCAAAATTTCTGCAATAATTCTCAATTTTTTACATAGCCATCACCCTTATAATCATGCATTTTCGCCCGTTGTAAATATGCATATTAACAATTTTATAGCCCTGAAACCAGTTTTTATGTTGACAGCAAAATAAGCGAAGTCAAGTTTCTTCAAGAGTTTTTGGTCGAACAGAGAACTACGATAGAGGATAGTGGAGGTCGGGCTAATCTCTTTTGATCTTTTACTCCCCCAATTTTTCTGAACGGTTATCATCGCCAGGAAATGGACTCTACAGGACGAGTTCAAATCCTGCACAAGACAGTTCCCCTCTCACTTAACGCTATAGTCCTGGGGAAAAGGTATGAAGCTATCTCTTCTACCACCTGCAATGGGTAAATTGGAGGGAAGACTTGGCTCTTTAGGTTTGGTATGGCACCCGGTCTACAAGAAGTAAAAAAAAAACTCTGAATTCAAAATCTGAGACGTGTTGTTCTGGAGAATCTGTGGCATATTGGTGTACCATTCTCCTGATATCAACTAGTCAAAGAAGTGTAGCAGGTTCTGCAGGAAACATCACCGCTTTAAACAAATAAGTTGTATTGGTAGCAGTACGGTTCAACCAAACTGTTAGGTCCTCGTGTTGAAATCGCCACACATACACACGGACGTACACACACATACTACTCACACACACACACACGCACACACACACACACATATATATATATATACAAGTGATTGTAGCACGAATATAGATATTTAATATAGATATTTATGATTATGTATATTGTGAGTGAGGAAGACACAGAAGTCATGACGCACCTACACATCATTCATTCATCTCGCAACTTCATATACATATATATATACAGAGAGGAGGTGCCTGTGGTGTAATGGTTATTATCAATGGGAATGAACACGGTGACACGAGTTCAAATCCTGGACGTGGCTGATTGCATTTCCCAAAGCACTAATACCAGTAGGAAAGGTATGAATCATCATATTCTTCTTCCAGCTATAGGCAAATAGCAGACTGGTTTCTTCAGCCTTGGTTAGGCAGCTAATCAAGGAAAAGGAAACCTCTGAATCCAAACTTGTTAAACTCTGCTAAAAAATTGACCCTGTGTCAAATCCTGCCCGGGCGGAGTGATTGGTAAATACGTACACACACACACACACACACATATATATATATATATATATATATTTAAAGAGAGAGAGAGAGAGAGAGAGAGAGAGAGGAGGGAGAGAGAAAGAGAGAGAGAAAATCCTTCACAAGAATTCTCCGATATAAACAAATCATCTATTTAGGGTGTCCGATGGTTCACTAAGCTGTTCGACCCTCTTACGTTGTTATTTTCTAAGCTTTGCTTAAACATACCACTCAGCTCTCTGGTTGATTACAGTACCCCATGTTGCTGAAGTGGTCACTCATCAAAGATATTGAACAAGCTCATTAGTGCTTACCTTTAGTAATCTAGTAGAAATCAGTGTTTTCAGCGAAACTTGACTGTAAGTCGACCTTCAAACGTTGAAATAGGAGAGCCAATTTTACAACACACACACACACACACACACACACACACACACACACACACACATACGTATATATATATATATATATAGAGAGAGAGAGAGAGGAAGAGAGGTGGAGGATAGAGTTAGATAGATATACGGAGAGAGATAGAATAGATAATAAGAGAAAAATAACTGTTGATTGTATCATTAATTAATGTAATGATGTCAGAATAAACTGCTATATGAACTTTATCGTCTTCTTTTCGTTTTATCTCTGTCATTCCCTTTTATTTTCTGTCCTTTTTCATTCTAGAGTGAGTTACTTTAAATCGAATTGAGGAGGTGAGTGTTTAACATACCGATTATCGACGTAGGAAATAGAATTTGAGGCCCTTGTTCAAATTGTAGACGTAGTTGATCGGGTTTGAGTTTGTGCAAATCCTTCCGAAAAGTCATGGATCCATCAGTCCGCCGCTTTAGGTATGGGCAAATTGTTGGTAGACTGGGTTCATTGGCCTTTGTCCGGCAACTAGTTAGGAAGGAAAACTTTCTTTATTGCTCTCTTGTTAAATACAGCTTCAGTCTCGATAATTTTTCAACGCCCATTATATATATGAAAATAGACATATCATTACATATATAAACAGGTACGAGGTGCATACGATAAGTTTCCAGCCTTTTTTTCGTATGGGCATTCAAAATTGTCATAGACTTTTGAAAATTCAGTATGTTATTACTTTGCATCTTATGAGATAACTGACCAATTTTTATGATTTCAAGTTTAAATGAACAGCTGCGGTAGCAATTGGAATACACCCTACTAAAGCCTGATTGTCATAGATGGTGAATTTCAAAAATGCAATCTGACTCTTTTGAAGAGCGATATGCAAAAAAGTCTGTTTTAAACTTGAAAAAATGCCACAGAAACGCATGGAATGCTTCAGACTGCTTTTGGAGCATCTTGCATGGATCGAGCATCAGTTTTTGAGTGGCATAAGAGAGTCAAGGAAGGCAGGGAGTCTGTGAGGGATGATGAGAGGTGTTGGAGGAGTAAGGAAGTCAATACACCAGAGTTGATTGGCCAAAGGGTTGTGGGGTTAGGGTTACTATGTTGAGGTTTTAAGGGAGATCAGGAAGAGATTCCTAGGGAAGAGGCCAGCACTCTTCAAATCGGCTCAGTGGCATTTCCACCAGGACAATGCACCAGTCCACAACTCCATCCTTGTCACAGACTATTTGAGCAAGATGGGAATAAAGACAGGTCCTCACCCTCCCTATAGTCCAGACCTTGCTCGTTGTGACTTTTGGTTATTCCCTAAGCTCAGTGGCTGTCGTTATGAGACAATTGAGGAGATGGAATAGGCTGTGACGAAGGTCATTGACACGCTCACAGAAGAGGACTTCCATGTGGCCTTCCAGAAGTTGTTGGAACGGCACAACAAGTGTATTGGAGCCGGAGGAGATTACTTCGAAGGGTACTAGAGTTTCATGCTTGTACTCTCAATAAAAGTCCCCATACGAAAAAAGTCTGGAAACTTATCGTATGCACCTCGTATATGATTCTCAGAGTTGATTATGATGTTTGAAAACTTCTGTGCAATTTTATCCAACGTTCTTTCTTTACGCAGTTTTAAACTTTCTTTACCGTTTCTTTCCTCGGCTCTTGGTTGAATAGTACTACTATTGCTCTTCTCCAATGATGGCTTTGGAATTAAATAACTCACGAAAGTTGATATGGCATTGAACAAAGAAACCAAACCAAACCAAACCAAACCGTTTCTTTCTTTAATCCTTTCTTTCTAACGTTCTCCATTAATTCTTCTTTATTTTCGCGCTTTTACACTTTCTTTCTTTCTCACGCTTTTACATAATCTTTCCATCTTACCGGTTTTTGATTTCTTTTTTTTTACTCCATGACATGTGACATTGCCGTTTCAAAATTCAACGTTTCTGATTTGAACTTGTTTGCAACAACGATAACCAAACATCTTTGATCTAATTCTTACCAAAATAGATTTTGGGAATGAAAAAAGGATAGGAAAAGGTAAAAGTTGTACTTGCGTCATCTTTTCATTTCCCACCAAGTCCGAAATTACTGCCTAAATGTGTGGGTGCGCGCATATCACGTAAAGAAATGATTAGGCTTAAAGGAAAAGGAAAAAGTAAGAATATGAATAATGCCAAATCATACATGCACGAAAGAACATACACGAACACAAATACGTTTAGACCTCTCTCTCCATCCCCTCACATTACCTATCCATCTATCTATCTATCTATCTGCATCATGTTCTCTTTTAAACATTCAGCTGACTCTTCTGGATGGAATGAATTTATATAACTGTATATGACTTATCACTGTGTTTATCATTTCATTATTTTCTTCCCGAAAATGGCTCCAGTTGGGATCGAAAGTACTTCGAAATATTTGGCACCTTTCTAAATCCATTCCTTTCAAAAGACAAGCAAATCATACGGAGACTTGAACAGATCAAAGTCATAATAGTCAGACAAGAAGATTCTGTCCTAATTAAACAAACTTATATATACATATATACACATCGACATAAATATGCATTCGCATATATATATATATATATATATAGTGCCATCCACAGACAGACTGTTTCGTTCTATCAGAACTCTTCAGTGTGGCTAGACACGCAGGACGCTCGAAGCCGGGATCGAAACCCGTCCAACTTTACGTTAGACTGTGTTTCAGACCACTCGTCCACCAAGCGGACCACGTTGGAATTTTAAGGTATTTCTATTTTTAGAAACAGCAGCAGCAGCCTTTGTTTACATTTTTTTATACCCTATCGGCTACCAGAGTGCTCAATTCTTTCGAAGAGCTTTGCATTACGCTAGCGGCGGCCGGCAATTCCTTCGCCACAGAGCTCAACCCCCAAGGGAATTTTAATATATATATATGTATTCACACATACACGTATATGCACACACAGACGTATATATATATATATATATGTGTGTGTATCTATACATGTAAATGTATATAGCCGTTCATGGCACAATGAATACCATCTTATGAAATGGACACGGCGACGCGATTTCAAATCTTGGACAAAGCTATTTGCGTTTCTCATTGCGCTAATATCCTTGGATAATATATATATATATATATATATATATATATATATATATGCATGTACATAGTATATATATATATATATATAAGCATACAGACACACGCATGCACACGTATATATATATATATATAGATCAATTTTTAAGCATTAACAGGTTTGAAATCCGAGTTTTCCATCTCGACCGGTTACCAAACTGTTTAGAGAACTCAGTCTGTTTTACTCTCTACTCATAGCTAGAGAGAGAATACTTGGAGGCATACATTTTCCAAGGATATTAGCGCTATGCGTAATGCAAATTGCCTTATCAAGGATTTGAAGTCGGGTCGTCGTGTCCATTTCCTACGACAGTAACCATTCTACCATCAATATTTTTATACATATACATGTTTATACGCACATATGCATCTACATGTACATATATGCAAATTTCATTAAACATAATAGACATTTTATGCCTACATATTCTCTTTTGGATCCGTTCGAATTCCTGTATTACTTTTATTGTATTCGGGGGGAACTGATTTAGGTATTGTCCATAGTTGTATGAATCCCTAGTACTTTCTGCTCGACTTTGGGCCATCATCAGTTCCCCCCGAATACGATAAAAGTAATACGGGAATTCGAACGGATCCAAAAGAGAATATGTAGGCATAAAATGTCTATTATGTTTAATGAAATTTGCATTAACGAAGAAATGCTGCCTAAATATACATATGTACATATATGTACATCTATGAATGAATACGTATACACACACATTTATATACATATACATTTATAGAAATATATTTATGTACATATAGGTATATATATATATATATATAAAAATGAATATATCCCTCCAAACTTTTCTTGCTACAACTATACCTCCTCACATGCTTTTAAATAGAAAAACTCAGAAAACAGTCTCAGTCTTGAAGAAGTTCGTGAAGATGAAATAAAGCCCGAACGAAATATCACACGTCTAAATCTGAGTTAAGTGTTTATTTATCCAACTTTCCACATATTTCTATCATAAATATATAAGCATACAGACACTCACACTCACACTCACACGTGTATATATATATATATATATATATATATGCAAAATGCAGGCATATATATACATATATAATAATATATATCTATAATCATGCACACATACAAACACACATAAAACACACACACACAAGCACTTAATACTTTCTTTTTTATCTTTATCTTAAACACAGATATATATATATATATATATATATATATATATATATATATATATATATATATATATATATATACGATTATTTTAAGGCAAACTTTAGAAGTGTAATATTGTGCAAGTTACTCTCGTAGATCAATATCTACGGACTATTGACTTCGATCTTCGTGAGGTGTCATATACATATGACGTTGTGTTGAATCTTTGCCATACTTGGTATTCTAGGAGATACTTCATCGTAGTGAGCTCGACTAGGAGACCGTTAGTAGAGAGTTTGAATCTCACTTTGGCAAGCTTAATAAATCTCTCATTTCACCGATCAATTAATATGTAGTGAAGTCGATCCATCCTAGGTGTCTATTCTCTCTTTCATCCATTTTACTTAAAATCCCATATCAAAGCTATGCTTAGATTTTAACGGTACAAATTGTCACCTAGATAAGTAAGCTGAACATTTTTAGTGATTTCAATTCTCACCAGTCGCCACATTATTTTTCGATTTGGGGAAACAGTTACAAAAATCAGATCAGAGAAATATTTTATATTACAAAAATCAGATCAGAGAAATATTTTATATTAAAGGAAAGTAAATCACGAGGACGCTAACTAAACGGCTGAAGAAGAAGGTAGACGGCAATTACACAAGAATGTTGCGAGCAATATTGAACAAGTCCTGGCGGCAACACCAAACAAGGTACCAACTATACGGCCACCTGCCTCCCGTCACGAAAACTATACAAGTTAGACGAACCAGACATGCAGGACACTGCTGGAGAAGCAAGGACGAACTCATCAGTGATGTACTCTTATGGACCCCCGCATATGGCCAAGCAAAAGCAAGACGACCAGCTCGAACATAAATACAGCAGCTATGTGAGGATACGGGATGTACCCCTGAAGACCTGCCAGAGGCGATGAACGATAGGGAGAAGTGGCGTGAGACGGTCAGGGATATACGATGATGATGATGAAATCACGAGGAATAGGTTCTTTCAGAGAAATTTTGCACTGATTTTCTAAATGCTCTGGTCGAAGATTCGAATGTTTTAAATCTAATTCAGCCCCAATCATTCTTATTGTCAAATGTAGATTAGATCTGATGAGTGTGTCCACTTTCGTCGTATTTTCTTCAATTCGTGAAGTGATGGATCGATCAGAACAGGGTTCATCTTGCAGTATCTCGGCCATCCCAAAATGCTTCCTACCGCCTAAAATCATATGGACGTGATCAAAGTTGATATTAGTAAGCCCGTTTTAACTATTTTCTGTCGCATTCTTCCGTGAATTTGATCGCAAAATGCTTCTTGATATTCTTGCATTCGATTTTCAGAACCCACTTAAACAAACGCACAGTAAACCAACATTACTTTTGTAAACACGAATTCCGCGAGGCAAACATCAGCTGAATGTTTTTACAGCAACTCTAAATAACATTTTTTGTAGATAATATTAAGTTTGGTTGGTTTGATTTGGTTTTTTTGTTTAATGGAATATCAACCTTCGTGGGTTATTTTATGCCAAAGCCGTTCGTATAGAAGAAAAGTAATGGTACGATTTAACCTATGACTGGGAGGAAAAAGGGTGTTTATATGATTCGTAAGTGTACTAATTCAAAAGTGAACTTAATAGTGCGACTGGAGTTCGAACTCGTTCACCACTATGTCACAGCCCAGCACGTTAGCCTCTAAGTCATGGTGATCCTTCACTCAGTTCGCGAAATTAAAAACAAGAAGTAACTTGTAAAAAGAACCGACAGTTGATTTTATAACAATAAAATGAAATGAAAACAAAGTAAAATTAATAAATAAATAAATATTTTAGAAACTCTTGAATATTGAAAATTTATGATTAAGTTTAATGAACCAAGTCCCTAAAGTTTCAGAAAAAAAATTAAATATTTCTAGTTGGTTAGTTTTATTCAAGTCATTTTTTATAGCAATTATATTGTTTCAAGTAACTGTTCATATTTGACATTATATATATGAGACAAATGAGCTCGTCTTTAAGTGTAGACACAGACAAAAATTTAAATTATCCTGATTGAGAACCACTGAAATACCAGTCCCTAAATAATCGCAAGGCCAATGATAAAGATGTATTAGAAACTATTAGAGATCAACCCAATAACAGATATCACCGAGACAAAGAAAGATAGAGATAGATAAGGGCCAGATGAACGTAGAATATTAATCCAAAAATTAGGGCCTGTGATTCTGGAGTTGTTAGTTCCCCTTGACCATTTTTAGGGTAAATAAAAAAAAACCCACTTAGAGACTATATAAAATGTCTCCACCATATCCGGTTTAACTATCTCAGTCCTAATTGAAACAAGAGCAATTTCTAGGATGGCAACAGCTGAGTTAATTAACAGACATATTAGGAATAAATCTAAATCATGTATGAGATAGCCATTAGTTAAACGATATTAGTCTGTTTAGAAAATCATACCTGCTAAGAAGAAGAAACCACTACAAGAACGCAAAATTAGAAGGGATTGACCAGTAGATTAATTCCACTCCTGTTTCTTAATCGTTCTAACACATAAAATGTTAACCCCCTCTGCCCACGCCTATGAATAAAATAATTTGTTATTTGATTTCCACTTTATTCGTATTTCTATTTTTATTTTTTATTTTTATTTTCTAATTTTGATTTTATTTTTTATTTTTTATTTTTTAATTCCTTTATTTTATCTTCTGAATACGAACTGTAACTCCATATTTGCTACTCTGAGACGAGAGAGAAGCATGTAAGTAGTCATCTGACGAGACGGAGAGTATAGAAATATTCTCTGCCGAAATAAATTTTTTATGACAACTTAACCGAGTTTGAGTCTCCATCAAATTGTACTATATATATCTATCTATATATCTATCTCTCTCTATATATGTATATATAATTCTGATCGTATCTATCTATATATATATATATATATATATATATATCAATCTATCTATCTATCTATCTATCTATCTATCTATCTATCCTGATATGACACTAAACAATCTGCTGGTGAGGTTCCACAAATGCTGGAGCATTGGGGAATGCAGAGTACCTCTTCATTGTCATCGCTCTCAGGTCCAATCTGGTCTAGAGTGGTAGCATCTGATAGGTTCTTATCTATGGATCAAATAGACCTAAACTGTTTACTTATTCATACCTTTATGCTAAAGTGAATTGTTTGAAATAGAACGGTTCTGACATTTAATCGTGTGCATACAAAAAGCTATACTTTTACTAAACTGAACTGATTGAAATAGAACTGTTTATATGTATAAAAATGGATTTGGCATTAATAACCTCCAATGGTTTATGTGTCATAAAACCAAACAAAAAGGATCAGACAGGCAGACAGAAAGAGAAGTTATATATAAGAAAGAAAGAAAGAGAGACAGAGAGACAGAGACAGAAACAGAGAGAGACAGACAAACAGACAGACAGACAGATAGATAGATAGAATGATAGATATATAGAAGGAAATTATTTATTTTTATGTTTGTATCCTCACAACGGTCAGTTATAATTACGAATAAGATATCTGAAGATTTAAAATCGTACTTGAAGAATTGTATTCATGTACGCTTAGTGAAGTTTGTATTTTCGTTTTACTTTTGAGAGCATATTTTATGTGATGCTTTTGCCGTTTCAGATGTATTTTTAAAAACACACGAAGAAAAACAAATGAAATGCAGATATATTTAACAAATACATCTAAACCTTGGTGGTTTGTGTTGGTTGGTTTTAGGGCATGTCAACAAAAGTTGGATTATTTATTGCCAAAGCCATTTTTTCAAACAATTTTATAGTTTCAAGTAACTTCCTATTTGACATTACACACACACACACACACACACACACATATATATATATATATATATATATATATATATATATATATATATATATATATATATAATTCTGTTCGTATATATCTGTATATCTACTAGGGTTGATATGCCATTAAGCCCAACCACCCAATGTATATATCTCACCCTATTCGCGATCTATAAATCAATCTCATTCTGTTTAAATTTATCTATTTCATTTAAATCGTATCTATCTATCTATCTATCTATCTTGATTCTCCTAATATATAATGTATAAGTAATGAAATGTCGAAATATGATTAACGGCATGCATTAATTTTGTTGAATCTATGGTATAAGTAAAAAAGAAAGAAAGAATCGACTAACAGTCTATATCGTCAGCAAAATCTATTTCGGTCAACGAAAGTCAATAAACCATAGACTGGAAAAAGCCAAACCAAACATGAAATACACAGTAACGGGCTACATGATATCGAGAAGCACAAATTCACGTATTATTTAAGATGGACATGTAAGGAATGGATATTTTAAGTACATAAAAGCCTCGCTAAATAAATATATCTCTCTATATATATATGTGTGTGTGTGTGTGTGTGTGTGTGTGTGTATTAATATGCATACACGTAATGTGCACCTGCGTGTGAATTGTTCAGTTGTATAATTAATAGATTCTTTCTTTCTTTCTTTCTTTCTTTCTTTCTTTCAAACATAATGCTTTCCTAATATATAAAGCCAGGTCGCGTAACCGATATGTACATCTATCTATCTATCTATCTATCTATATATAGATTGATAGATAGATATTGATGGATAATTATATTTATATTATATATACGTAGTGCTTTCAATAAATTTCCATACTTTTTTGTACAGGATTTTAAAATTGTCGTAGACTCTTGAAATGTTATTGCTCCACAACTTATG
>OY757907.1:42263864-42268864 GCA_963585895.1 Sepioteuthis lessoniana | reverse complement strand
TTTAATCCAGACCAGACGACCAGACCTAGTGTTAATCTAGACCAGAAGACCAGACCTCGTGTAAATCCAGACCAGTAGACCAGACCACCTAGAGTTAATCAAGGACAGAAGACCAGACCTAGTGTTAATCCAGACCAGAAAACCCAGCGTAGTGTTAATCCAGACCAGCAGACCAGACCTAGAGTTAATCAAGGACAGAAGACCAGACCTAGTGTTAATCCAGACCAGAAAACCCAGCGTAGTGTTAATCCAGACCAGCAGACCAGACCTAGAGTTAATCAAGGACAGAAGACCAGACCTAGTGTTAATCCAGACCAGAAAACCCAGCGTAGTGTTAATCCAGACCAGTAGACCAGACCTAGAGTTAATCAAGACCAGAAGACCAGACCTAGTATTGAAAAAAAAACCTTTTATCTCGTGGATTTTGCCGTTCCGGTGGACCACTGAATGAAAATAAAAGAAAACGACAAAAGAGTCAAATAGTTGAAACTTTCCAGAGCGCAAAAAATGCCGTTTAACATGCTGGTGAGAGTGATATGAATTGTACTTATTGCGCTTGGAATGGTCCCAAAAGGATTTGTGAGGAAACGGGAGGAAATAGAAATCAGTGAAAGAATCGGGACTATCTAGATTAAAACATTATTAAGTTGCACTAGAATACTGAGAGGAGTTCTAGAAACATTGAGACACTTGTTGTCGCTCAGACTCCAGTGAGAGATCACCAGCAAGCCTGACGGAAAAATACTAGCAAGGAATAATAATAATAATAATAATAATAATAATAATAAAGAAGAAGAGGAGAAGGAGGAGGAGGAGAGAGACTTGAGAAGACTCGAAACATATAAATGATTAATAAGGTAAACATGCCTCGAACATTTTAAATTTGTTATGTTCGTTGATATGCTTTTTCTTGTTTCTAAATTTAAATAAATCTGTTGTTCAATCGAAGTAAGAATTTACGTTATATATATATATATATAAGTAAGTAAAGTTGGCGACTGTAGTAGAGGGCGACCAGAAGGCTCCTTTTTCAATAGCTACTACATCGAGGTGTAGGGGATGGCGCTACTCCTTTCCCTGGATTGCTCCATTTTACCCTCGATACGAACCTTATATTGCTGAGTGTTAAGCAAGGAGGTATCAAGTACCATTTTTTAAAGTTTTTGTTATGATGTGACCTGGGATTGAACCCAGGTCTCCCGGATCATTGGCGAACACTCTACCCACTAGGCATATATACTTTACTTTAAATATGCGCCTTAATACATTTAGCTCCGGAGGGTGTCGTCAGTGATATTGGCTTGGTTCCTTGGATAGTTTCGGGTCTTCCAACATCATACTCCCCTCCCCAAGCAGATCCTATCAAAGATGAACAGTCTTTGATACACCATCCAGTTCATGCAACGCAGGAAAAAAAAGGGAAATTGAATTGTCTTTTTATTTATTTGGACTATTATTGACCGCTCATCCGTGCATCTGATTGGTTGTTGCAAACAACCAATCAAATACGCAGATCAGTCTATTTTAGTGATCTGCAAGGAAGGACACTAGCATTTTTTAACATATGGATTGTTCGAAATTATTCATTTACACAAATTTTGTCTTCCTGTCCAGTATTCAGCTCTCGCCGGACTTGGGTGTCTGGTTTTGTGAGTTGTTTTACTCTTTTTTTTCTTTTCTTGCTCTTGCTAAAAAAAAAATCCCCTTCTATACATCTTGAAATTTCCAAATTCACCGAGGTTAAATTATCTCGGATTCGATCAAAACTTACAAAAATTACGATGTCAACCGGGAACTAAAATTACGATGGCAACCAGGAACTAAAATTACGATGGCAACCGGGAACTAAAATTATGATGGCAACCGGGAATATTTGATAAAAATATAAAGAATAGAAACATTTTTGTTGTAGCATTTTTCTCTTTCTCAACCTATGTCACGTGTTTGTCAAAGATACTTTATACATAAATTGACAGGTAGGGATTGTTAAAGCATTTTTAAATATATGTGAAACGATGAGCAAAGACCGGCCATTGGGGAAAACCACAAAATTGCTGGACTTTAAATAACTAAACTGTAGTATCAGTTATAAACAAATCCGTGCACAAAGTTGCAAATGAAGATTTATACCCAACAAGCTTACAACAAAAGAGTTATATTAGATGTTAGTCAAAACTTTGTAAATTTAAAACCGGAGTGTTAAAATTTTTTTTTTGTGGCCCGCTTAGGTCTCCTCTTTCTTGTAAGAGTACCAGGTCACATCTGTGACGGGGACATTGATAACAATACACCTCTGGGTCTGATATAACCACAATATACTACCCATGAAAAATGACGAATGCAAATCTGAATCTAAATAGCACTCAGATAACAGGTCTGCATGTCAGTTGTGATGCTGACAAAAGAAAGACACGGGGAACGAAAAAAGGTTGATAGAAAAAAACATATATATTCAAGTGACAGTGGGGTCCTCGTGGTGTAATGGTTAAAGCGATGGACTGCGGAATCGTAGTAAGCAAGTTCGTACTCCAGTCGCGCTATTACGTTCACTTTCGGGCAAATACCCTTGGGAAAGGTATGAACCCCCTTATCCTCCCAGCTATGGGTTAAATAGTACCACTACTGTTCTTCTAGGAGAATGGCCTTGGCATTAAATAACCTACAAAGGTTGATATGCCATTAAACAAAGAAACGAAACCAAACCAAGTGACAGAAACAAGATACAAGTGAAGCTGGTTTCACAGTAGTTAGTTGATAGGAAGCTGAGAGTCCAGTGGGGTAGTGACTATCCATACACTACGTAGATGGTATCATACGTGATTGTGTCACGCTGATTTGGTTAACCCTGTCTAACGCTCTCGTTGACGTGTATTTATGGAGGAGGGCGAGTCCATTATGTAGGGAGTACAACAATATCATAAGAGGCAGATGCTTCCTTGATACCTAACGTATGGGACCTGACGGCATCTTGCGAATATTGGCTGTTTTAACTTCAGGTACACAAACAACCACCAAAACAACAACTTAACTGAAAAACACAAACGTAAAAAAATGGACTTGAGAAGATAACAAAAAAAGCTGTTTCACCGTTATTTTAAGAGCAATCCTACGAAGAGACGGTATAGAAAAAGAATGATAGAAATTTGTGCTGAATCCGCTAGATTAAGTAATTTACGAAGCTCTTTGCTTCGATGTGGCACAAGGCCGAATGAATGGGGCGCCCAATGATACTCGAACTCACTTGTGTAGGTTTGCTAGTCCAGCTTGCTAACCGTTACACCACCAGAGGTGCTCTGAATCCGCTCGATTAAATACAAACCAATGTCTAGCTAACCAAGCTTGAATGATATAGGCTGGTTTTCTGTCCTGAGATAGTAGAAATATATGGACAAGTCAATTGTGAAGGATAAGAAAAAGATCCCCCAACTTGAATCGAAACACTATATACTGAAAAGCAAGAGCTTCTTTACTGAATTGAAATGCAAAATAGTGAAAACAGAAACGCCACAACCTCAGCCCCATAAAGCGAATTATAACACAATAAGATAAAATAAATGTAAAGCTAATGAAAATAAAGAAGACTACATTATCATCTCTCAGGGACCAAGACTGGAAAATAGTTAATGTAGGAACCGAAAAGGTAAACAAATTATTACCAAATATCCCAGCAGGCAACATTACTGAACTAAACGAGCTAATTTATGCAGGAGCGAAACCAGTCTGCGATAAAATCAGTGTTCCCCTAAGGAACAAGATAAGAAATACAAAATCTGGATGGAAAATTAATTTAGAAGAACAGTTAAAGAAACTGCGACAATAAGAGTAAGTGCTAAAGAAGGAAAACCACACAGGGATATGTTGAGATGAAAAGTCCAACACAAAACAGCAGACAAGTCTGACAAACGAGAAGTGATAAATCAAAAGATACTGGTGAAAGAAGGGAGTCTCAAAAGATGTCGAGACACAGTCAAACAATCCAAACAATACATGGCATTTCAAAATAACAAAAGAAAATTCTATCCACAAAAAGGTGGAAAATGCACGAGGACAAACCAACAACCAAAGGAAAAGGAATCAAAACAAATTTTGGAATAGAATACTGGAACAAAAAGGCTGAAGGCATAATCAGCATAGAAAAAGAATTATAAGGACTCGAAGAAAAAGACTGTGGCAAACATACACCTGTAATCCCTCTGAGTAACACTGAAAAAGTACCGTATTGGAAAACGCCAGTCCATGATTTCATACAGGGATACTGGTTCTAAAAATTAATGACTATCTATGACAGAGTAGCTTTTTAACAGAGTAGACACCAAGAAGAAGCAAGAATATCCGGAAAGACCTCTAAAAAAATAAACTGATAACGTATCTACCTATGATGTGGAAAATCCTTAAAGCGCCGATTAGGGAGGAAACCTATTACCCGCTTGTCAACCGCAGACTAAGAAAGAAGCCGAAAAACAGAAAGGATCCCACAAGTAAACAAGATGAACAGGCGATTTACAGCGCATTGATCAGCCCATCCTCAAGGAGAGTAAATCGAGGCGGAAAAAGGAAGCCATGGTGTGGATTGACTACAAAAGAGCCGATAAAATGGCCTTGCAAACCTGGATGCTAGATTTTCTGAAAATGTACGAAATAATCGACCAAGTATTAAAGTTATCTTTGAAAAACCGGAGAGTGGAATTAACTGCAAAATGAAAAACGTCTGAGGTGAAAATCCTGTGAGGTATTTTCCAGGGAGACGCACTTTCGCTATTACTATTTGTAATAGCAATGATATCAATCAATTGCATAGTAAGGAAGTGCACTGGGGACAACAAATTCATAGACTCAAAAGAAAAGTTTAGTCACCTTATGTACTTTGACAACGTTAAACTGTTTGCAAAAATGAAAAAGAATTGGAGTCTGATACAAACAATTAGAATGTACAGTCATGGTATAGGAATGTAGTTTGGCACTGAAAAATCTGCCATCTTCAAAATCAAAAGTGGTAAAAA
>OY757907.1:42126364-42258864 GCA_963585895.1 Sepioteuthis lessoniana | reverse complement strand
TACCGAGGTGTAGGGGAGGACGCTAATCCTTTTCCCGGATTTCTCTACTTTACCCTTGATCCATACCATATACCTATTAAAATTCACTTAAAAACTGATTTTGTGACGCATCCTGCTCGTGTGGAGGGATTGGGTAGATTTATCCACGTTCTTTTTCATTTATGGGTTTTCTGTACAGGTTGAAATTCAAGTCGTAATTGTCTTCAGTTTGTGTAAGATCAAGGAAAGATAGTGTCCTTTGTTGAAAAGTACGTTCAGTTTTATCAAATTATCTGATATTATTTAATAGTCTTAGTCTGCGTGAGCATCGTTATATAACATGATAAAGAAGGACTATAATGAAGAAATGAAGAGGCATGAAGCTTCTTTTTATATAAAATATGTCTCTCATCTTTATTTCTCCCGTAAGGATCTAAACTTCTGGGAATGAAAGACAGGGAGACAGAGGACCCGGACATAGGTGGATGACAGCTATATTGACGCATATCTTCTTAGCTACGATGTGCTATATTCAGTGCCCCACTTAGCACTTTTGCTTCTCAGCCTAGGGGAGGGCACTGTCACCTTCTGGGTACTCGCTGGCTGCTATTCCTGATTATTGGTGACTGACCGTGACTCTCGTGACTCTGTGTCTGACCGTGAATAACCAGCTGACGTGGGTGCCCGTGTATATATAATTTCCCATCGTCCGGTTTTCCGGTTCTCAACCCACGTGACCCGCTTCCGGCTGTTAACCTATATGATCTGCTTACATTTATTCATCACTGTCTTCCTGTGTACACCTCTAGAACATGACGGCTTTGTCAAAACTCAATATGCAACTGGAATATCATGAGGGTATTTACCATGAATATTATGTATTTGGAAATTAGGGGTACGGCGTCTTTGAAGTTACAGGATCCCAGGAATTGGAAAAATAGGTTTTCTAATAACCCACTTGAAGATAGGCCAAGGTTTCTAGTGTAGAAATAAGATAAAAATTGGAAAAAAAAGCCACCCCCCAAAAAAAACCAAAAGCCAAAAACAATATATTAAACATACAAAAAGAAAAAAAAAACAAAAAAAAAAAAACATTGTTCAGTTATTAAATTCTAGAATTCTATGATTTAGTTAACTTGGAGTTTTTAAAGTCTAAGTACTTGCAGACAGCAGGATACGACACGAAATCAATTTTTAAGTGGAGGAAAGTTGGTTTGAATTAAGATTTTCCATCTCCAAGACGGTTTACCTAAACGAGACTAAAGAACCTAGTCTGATCTATTTACACTCAGCTTGAGAATAAGCAAATGGATTCATGATTTACTCAAAGGCATTAGTGTGAAGTAAAACACAAACAGCCGTCTCCAAGATTTGCACTCGAGTCACCTTTTCCTATGACGATAACCATTATACCAAGTGCACCTACTATATTGGTGTAGAGGGAATTGATGTCCATGCTGGTCTGGTTACTCGTTTATTTTTCAAGTTTGAGTATTTCTTTTTTTAATTAATATAAAAGACTTGTTTGCCTATGTTAGTCTGAGTGTTCTGAGGAGGCGAATGAACATATTAGCCAGGACTTTACTTAATCAATGCATGATCCTATTCATAACAAATATCGTTAGTCATATACCTTTCCAATAACACTTTGTTTTGACCTTTTGTCCGGAGCCTTTGCATAGATCTCGTTTTTATATTTTAAAATTCATAGCAGACCATATTAATTTGATTTTCCGCATTGTCTTTCTTTTTTTATACTGTCAAATTTTATTTCACAATACCTCCCCTATATATATATATATATATATATATATATATATATAATAGAATAATAATTAAAACCTTGCAACTTTTTATTTCACCTTGCCGATCATCAGCTGAGCCAGTATCGAAATATGTCTGTCATTGATTTTTGTTTTCATATCGAGTTTTTCACATCCGTGTTAGTTGCTGTTCTTTCACTAGAGTCTGAGTGACTCCAAGTCTCCACAAGTCTTCAGGACTCTTGGCAGTATGCAAGCCGATCTTAAGAATGCTGTGGTCTGGATATTCTCGATTCTTCTTCTGATTTCCAATTGCTCCACGGTTTTTCCAAGCCTTTAGAAACCGTCCCAATCGTGCTAACTACAATTGGTATCACAGTCATCCTCATATACCGCGGGAATATTTTGTTCTCTGGCAAAGACCAATTACACTTTCTTCTTCTTCTTCTTCTTCTTCTTCTTCTTCTTCTTCTTCTTCTTATTATTATTATTATTATTATTATTATTATTATTATTATTATTATTATTATCATATTAACATTTATCTTGCTTTCATTGCAATATCATTTCCTTTTAACAATGCATGGAGAAGACGCGCAAGGAAAGGTAATGACACTTATTTCTAAAATGTACCCCGTGCTATAATGGTTGGTTTGTTAGTTAGTCCGTTGGTTTGTGACATATGAAACTTCATGGGTTATTTAATACTAAAATGAGTTTTTTTTAAAACAATAACTTGGTTTCAGTTTATTTCATATTTTATAATAATAATAAAAATAGTAATAATAATGATAATAATAATGATAAAAACAGTCGAATGGTGGATTTTGCCGTCTCGGTGGGCCATAGAGTGAAAATAAAAAAAAGATGAGATAAATACCTAGACCTTGCTAGAAAATTGAAAAAAATAGCAACTATAGAACATGAAGGAGACGGTAATATTAGTTCTAATTTGTGCACTTGGAACGATTCCACAGAGGTTGATGGGGGAGGTGGAAGAGTTAGAAATCGGAAGACGAGCCGAGACAATCCAAACCACAGCATTGTCAAGATCGGCTAGAATACCGAGAAGTGTCTTGGAGACTTGGGAAAATGTGTTGTCATTCAAACTTCAAAAAACACCGTCTGCTAAAGCTGGTGCGAAGAAACACATAAGTAGTTATATATTTACAATAATGATAATAATAATACTTTGTTTGCACACAGTTGTATAGTCTTGAGAAATAATTTTCAAACCGATCTATTTGACCGATAGATCCGGCCCTAACACTGCTTTTGGTCAATGTGGATCTAGCAGCAATGGCAACGTAGAGAAGACCTAATACTTCCTCGGCTCCATAACTGTAGCCTTACTTTGTCCTTCTTAAACAGTGTCAGAATCGATACGTTTCGGAATTGGCTCACCTGAAAATCGGCAACGTGAAACGTGTGAATCAGACTTTTTTTTAAAATTTTGTTTCTGTTTTTATTTGATAAAATTAGAAGATATTGAGATATTGTGTCACATTTCTATGTATTCATCATAGCAAATATTTTATTTTATTTACGCTTTTAGCGTAAAATTCTAATTGAACACACACACACACACACACACATATATATATATATATATATATATATATGTATATATATATATATATATTAGTTGCTATCGCTTCAGAAAAGTTGTTTAAATTTTAGGCATAATCTCTGTGAGGGTGTGTACAACCCCCCCCAATATTTCACAAAAGATGTTTAAGAGAAAGACTGAAAGAAATAAAATATACGAGTACGAAACAATAAAAGAAGTTGTGGAGCATGGGATATTGGAATTGAAAGCATTATAGGTGAACCAAGATTGAATTTCATCCGAGTCTACAGTTTTACCGCTAGAAAAATAAAAAGCATGAAGCTACTTTCCCGTACGTTCTATTGCATCGTGAAATATCTTGATTTATTTTTACCGGCAAAAGACCATGTCAAACAGAAAAGGGAGTTGTAAAGTAATTGGGAGGTTCATAAAAAATTGAAATTAAATAAATAAATAAATAAATAAATAAAGCAGGCAGTCTGCGAATAGCCAGGCCAAAGCACTCGTCGTAGTTAAAAAAAGACTTAGGGAAACTGGACGACCTGAAAAGATCTGGTAGGCATGTGCGGAGCCAGACGGAGCGAATGTTTCTCCCGCCGATACCCGGAGGAAGAGAGGGGTCGACTTGTGTTTCTTTAAGGGGAGTTGGCGGTGAGACGTAATGGGGTAAAGATGCACAGCTGAACACCAGCCACAAAGATTTAAGGAGAGGAAAGTTTACAAGACCCAATTTGGCGGGTGAGCTCTACAGCGGCCTTAGAATAGATTCGACTCCGCGGACTAACATGTTAGAAACAGGAAAAAGGTTCAAGATCCGTGTCTGTTCTCTTTTTCTCATCAGGATATGTTTACTATCTTTGTCTGGCTGACGCGGTCATCTCAGTTTCCATATTATCTTTCTTTCTGCCGGCGTCAACCGGCAATTTGCAATAGTCAATAAAATTTTGGTTGTTTAAACATAGTTTCTTGAGTTCGTCAACTTTTATCACGGCAGCGTGACCCTGGGGTTCATCAAGGTACGAATGTCTATTCGGTACCGTTATGCCACAGAGTGGCTTCAGGGGGGTGGTGTCTTCATGGTGAAATAGTTAAAGCGATGGACGGCAGAATCGTTGTAAACGAGTTCAAACTCCAGTCGTGCTATTACGTTCACTTTCGGAAAATATCTTTGGGAAAGGTATAAACCCCCTTATCCTCCAAGCTATGGGTTAAATAGTACCACTACCGTTCTTCAAGGAGAATGGCTTTGGCATAAAATAACCTACAAAGGTTGATATGCCATTAAACAAAGAAACTAAACCAAACCAAACAGAGTGGCTTAGTAAGTGAGAAAAATCTACATTTCTCTCTTTGCCTTACTTTCTAATGTTTTACTAGGTGAAAGCTTTTCCTTCCATTGTTATCCTTGACGCGTTCATCGTTACTCACACATAGGCATTTCTAATAGCCCTCAAGCCCATCATTCAATCGACGGGCTGATAACTTGTATCAGTTAATTATTTCTAGTGACTTTGTCCTTGTGATGTAAATCTTTCACTGATACAAAAACCATGAGCATCAGGTAACCAGACAAAGTTTAAGCAATTCTGCTAAGATATTTTAATGCCAAGAAATTTACTGCTCTGCATTTGTCCGGATATGAAAAATTACGAATTGCGGAAGTTTTTTAAAACTGTTTCTGCAGTGTGATACACTCGTCACATTAACTGTTCAAGAGCTGCAATTAAAGTACCCATGGAAAGAACGCACACACACACACACACACACACACACACACACACACACATATATCTATCTATCTATCTATCTATCTATATATATATATATATATATAAAGTAATGTTGATAAGTTTTTACACACTACCAGAAAGAGAAAATCCTGAAGCAATGACCCGCACATTATATATATATATGTATATGTATAGGGTTTCTTTGTTTAATGTCATATCAATCTTCATTTGGTTTGGTTTTCTTGTTTAATGGCATCACAATCGTCGTGGGTTATTTTATGTCAAAGCCATCCTCGTGGAAGAGTAGCGGTGATATTTAACCCATTGCTGGAGGGATAAGAGGGTCCATGCCTTTCTCAAAGGCATAAGTCGAACAGTGAAAGTAATCGTCGACCTTCATGAATTATTTGATGCCAAAGTAACTCTTGTAAAAGAACAGCAGTGGTACTATTTAACCTATAGCTGGAGGGGGGATAAGGTGGTTCACACATTTTCCAAGGATATTTATCCGAAAGTAAGTAGAGTGACTGGGGCTCCCAAGATGGATAACTGAATTTCAGACCAAAATTTTGCTGGCCGTAAGGTTTCCATTCTTTATAATATCTCTGAAGACATGTCATTACAAAGAGAGCAAATTTTGACAAAATGTTGTGTTCATTTTCTTACCCTCTGACATCATGCTATAGGTTTCTTTGTTATCATATAGTTAAATAAACTTTTATTTTCGTTATTGCTAATGCTACATTTTATCCCAATTCCTTTTTTTTTTGCTTAGGAACTTCTCTTTTCTCTCTTTCTAACGTCACCCTCCTATTTTTTGTTTCTTTTATTTCTTGATCACTTTCCAATATTTTGCAATTTTTGTTAATATCATCCCGGCTTATAAAAACAAAAAGATGCTGGACTCGACTCAATAAAACCGAGCAAAGGGTCAACCATGTTACGATTGAAAATTGCTGTTACTTGCTGAATTTGACTAAGCGTTTCTCACCGGCCATTATGGCGAAATTGTGGAAAATTTTGCCACTTCTGCCAAAACGTGATTATCGTATCTAAAGACTCTCGACGTGACTTTGCGTGATGTTCGACCTTCCGGCCACGCGCCTGCGTAACAGCGGCAAAAATCAACAAAAAAAGCTGCTCCAAATAACATTTACAAGGATAATCAGATCAACAGTTTCCCCAGGAAAACGCCCGTATGCAAATCAGACTGAACAGGTGAGAACGAGGCTATTTTGTTTGAGGGCCCTGTTAGCCGTAGGCGTTACACGGAGAAGTTATAGCCGGGGGAAAGAATAAAGGGTTGCTAAGTTGGCGATGTTGGTTGACTTAGGGAGGAAAATGAGGAAGAGAGGAAGGAGGAGAGGGATAGAAAGATAATAAATTTTAACTAATAAACGACAAAGAAGAACCACGTAGCTTTGGGTAGGAATTAATATACGTTTATATATGCAAAAACGAGTGAATTTGATCTATATTCGTGTGTATGTATGTATATGTATTGATATCAGGAAATATTCACATACATATATACATATATACATACATAAATGTATACATACACATGTACATCCAGATATATGAACACACTGAGACGTAAATACCCATATAAAAACTCACACAGATATACATACAAAAACTGACTCACATTCACAAATAAACAATAACATACATTATACATACACGTAGATAAATTCACACAAATGCTCAAATATAAACCTACATTTCTGTCTATATATCAGCACACACACACTCACACACATATGTTCTGTTTTCCCGCCAGCAATGGGTAAGAAGTTGAACAGACTGGGTTCTTTAGCCTTGCTCAGGCAAGAAGTCTTGAAGAAAGAAAACTCTGAATTCCAAACAGTTTTACCCCGCTTAAAAATTGACCTAGTTTGGAATCCTTCTCGTGACCGTGGATTTGGGTATGTACAGATATAAATAAACATACACATACATAAAGACTCTTGCACACACATATAAACACACTTATATATATATATAAACACCTAGATGCATAAACAAAGATGCATAGAAACGTACACATATATATACATAAATACCCACGTATGTATATAACTAAAGACACATATATAAATACATTATATATATATATATATATATATATAATGTATTTATTAATTCAGACTCGCGATTTAAGTTAATTTTGTAATTGGCTCCACTCGTGTTGAGCACTCTTGTAATTGTAGCATTTCAGCGTTGACGGTGGGTTTTATTTTTCTTTTGACCAACTGACTGTATATCTCTTGATTTTTTTCAACTGATGTGACGGGGTTGGCCATTTCTTTCTTTTTGTCCTATGATATTTTTTCTTTTTCCCCCGGGCGGTGATTCGAGATATTTTTATCTCTCGTTCCTGGCGGTTTTTTTTCTTTTTTTCTGGTAACTGTGAATGCTGGTAGATAGTAGATTAGTAAATATATATATATATAAACGGACTTACGAAACTCACTAGAACATGTGCATTGGCAAATATGCGTATATGTGTGTGTGTGTGTGTGTGTCTGCATGAAGATGTGCTTTTATACGTAATCATGTTTATATATAACTAGTAATATACGAAAATATCCATACATTATTAAATGGATCCACCCAGGAAAATTTTATTGAAAGAAAATTTCCGTTGGTCAAATTAAGATATTAGTGAATTGAGAATAAGTGTGTATGTATGAATGTTCATATACAAAAACACTCAGTAATATATACATATATGTATTTATATAAGAGCAACTCCAGCCCCACCTACATAAATATTGACACTAAACACCCAAGATCGATATTGAAGCAGATTCCTAATGCCGTGAACCAGAGGATAAACAGACTATCCTCATGTGAAATAATCATGGAGGAGAGCAGAAGTATATATGATGAAGTCTTTAAAAACAATGGATTCCAACGTAGACTGAAGTATGTGAACCCAGTGATCTCCGGTTCTAATGGAAGAAGTAATAGTAGTGAGACCCAGGTACTCGTCAAGGTAGGTGACACCAATAATAAGCACTTAAATAGACGAGGAAAATCGAAATAGAAGAATAATCTGGTTTAACCCACCATTCTGCAAAATTACTAACATTAACATTAGTAAATACTTCCTAAACCTCCTGGATAGACACTTCAATAGGGACAATCCATTAAGAAATTTTTTAAATTTAAACACCGTAAAAATTAGTTACTCTTGTACAAACAATATGCATAATATCTTAAACAACCACAACAGGAGGTTACCAGACGAATTAAATGGGAATAGTGGGGGTCCAGATGAGGTGTCCTGTATCTGTTGAAGAAAAGGAGAAAGCTCCTTAGGCAGATGGTGCGACTCGAAGAACGTCGTATACTAAGCGTGCATTTCCTCTATGGAACATAATAATGATGGGGAGAGGGTTTATATAGGTATCTCCGCTGGGAAATGGAAACAAGGACTGTATAACCACAGACATCCTTTCTCTAATCCGCGACTTATAAACCAAACCACTCTTTCTAAATATTTTTGGAACCTAAATGATCACGGTCTAACCCCCCAAATAAAGTGGAAAATAGTCAGGCAGTCTCCAATAGAGAATAGCTTCAATGGCAGATTTAACTTGTGTATCGATGAAAAAATTAGTATAATCAATTTTAGAGATCATAGACTATTGCTGAATGAATGTAACGAGCTTATGTTTAATTGTAGACATAAAAGTAAATTTAGATTATCCTGAATGGGGGCCACCGAGGTTCCTACTCCAGATAAAAGCAATGATATTGATTTTTTACGATTTTTATTGGAAATAATAACGTTTATTTCAGTGATTACGAGAATTATATGAGGGGGGATTTATATAGAGATGGAGATTCTTGGAACTTTAGATATTAATTCAAAATTAGGGTTTTTAAATTCTGGAGCAGTTAATTCCCTTTCACCATTTTTAGGTTAATTAAAGGCCCCTGGTGGCGGCTAAATGCTTTTTTGAAGGAAGACAATGGCCCCATTAGCTGAGGAATTTAACATATGTGAAAAAATTAAACAAAAATATATGAAGATAATCGTTTAGTTTACAAACTTACATTATTAATAAAATTCCACAAGCTATGAAAAATCTAACATATGTTCAAAATAAGATGGGCTAATTTAGAGGAACACCCTTTTCCTGGTTTCCTAATTTTTCCTAATACTTTACTGTTTTAACCCCCTTTACGTTCACCTGATAATTTAAATCTATACATATTTTTCACACACACACACACACGGACCTTTCATAGACCATCAGCGAGAGTTGCTAGCATGTATAAAGAGTGTCTTTTAAAGAGTTTTGAAAGTTTTTAGGTTTTTTATAACAAAACAAAATTACGTAAACACAGAGTTGGATAAAACTGAGATGCTGATGAATCTAAAAACAGAACGCTATCAACAGAAATAGAATATTATCCAAAAAATAGGATATTTAAAAAAAATGATATTCTATCAATATCATTCTGTTGTGTTTTTTTTTTTTTTTTTTTTTGATGATGTTGTTTCGGGATAAAGTCAGAAACACGTGTATAACAATTATATGAAATGAAAACCTAAGGAACCACATTCAAATTCATTTGCAGACCTATTCATTTATATATATATATATATATATATATATATATATGCGAAAGTCATTCAATAAATCTTAACTATGGAGTTCGAAATTAGAAAATACTGTTTACAGTTTCATCTTTTTCAAAAAGATCAATAGTGCTAGTTCCTTCCATGTACCACCAGATCGTCCGCATGACTTTCTTTAGTGACCTCTGCGTCCGGAACGTGTTTTTTTTCTCGGAGAGTCAATGTGTTTCCATTCTATAGACGATTTTTCAATGCTATTTCTTAGTGGCAAATCCATCTTTCGTCCTATGAAGGCATTTCTTTAGTAAAATATTCTTAATTAAATTCACAGATTCTTCGGTAAATTTTCTATTGTCAAACAGAAAAAAAATGTTGACTGACTTCTCTTCAAGCCTTGAGCAGTCTGTTCTATTTGCTGCCATTTTGAATAGGCTCAAAACAAATATTTTTGCAAGATCAAAATAATTTTTCCTCTCAACCAATTAAAACAATGTAAAGTTTACATCTTTGGAAAAAAATCAGATCAAAAATGTTTATTCTTTTTTCAAAAAACATTTCCCTTATTTAACTGAATGATCCTACAGTATATATATATATATATATGTATATCAAGAGAGAGAGAGATTTTATGCCTAGATGTTAGGGAATTTCGTGAATTGTACGTTAATAGCTATTTTTTGTCGTCACATAAGTGTTTTTTGTACTTAGCTCTATCAAATTTGAATTATTTTTAAATATAGTTTGGTTTGGTTTTATGGCATATCACCCATTGTAGGTTATTTCAAGCCAACTCCTGTTAACACAAATATATTAAATATAAATATGATTTGTAAACAAATTTTGCATATAACGCTCTTAAACGAGCCTGAGTTCCTTTTTTGTATATAGCTAAATGGTTTTCAAGTATTGCTATATAACAGTCACAATTTAACATCAGTCATTTCTCAGCACACATACCTTGCTCTGTTTGACCGATAGATAGAATACTATCAAATGCTACTTCTCTGGGTCGGAGTGGACCTGGGAGCAATGTCAATGAAGGGGTACTTCATCTTCCACAAATCTCCAAGGTTCAAGCCTTCCCATTAAATTGTTTAATGTCATATCTCGGCGCGGGCGTCTTAGCCCTCTGCAGAAATGCAGTCGGTGGATTTTCAGCCACAGCCGACAGAGTTCTATTTTTAAACAGATATCTTCAATCCATAGATGGAGCTCTAACAGGTACTGCCACTCCGTGTCAGAGTGTATCTGGAAACAATGGCAGTGAAGGATTACTTCACATTTCCAGGATCTCCAGGATTGGAGCCTCACCACCAGATTCAGTTTAGTGTCATATCAAGGACACTGTGATGTTTTTTTTGTAGAGAATTTGTGGCAATATAATGCCCATTAATGTATGTATGTATATATATATAAAGATGTATGTGTGTTCGTGGATGTGTGGTCAAAGAAGGGATCTTCGGCATTTTTTAACCGGCATCAGAGTGTCTAGAGGGAAACCTTTGTCTATTTTGGCGCAAAGACCACACAAAGCTGTGCCCGCGAAATCCTGAAAGACCGGACAAAAGGACAAAGGACGTCAGCCAGTTTGGAGTGAGACTCCGGAGTAGAGAGTCAGACATTCAAGCCCAAGATTTGGGGCTGGTCAATCGGCTCTATGACGTGGGCCCAGAACAGTCGGAGGGCAGTATGGAGTCATGAATGAAGACACGGTGCAGTGAAGACAATGACCAGATGAGTCAGCATCTTCCGTAGCTGGGTTAGATTTTCGCCGAGTTCCCGCAATAGTCACACATTCCCCTTCCTGCGTATTGCAGTTCTGAATCCATGTTTATCTGTTTCTTCCTTCCACCCTCTGTTTGTTACTTTTGAAAGATTTTTGTACAACCCGTGAAATGCCCACACGGCTGGGTGTGAGAAGAAAAAAAAAACGGGGTCCACACAACTAGATGAACGGCTAAAACTAACAAAATCCGGAGTGTGGGTGGCTTCATAGATTCAGGGTTGACTAAATTTGAAGCAACATAATTTTTTCAACTCTTCAACCTAGTACTAGTTAGAATTATTCATGAAAAAAATTGACCTTGGAGTAATGGCAATGAAGGTTTTCTCCATGACAAAAGACTCAACATCCGATGCAGTTTAGTGGCATACCCAGGACATGGAGAAATATATCATATATACAAAAATATACGACAAAAATTACTTAATATAGACGAATAAATTAACTCAACATCTTTATATACATAAATCCGCTCGCACGCAGAAATATAAAGTCAATATTTAGATAGAGTTGTACCTGTTCTGAATTTTGCATTCATATGTACACGTTTGCATTTTTCAATACACATTGCTCTGCGAAAATCAGCCGGTGTAAATTTGCTGGCATATATAAATGCATAAATGCAAATATAAACGCATAATAAATACATGTATAAATACATAAATATGCCGATTACAGAAACTAATAGGAATATGAGTCTATGATTATGTGTATGAATATCTAAATATGAATTAAAACTGTGTTTGATTATGAAATTAGAAACGCAAGTAAAAAAAAGGGTATATACATAAACAACCACAGACAGACCAGCTTCGTCCTATCAGAACTCTTTAGGGTGGCTAGATACACTAGATTCCCGCAGCTAGGATCGAAACCCGGTTAATTTAAACGCCAATCCAAGATTCTACCACTCAGCCACAAGAAAACTAGCGGATATATAGATATAGATTAAAATCAGTATTATCATGAATACATAAATATGAGTCAAAAGTGAGTATATATATATATATATATATATATATATATATATATATATATATATATATATATATATATATATATATATATATATATATATATATATATATATTGTCATCCACAGACAGACTGTTTCGTTCTATCAGAACTCTTCAGTGTGGCTAGACCCGCAGGACGCTCGAAGCCGGGATCGAATATATATATATATATATATATATATATATGTCAAAATGAGTTAGATTGTAAATATACGATGATAAGTCGAAACTTAGTATGCATGTATATATATGTATAAATATATATATGTGCGTGTGTGTGTGTGTGCGTGTGTGTGTGTGTGTGTAAAACATGAGTTTGATTATAAATGTTCAAATACAAGTCGAAATTTAGTATATATTTCTTATATTTTATATTATATTATTTGAATTCAAATCAAAATAAACCTTGAGATACTATAAAGTCAGAAAGAAAAAAAATTCTGATTGCAACAATCTATTTTCCCCACCCTCACCCACTCTTCCCTTCTCACACTCTCTACCTTCGTCCCACTCCTTCCTACCAACTCACAGTGGAATATGTGTATATAATGTATAGGTACACACCAGTACATACGCAAACATACGTATATATGTATACGTGAGTTACTGCATAAATACAAACATACTAACATTTAAAAGCATAAACTTAGCCACACATACACACAAATGACCCCCACCCAATATTCGAACTAAGAATTAACCATACTAATCGTTTTTTTGTTTTTTGAAAATCTTCACTCTATCCGACGATTGCTGAATGCGTGAGACACAGTGTCAGACTGAAACATCGAATACAATATATATATATATATATATATATATATATATATATATATATATATATACCTATTTGATTTCCACCGTATTCTTGTTTTTATTTTTATTATTTTTATTGTTTATTTTTTTTTTTTATTTTTATTTTTATTTTTATTCTTATCTTTATTTTCTGATTTTTCAATTTTTATTTTTTAATTACCTTGCTTTATCTTCTGAATACGAACTGTAACTCCACATTCGCTACTCTGCGACAGGAGAGAGCATGTAAAGAGTCATCTGACGAGACGGAGAATATAGCAATAATATTCTCCGCCGAAATAAATTTATTATGACGACTTAACCGAGTTTGAGTCTCCATTTAATTGTACTATATATATATATATATATATAAATGTAAATGCCCTATCCTTGATATCTAAAAATAATGCAACTTTTGGTCCTCCATTAACTGCCCAAGTGAGCTACAAACAGACCTCTTATATATATATATATATATATACGAGGATCATTAAATATGTTTCCAGACATTTTTCGTATCGGCACTTTTATTGATAGTACACACATGGAACTCTAGTCCCCTTAGAAGTAATCTCCTCCGGCTGCAATGCACTTGTTGTACCGTTACAACAACATCTGGAAGGCCCCATGGAAGTCCTCTTGTGTGATCGTGTCAATGACCTTCGCACAGCCTCTTTCATCTTCTCAATTGTCTCGTAAAGATAGTCATCACAAGGACATATTATTATATTAAGTAGAAAGAATTAACTGATACAAGACATCAGTACGTCGGTTGAATAAAGGGCTTGTTGACTTTTAGAAGTAACTATGAAGATATGTAATTGTTTCATGGTATATAAATCCCCCTAGTTACTTAATGCCTTCGCTATTCTAGTTGAAAAACCACAGTGATACTATATAACTCATAGCTGGGTGGACAAGAAGATTAATACTTTTTCAAAGGTTATTAATCTGAAAGTGAACGTTATCTTGTGACTGGAGTTCGAACTCATTTTCTTCTATCCCGCAGTCCAGACATTATGCTACGGTGATTCAGTCCAAATATATATCTAAAAATATATTTGTACATCTTAGCTTACCAAAAAAGGACTAAAACTGCAAGATTTTATTCGGGTTGGTTAGTTGGGTTTTATAACATATCAACTCTTGTTATTTCGAGCCACATCCTATTTATAAATATATATTGAATATATATGATTTGTGAACAATTAGTATGTAGCTAACATGTTAAACTAGCCAAAGCTTATTTGTTTGCACACAGTTAAACGGTTTCAAGTATTGCTATCAAACATTAATAATTCTTTTCTATATTATTCATTTCTTTTCACACTGTTCAATTATTTCAAGTATTGCTATTTAACTATTACTAATTTGTATTCAAACATTTAGATGGTTTCAAGTATTGCTATGTAACACTAACAATTCATCTGACATCAGGCTTTTGTTTGTAAACACGTTCATCGTTAAAGAGTTGTATTTGGCAAATAGAGAGGACCCTCACATTAATACCACTCCGGGTCAGAGTTTAACTGAGAACAATGGCAGTAAAGGGGTACTCCACATTCCCCAAAGATCCAGCAGTGAGGCCTTACATCAGATGATTTAGTATCCTATCCTGGAACTTCTTTGGGAGGGGTATCTTATTTCTCTACAGAGATACAGTCAGTTGAGCTTTCAGCCTCTGTTGAACTTTCTTCGACAATGCTTTTTTTAAAAGTAAATCAAAAATATTTCATTTCATCATCAAGTCACACTGACTCTCTCGCCATCCCTATCCATCATTCATCGCTTTTGGTTGGTATTCTTGGCTGTATACTTCGTCCACTCAGAGCTGATTAATGTAAGTCCTTGCTGCTCAGCTAACACTGGCGCGTCCATGTGAAGGGGTCCATAATAGAACGTCGCTTATGAGATCGTTCTTGTTTCTCCGGCAGCGTCCTGCATCTTTCGAGCATACTTATCAATGAGGAGCAGATTTTATATCCCTTGATGACATTTCTATGTTCTTTCTTTATTTTAACAAATCTTTATGCATTTTATTGAATTTTTAAAACTATCTATCAATCTATCTATGAATCAGAATTTTTCTATGCTTTCATTTATCTCTGTGTGAATCGTAATTTTCTGTCTTTGATTACAATTTTTCTCTTCTTTCAATGATCTATCAACGTTTATCGATTGAAAAGTTGATTGGCTGACCAATATACTCTCATTGAATGTGACTGAATGAGTTTTGTTATTCAATATAGTCCCTTTTACTGTCCGTATAATACTTCCATCGGTGTAGCAGTGCTTTGAACCCATTGGTAAATAAAACCATCAACTGCAGATATGTCGTCATCATATGAACTTTTCAGCTCACCCTCGTATCTGTCTATATATGTCTATATATTTGCCACTTTATCTTTCTTTAAGTATTTCCTTTAATTACAATTCTTACATCTCTATATCTATTTATGACAATCTTTCTTTATGCTTTATTCATCTATCTATCTATCTATCTATCTATCTATCTATCTATCTATCTATCTATCTATCAGCCTTTCCTCTTTCATTTCTCACATCTCTTTCTCTTCTTTTTTCCTCCTTTTTCTCTGTCTGTCTGTCTGTCTGTCCCTCTCTCTCTCTCTCTCATTATCTATCTATCTATCTATCTATATTTCTTTATTACTTCCCCTCTGCTTTCAGTTCCCACAATTATCTATCTATCTATCTATCTATCTATCTATCTATCTATCTACGACAGTCTTCTTTATGCCTTTTCCTCTTCTTTCAGTACTCACATTTCTCTCTCTCTCTCTCTCTCTCTCTCTCTCTATCTGTCTGTCTATCTATCTATCTATGTATTCATAGATATATATTTCTTTATTCCTTCTTTGCTTTCAGTTCCCACAATTATCTATCTATCTATCTATCTATCTATCTATCTATCTATCTATCTATGACAATTTTTCTTTATGCCTTTTCCTCTTGTTTCAGTACTCACATCTCTCTCTTTCTTTCTCTTTCTCTCTCTCTCTCTCTCTCTCTCTCTCTCTCTCTCTCTCTCTATCTATCCCTCTATCTTTATCTCCCATTTGCTCTTCAAAGCATTGAGACATTTCTTTTTTTTTTTGCATTAAAGGTTAGTAAGAAAATAAAATCTCTGTACACATATGTATGACTGATTAGATTTTTAAGGTTTTGACTTATACGCTAATCTAATATAAATATCAAATGCTTCAATTGATAACCCTTCAAACTTGATTTCAAGTCTACGATTACTTGATATAGACGATATAAAATAGGCCTGGTTAATCAAAACCATATAATCAAGTATAAATTCTCCGTATTAAAAACAGTTATTTTAAGCTATAATTAAATTGTTTACTTGTGATTATTATCACTAGTTACTGGAAACCATTATAATTCCTTGAAAAAGGCTGACCCAATAAGTGTTGAAATGCTATAAAAACAATCAACCAACCAACATACATACATGCATACATGTGTTGGTGTTGTTGATCAATATATGTGATTATATATATATATATATATATATATATATATATATATATATATATGTGTGTGTGTGTGTGTGTGTTAGCCTCTATCAGAAAAGAAAACATTGTTAAAAACATTTTATTGTGGAAACATATTAACACTTTTTTTTTTATCAAAATGGAAAAACGAATTCAGATATTTCTTGTTTTATAAGAAGTGGTTGTGTGTTACCACAACAAAAAT
The DNA here is from genome assembly GCA_963585895.1 of Sepioteuthis lessoniana. Classification (NCBI taxonomy): domain Eukaryota; kingdom Metazoa; phylum Mollusca; class Cephalopoda; order Myopsida; family Loliginidae; genus Sepioteuthis; species Sepioteuthis lessoniana. The sequence goes on along the minus strand of OY757907.1, from coordinate 42,241,905 downwards.
GTTTAGCTATACTCTATCTTCTGGGTGAAGCTTAGAACTTTTTACACGAACTATCGTATATATATATATATATATATATATATATATATATATATATATATATATATTATATATGCGTGTGTGTGTGTGTGTGTGTGTGCTTATTTTTCTGTGTGTATGTGTGCGTATTCATATACATATTTATATATATATATATATATATATATATATATATACGCCTTTTTGTAGCTGTGTGTGTAGCTGTGTGTGTACCTCTGCATGTGACAAGCACGTGTTAATAGATGAAAATACATATGTACATACGAAATTGAAATAAAGATTAAGAAACATTACAATCTATTTTGTCTGATTATATTCATGTTCATTTCTCTCTACGGACACAACAGGCTTCAGTCCATTTTTCTTAACTGGACAATGGTCACTTAATATCTGTGAGCTATTAGATCAAAAGAAGGTGGCGATGGTGGTGATGGCAAGGGTGGTTAGTTGGAAAATGATGTTGTAGACGGTGATGCCAGTAGGTGGGTGAAGAGAGGGGCAAGTTAATTGATTTCGTTCTCGACTTGAATATATTTCATTTTAGCTGCAAGCAAACGCGATGAAAGAAACGGAGTCAAAAGCAAAACAAAAAAAAAAAAAAAAAGAAAAAGAAAAAGAAAAAAGATGCATGAAATACAAAAAATCTCAAGGAGATTGTAATTGTGAGGAAAATTACATAAAATATGACAAGGAACAAAATGGCGTCAAATATGAATTTGAAGGGATGGAAGATGATAGAGAGATAGAGTTGGTAAGAAAATAAAAAGGGGTAGGGAGATTTTTGAAGGGAGAATAAAACGGATATAATGAATTGAGGGAAAAACAAAAAACAAAAAAAATAAAAAGGAAATGAAAGAAAACACCAACAAAAAAAAGAGAGTAGCGACAGTTAGAATAAATGAAGAGAGGGACGAAAGAAAGGAATGAAGAAGAGAAGGAAAAAGAAGGGAATCTATAGAAGAAGAAGAAGAAGAAGAAGAAGAAGAAGAAGAAGAAGAAGAAGAAGAAGGTAAAAATTAAGCAGTTCAAGGAAGAAAATTAAAAAAACATAGAAAATTAAATACAAAAAAAGAAGAAAGAAAAAAAGGCAAAAAAGTGTTATTGCTGAGCAATAAGAAAAAATGAAAGAAAGAAAGAAAGAAAGAAAGAAAGGACAAGCAAAGGGAAAATACAAAGATGGTTGTTTGGTTGTATTTTATTGTGTATCAACCATTGTGGGTTATTTAATGCCAAATTATGTTTATACATATGATTTTCAAGTTAATAGTTAGTTGGTAACATTTATTAAACAAGCCAGAGCTCATTTGTCTGCAGTTAAATGGTTTGAACTATAGTTGTTTTTTACACACAGTTAAATGACTTGGTTAGGTTAAGTTATTTGGTTTTATGGCATATCAAACCTTCATGATTATTCAATGCCAAATATTGTTTACATACGATTTCTAAGTGAAAGATTTGTAGGTAACATTTTTAAAACGAGTCAAAATTCATCTGTTTGCTTATAGTTTAATAGTTTCAAGTTTTGCTATTCAATGCTAATAATTCAATTTAATATCAGTAAACATGGGACCCTAACAGGTACTATCACTCTTAGTCAGAGTGGACCTGGAAGTAATGGCAATGAAGGGATACTCCACATTTCCCATAGCTGCAGGATTGGAGGCTCGTCATCAGATATTGTGTAATATCCAGGACACTCACTGGGTGGTGTCCTTCTCTGCAGAAATGCAGTCGACTTATTTTACTGTCTCTACCGACAGGGCTTTAAAATCAATGAGGCAATTAAGAAATGTCAGGGGAAAAGAAAGGAATTGAAAAATGGAAGCCAAAAGAGAAAAAGAAAATAAGAAAAGTTTGATATAATGACCAAGGGATTTCGTTTTATATATCTTGCCTTTGGGTTTAGTTAGGCTGAGAACATTTCAGCTCAGTACATGGGTTAGTTAGGTGCAAACTTGAGTGCAGGTGTTGATGCGCGTGCGAGGAGGATGTGTCGTTCACAGATGTCAAAATAAAAATCCCAGGACCAGAGGATGTGAATGACGTCATGCAACGGAAGCGTGCGCGGGGGATTTTGGGAGATTTGAGAAAAGTCAGTTAGTTGAGTTCTGCCTCGGAGGAAGAAGATTGACTTTTGCTCGCTCGCCGAGGCCTTGTGGTAGGTGTCGCGCGTGGTTTGGGAGAGATGGAAAAGTCAGTATAGAAAGATGGTATCTCTCTCCTTATGTCGAAAAACCTATTAACTCAAAGGTAATAAAAAGTTTCGTACCTGAAATAAGAAGTCTTAAGTGTTTTTCGTGTTTCGGGATTTCTATGTTCTATGTATGTATGTTATGAACATTCTATGTAAGTTTCACATATCCGTATCATGGGTATGTTACAAAAAGAAGAAGAAGAAGGAAAGGAGTAAGAGGGAATGAAGAAGAAAAAGTTAAGGAAAGAAATGAAGAAAAAGAAAAGAAGAATGAAGGAAGCAAATGTGAAATAGGAAAAAAGGGTCGGAGTAGAAGAGGAATAAAGATTATAGTTCATAGACAGACGAATGAAGAGAAAGAAAGTGAAGAAATGAGTACTGAGTAAATGAGAGAAAAAATTGAAGAAAACTGGAATTGCAGGAAGGAAGGAAATAGCCGAAAAATGAAAGAACTGGAAAACGAATAATAAAAAAACAAACTCGGACAGAAAAAAAGAAAAGAAGGAAGAAAAAAGAATGGATAGAAAATAAATAAGTTTGAGATACAAAAAAAAGTTAAAACAGGATGATATAATGGAAAAGAAAGAGTCGTGAATGAGAAATAAAGAAGAAAAACTGAGAGGGACAAGAACGAATTTTCGTAAAGAAAGAGAGAAAGGTGGTAGAATAGGGACAAAAGATAAACAAATAAAAAAAAATTAAGAAATAAAAATGGAGTAAATGTTAGAATTAAAGAAAAAATTCAACAGATGAAAACGAGAAATAATTATAGAAATAGAATCTAACATCTAAAGTTCGGTAACTAACATATGTTACACTTAAACCACTGGTTAAACCCAGACAACTGGTTAAGCAACAATGGGACAGCTCCGTACTTCGATAGATAAACATGTAATCATAGTTACCAAAAGTTTTGGTTTGATCTTATTGGTTTTACCACCCGTCAACTTTTTGGTTTATCTAATGCCAAAATCAGTTATTTTGCAAGCAACCATTTTATTTAATACCGGGCCATTGGCCAAATGAGTAGAGTGTTCGCCAATGGTCTGCGAAATCAGGGTTCAATCCCAGGTCGAGTATTACCAAAAACATGGTATTTGATTGCCGCCTTGCTTAACTCTCATCTTTATAAGGTAAGGATTAAGGATAAAGTGGAACAATCCAGGAAAATGAGTAGCGTCCCCCTTACATCTCGGGTGTTGCGGCTATTGAAAAGGGAGCCTTTGGGTCACCCTCGACTAAGTTCACAAACTTACTTTATTTTGTTTAAAGAAAGTTTTTATTTGATAATTCTTTGCTAACAAATACATCTTCAAGTGACTGTTTTTAATTAAAAAAAAAAGAATTTGAACGCAGTTATCGTTTGAAGTAATCCTATCTAATACTAAAGCAATCATATCATTATTTACCTATCTTATAAATTTATCCAAACCATCCGCCACAAGCACGTTGTGAGACAAGTTCAATTTTTATGCGTACTAAAGCTACTTTTAATTCAGAGTTTTCGTTCTCCTAGACTGGTTACCTTACCAAGACTTAATAACCTAGTTTACCCAACTTTTTACCTATTGCTGCTGACTTATTTTATGCAAGAGTCAGTTTAAGAAGTCCTTTTAAATAGGTAATCACTTCATACTTAATTGTCATGTCATTTTGTTAAATGAAGAATGTATTAATTTAGTTCGAAATCCTTTCAAACAATATCTCAAAAAGATTTATTTGTCTCATAGATATGACCCAAACAGGTACTCTAAATCCGGGTATGAGTGAAAGCAGTGACCAAACTGTTCCCCTCTCTCCTGGAAGGAGCCTCACCACTGGATGCAGTTTAAATTCCTTCTTTCTTTGTATATTAACTTTCCTGTGTTATTTGAATGTTAAAGCCATACTTGTAGAAAAACAGCTGTGTTACTTACCATTGAACCCATTTCCCAAGGGTATTAGTCCGAAAGTGAACGTAATTGTGCGAATGGAGTTCGAACTCACTTTCTTCGTGATCACAGTCCAGCACTTTAACCATTACGCCCCCACTTACATCCCAGTTTAGTGCCATACTTAAGACATCCACTTAAAAGCCCTGTGCCAGATGAGCTTAGTAAATAACCGCAAATATGGAGAACGAAAACAAGAAAAAGAAAACAAAAAAAAAATGAAACAAGAAAGCAAATTTGTAAAGACGGAGGAATTACTAAATTATGTGTATACATATTCGTAAGTAAATCAATACGTCTGCTGCCGATATACTCAGTTTTCAACGTAATCTTTCTTTTAATTCATTTAATTTAGTGAATATCAATTATATGAGTCTGATGTTATATAGTGAAAACATGACCGTGTTGGTACTAGTGTATATATTTACCACCTGGTCTCTAACAAAACACTTTGAGAAAAAGGTAGATGGAAACTACACTAATGCTACGTGCTGATTTGAACTAATCTTAGAAGAAACAACCCCAAAATAGCAGCTGTACCGCCATTTGCCTCTCATTTCACCCCCCCAAGTAAGACGAACAAGACATCCTATGTATTGCCGGGGAAGTTAGGAAAAACTCATACATTACTAATGGATTCCTACGTATAAACACAACAGTGTTGGCAGACCATAATATACTTACATACACCCACTTTGTTTGGAAACTGAATGCTGTCTAGATGACCTACCAGGTGCGAAAGACGATAAAGACGAATAGTAAGAGAGTCAAAAGAGTCTGTGCAATCACTATGAATTGATGATGATGATGATGATGGTAGAGAAAATTTTAGAACAAAATTCAGGTAATCGATACGTCTCATGCTATGGAGTTTATTATTCAATATTTGGATATATTTGTGAGCATGCATAGACATAAATATACATGTGACAATATGATTCCATACTGTGTTTTATTGTGATTTAATTGCAGTAGATTAGTCTGGCATAACTGATATGTACTGAAGGAAAGAAAAACCAAGATTAAGCCATTAATACATTTCTTAATAAAAATATATTTCTCTATTACTTCTCGAAAGGGTCGAAAATTCTGCAAGGGTGAGAGAGACAGAGACAGGAAGACGAAGAGATAGGCTGGTGGGGGACTGCTATATTGACTTTTTCTTAACCCATGCTGTGATTCCATATCCAGAGCCTTATATCTATGCTTCCTTGACGAGAGGTTCTCGACTGGGATATGCTAGGGGTCCACTTGGCTCCCGCTTCCTTCTGGGCACTCACTGGCCGTGACTCTGTGTGACTGACCGTGTGACCTGGGTACCTGTGTATATATAATTTCATAACGCCCAAATGTTCTTCCGGCTATCAACACACGTGATCTGCTTACACCCACGCATATCCTGTTTTTCGGTAATTATTTTGTTAAGACACCTGGAACATTTTGTCCCCAAAATCCCTGATTGACTGCTCTATCAAAGGTCAATATGCAACACAACGACAGGCATGAGGAGACTACCTGGGTCAAGTTAAGCGCTCGAGAAGACTGGTTTGAGAGATTGGATTTCAAAATATTAGACACAAGACAAGAAACCAGAGCTTTTATGAGTCTAATCTAGTCTGGCATCAGGTCGCAGTTGTTGTTCCCCTTTTAGGATCGAATTTTGTGTGGTACACAAAAACAAAAACTCCTACAAACGGCCATGTTGCAAAACTCGTCTTTATTCAGATTGAGACTTTGACATCATACAAATGTCACGTGTTACAGTCATACAACATATTCTTCCAAACACTATGCCTGGGCCCTTCTTAACAACAGAAATATTGGCGATAAATATGAATCAGAATTGAGAAACAGATTCGAGACACTACAGGAAAAGACAGAAAAAGATACCCCAAATGACGAATATGAGAATTTCGTCAACGCACACCTAGAGGCAGCAGCGAATTGTATTCCAACAAAACCTAGAACTAAATATAGAGTCACATGGGAAACATCAGCAGTTAGAGAAAAACGTGCAGACGTAAAAACTGCCTCCAAATGCTATAGGAAGAACCCAACAAACACAAATACTCTAAAACTAAAAAAGGCACAAAATGAATTAGCAAGCATATATCTAAAAGAACAGATAGAATAAATACAGGGTAGAACGATAAAATTGTTGCCCTAGAAAAGACATGATTCCATTTCCGTTTAATGAAAACCGGTTTTCTTTTTTTTTTTGTTGAAGACTATCTACTAGTTGGCCAGTTGTGTACAAATCCTAGGAGCGATAGGAACCTTCTATCATGTCTGAAAGTGACACAATGTTCAACGAGCGAGATCGGAGATGCACCGCTGTACAACTCATGCACTCTACCGATTCAACATGACAACATTGCAAATCCGGACGATTCAACATGCTTGGCTTCAGAAGGAGTGCTACGACTTTGTACCCTTCTTTCACTGGCCCCTCTCCTCCCCCGACCTGAACCCGCTGGACTACTTCGTTGGTCATACGTGGAGAACATCACCAACATGAACTCCCACAACACCAAACCGAGCCTGATCGCCGCCATCCGCTTAGTATTCACCGAGCTCCCACCGGCGCTTGTGGAAAAAGCATGCTCCCAGTTCCGGATCCGTATCGAGGTGGTGATTGAGGCTGAAGGCGGCTACATTAAATAGATGTCAGCTCTACTACATAATCAAGTTACGTGAATTGATTTTTTCAATAAAAGTATAAAAATAAAGCTGTAGTGTTGTTTTCTTTGGGACGACAATTTTATCGTTCCACCCTGTACAAAATCAGATAGATAAGATTAGAGACTCAGTGGAAGATCGGCAATTTAGGATAGCCAGGCAAACGATAAACGAAGTGAGCAGAAAGAAAGAGCACACCCAAGGCTAAATTGAAAACTACAAACCAACAAGATAGAATAAAACTGTGGAAACAGCATTTCGAAAATCTACTTGGAAACCCACCGAAAAGTACACATGAACCAATCACCAGAATTATTAGTAAGCAATTGGACATTAAACTAGGACCGTTCACTCAAGAAGAACTCGACTCAGTTCTTAGAAAAATTAAAAATAGGAAAGCCGAAGGGCTTGACGAGATTCCCCCAGAAGTATGGAAGACCAGACAATTCGACGACATACTGCCCCGACACTGCAACGCAGTCTACGTATAATCAAAATCCGATAGACAGATGGATGAAGGAATGCATCCTCCCATCCCCTTAAAAGGGTTACAAGGGTTAAAAGGGTTACCTCGGATTAGCCAAGAACCACCGAGGTATAATACTTTCATCCATAGCAGCCAAAATTTACAATGCCCTACAACGAAACCACACAGAACCCAAATTTGACGACATTCTTAGGAAAACCCAAAATGGCTTCCGAAGAAATTGATCCACGACCTCACAAATATTGACCACCCGTAGAATCCTTGAAGGCGGCAATACTATTAGTCGACTTTACCAAGGCCTTTGATTCCATTCACAGTGGGATGATGGAACAAATCCCACTAGCATACGGCGTACCAAAAGAGACCGTCGCAGCAATAACGATTCTCTATTGAAACACCAAAGTGAAAGTACATTCACCGGATCGAGACACAGAATACTTCGGCATTGTATCAGGAGTACTGCAAGGGGACGCGCTAGCCCCAAACCTCTTTATCATCTGTCTAGACTACGTGTTTAGAACATCGATTGATAAAATCAAAGAAAACGGCTTCGAGCTGACAAAGAAAAGAAGCAGAAGGTACCCTGCAAAAACAATTACCGACGCCCACTATGCCGATGACCTAGCGATTCTGACAAATACACCCAAATAAACCGAAACACTACTGCATGGTTTGGAAGAAGCCGCTGCAGGCATTGGCCTCCATGTCAATGCACACAAAACGGAATACATGTGCTTTAATCAAACAGGCGACATTTCCACACTAAACGGTAGCTCTCCGAAACCAGTAAACAAGTTCATCTACCTAGGAAACAGTGTGTCATCAACCGAAAAAGACATCGACACTCGGCTAACGAAGGCATGGACAGCTATCGATAACCTATAGATCATATGGAAGTCAGACCTGACTGATAAAATGAAACGCAGTTTCTTCCAAACAGCAGTCGTATCGATACTGCTATAGGGATGCACTACTTGGACGCTAACGAAACGGCTAGAGAAAAAGTTAGACGGCAATGACGCAAGACTGCTGCAAGCAATATTGAACAAGTCCTGAAGGCAACACACCACAAAGCACCAACTATACAGCCACCTGCCTCCATCACGAAAACTATCCAAGCTGCTGTCCAGGACTTTAGACCTTTCGCCACGGGGACTCTCCCCAGCATGAATAAGGAAGCATCTTTTTCTAATTATCAAAGAACCTGTTTCGGTTACATGATCTTGAGATTACTAATCTGTCTTTAAGTCCTCTGAGAATCCCTTAGTTCCGTATTAAAAAAGAAATCTTTGTCTCTCTCTATGGATGTTTGTAAAGTTTTGATCTGGTGCTATTTACCAACCCCTCCGCTCGGGCAGGATATGACACAAGGTCAATTTTTAAGCGGAGTTTAACAGGTTTCAATTCAGAGTTTTCCTTCCCCTAGACTAGTTGCCTAACCAAGGCTGAAGAACCTCGTCTGTCCTACTATTTATCCATAGCTGGAGGGAGAATAATTGGATTCATACCTTCCCCAAGGGTATTAGTGCTATGTGAAATGCAATCAGTCTTGTCCAGGATTTGAACTCGAGTCGCCGTGTTCATTTCCTACGAGGTTAACGACTACACCACGGGCACATCCTTGTAAAGTTTTGAACTGGTAGGGACTGTTGGAGTTGTTTGTGCACTTCCTTCGGTAAATATTTCCTTTCTTAGTTATTTCTTCTAAATTGATCTCACTAGGGAGGAGGTTTTTGAGATTGTTGACAGCTTTGTCTTCATTAGGATTTACGCTCGGGGTTGGCTCGTTTCTAAGGGGAGCTGACTAACTGTTATATTGAGCGACGTAAGAATTTGCCTTCTTCTGGATGATATTCTTAGCCATTTTTGTTTCATTTTGTTTCATACATTATATGCAAAGAATTTGTTACGTTGTTCTAACTTACTGTGACGCCGTTCATCATCCAGGGCTCATCTCACTTCACTCCGTTCTTTGCTCTTCCCATTTGTCACCTCCTATTGCTCTGTCTGTGTGTCTTTCTTGTCGCTATCGTTGTTATAGTTCTTATTGGCGACCTTAATTACTTTCAGTTTTTCTATGTTGGGATGAAGAACAACTCGGACATATTCTGATGCAAAAATATCACATTTATTTCCTGTTGACTTCTATTTATCATCGCCCATCCGACATGGAATTTAGCTTACGCTCAATGGCGATTTTAAACTAACTTATTCTTAACTTCTAGAACCGTTTTGGTCAATTGATTGAAACCATCTCATGAGATCCAAGCTTTCATTTGACTTTGGATTGATCACACATCAATCAAATTAGACGACCCAAATGTTTTTCGATGCCATTTTAAACTAAACCAATCTCATTGTCTGCTTTCAGCATCCTTTTTGGGTTCTTCATTCAAATGTTTCCTACTTATAACTTTCAGTGGCTTTTAATATCATTCCATTGTAACGAAATAAAATTCGAACTAGGTAAATGCTTAACTTAAACTTTATTCAATATAATTTAACTGTGGTCAAGTTCTTTAGAGTAAACCGATCCGGAGGGAGTCGACGATATTTGACTTCACCACACGTCTTCCATAACAGTAGTCCCTGAATCCAAAGACGAATTTCATTTCCTTTGTAATTGGGGTAAAATTCTTTTCACAGTCCTCCTTCACCTCAAACATAAATCCACTAGTTCCTTCCATTTAGAAAATACTTTGGGGAAATTACTGGCATTTCAATCAAAATTTTAAAAAAGTGTTTTACTGGAATCATTTCCAATCCTAATACGTTAAATCTTGCCAAATTTGAATGATAACCTTTCGCTAAAATTTGACTGGAATTGTGAATGACAGGGCCAATTCCAATCGAAATGAAAATCAAATCTACTTACTGTTCTCTTTTCCGACTTTTATCTATTCCTTTTATCTATTCTTTCCTATGTTGGAAATTGAGAGGCAGGGTAACCACGTGTGTTAATTTATTTTTATTATCGAGAAGGATATTAAGTAAAACATTTTCGAAAACACCACATATATTTCAAGAAACCTCTTATGAGCTTAACAAATATACAAGGGGAGTAACTCGTGATTACTCCTAATTATCACGAAGTATTTTTATTTTATTCCCGTGCTCATTTATCTTTCTCATATTTCCCAGTTACTTTCTTCCTTTTATAAATGACACCCGTTTTCTTCCTCCTTCTCATTTTTTGCTATGTCTACATCTTTTCCTTCCTCAACCCACTACCAGACTATGAAACAAAACTAGCGAGAAACAAAACCGGCTTTTGAACGTGTTCTCAATATCACGTAGACGACAGTAATGACACACGTCTTTCGATTGATTCTACTAGGTAAACAAAATGGCGCTCGGATTACAGTGCCAACTCGTGGCCCTCTCGATGGTCTTAGCTTTTGTTTTTCGAATTGATTTAGCAATGAATCAAAATTTTGATAGAAGCACTTATGGAGACAAGTATAAATATTTATGAATTAAAATCCAGGGCCTCCGATATCGACACACTAAACGGAGTGATGTGGTACTTATATTTGTCAAGACCTCATGTAAGGGAACACATAGAAAAACATAATTATATATATATATATATATATATATATAGAATACTAATATTCACACACATATACATTTATAAATATATACACCCAAACACAGAAACACACACAGATACATACACACTCTCTCTCTTTCTCTCTTTCCCTCTCTCTCTCAATATATATATATATATATAATCATGTGTGCTTTTAATGAATGCTTATGTGAAAGTTGCTTATAGTGGGTGTGAAAAAAAAAGACAATGCGAAAAATTGATTTGATACTTTTCGTTATAAAGAAAATGCAAAATTGACTGGAGTTGGATATAATGTGCTGCATATTAAAAAAAACAACTCTTTTTCATATTTCTCATGAACGATTAACATTTGGGGCTTTTATGAATTATTTTGTTTAATTCTTGCATGTTCAAATCTTTTAGTATCTCATATTCTTTGAGTAATAATTTTGTGTGGACAGAGGATATATAGAAACCTGGCAGTAAATTAGTGGAAGCAGTTTCATGGATTAGTGGAACAGACAGACTGTTTCGTTGTATCACAACTCTTCAGTGTAGCTAGACATGTAGGACGCTTGAAGGTGGGATCGAAAACTCGCCCAAATTTACGTTAGACTTAGTCTCAAACTACTCAGCCAACAAGCAAACCACATCAGCTCAGGAGTTATTAGGCATTAAGAGCTTTGCATTATGCAATTGGCAGCCGTAAATTCCTTCGCTAGAGTGCCCATTATATATATATATATGTGTGTGTGTGTGTGTGTGTGTGTGTGTGTCTATATATATATATATATATATACTCTTCTGTACGTGCCGGATTTGTTTCAAGAGCAATTTGAAAGCTGGGTTTAACAGGTTTGAATTGAGATTTTACTTTTTGACCGGTCGCCATACAAAGGTTAATAAACCTAGTTGACCCTTCAATATATGGTTGGGACGAGAATAGTTGGATGCATAATTTTGCTGAGGTTAGTCGCTCAATGAGAAATGAAGACAGCGTTCGTTAGAATTAGAACTTTACTCACCGTTTTAGTTACCTACGACAATAATCATTACATCATAATATTGTATCTTGGTTTGTCTGTTTGGGTTTTATGGCATATAAATCTTTGTAGGTTATTTAATGCCAAATCCATTTTATACATATAAACAGTTCTATTTCAGTCTATTCAATTTAGAATAAGTACGCAGTTTACATGTCAAACACGTCTATTTCAAGCAATTCAGCTTATCATAAGTTCGCAGTTTAGTTCTGTTAAACCATAGAATGAGCCCGATCAGGTGCTATCCCTTCGGGCCAGAGGGAGCCTGGGAGCGATAGCAATAAATGGCTGCTCGGCATTTCCCAAAGCCACAGCATCACTGGAACCTCACCATCAGATTGTTTAGTGTCATATCTCGTCGGGAAGGTCTAACCCTTCTGTTGAGGTGCAGTCGGTGTTTCCTACTGACCCAACCGACTGGGCAATACATATCAAGCGTATGTGTGTGTGTGTGTGTGTGTGCGTGTGAACAAATATCGTTTACACAGTTCTTTTTATCTAGAAAGAGCTCAAATGCTAACAATTAGAGCAGGATAATATCTGAAGAAATTAATGTTCCACCTCTTCATTTTAGTTTTATAACTAAAAGTTTCATGTATCACGTGATGAGACTCAGAAGTAAATTGACAAAAAAAAAAAGATAGATTAAATCATCATCATCATGTCGTGCTGCCAGCACGGATCTCCCTAATCCTCTCTCACCGCCCGTTTCTATCGTCAATCATTCCTTGGACGTCTTCAAGGCTATATCCTGTATCAGCACAGAGTTGTTGTATGTAGGTTCTAACTGGTCGTGTTGCCTTTGCTCGTCCATGTCAAGGGGTGCACAGTAGTAGGTTAATTATGAATTCCTCCCTACTTCTCCAGCAGTGTTCTGCATGTGTGGTTCGTCTAACTTTGATAGTTTTCGTGATGGGTGGTAGGTGGCCGTATAGCTGTTGTTTTGTGGGCTGTGGCCTCCAGGACTAATTCAATACTGCTTGCAGCATTCTTGTGTAATTGCCGTCAAGTTTTTTTTTCCATAAGTTTAGTTAATTTCCATGTAGTGCATCCATATAGCAGTATCGACACGACTGCTGCTTGAAAAAACTGCGTTTGAATTTAACAGTCAGGTCTGACCTCCATATGACCGATTGTCTATCGATAGTTGTCCATGACGTTGCTAGTCCCCTGTTGATATCTTTCTCAGTTGATGAAACACTGCTTCCTTGGTAAGTAAAGTTGTCTACTAGTCTCAGAGAACTACCATTTACTGTGGAGATGTCACCTCTTTGATTAAAGTACATATATTCCGTCTTGTCTGCATTGATATGGAGGCCTATGCCACTAGCTGCTCATTCTAGACTATGTAGCAGGGATTCGGATTCGGCGGGTGTATTTGACTGAAGCACTATGTCATCGGCGTTGTCTGCGTCTGTAATTGTTTGTGCGGGGTATCTTCTACTTCTTTCCTTTGTGAGCTTGAAACCGTTATCTTTCATTAAATCAATAGACCTTTTAAACACGTTGTCAAGGCAGATGATAAACAGGTATGGGGCTAATATGTCTACTTGTAGCACACCTGCTACAATGTCGAAGTAGCCTCTGTTTCTATCCATAGAGTGGACTTTTACTTTCGTATTTTTATATAGCATCATTATGGCTGCGACGGTTTATTTGGTTGGCTGTAGGCGTTAAGTACTTGCTCCATCTTCCCTCTGAGTATGGAATCAAATGCCTTGGAGAAGTCGACAAATAATATTGTTGCCTCAAGTTTTTTTGCACGTACACCTTCAATTCGACGGAAATACTGAATATTAAATTCTGAATATTACCTGAATGGTGGAATGGCGTAACGTCGAAAGTAGAGAGTTGAAAATTGCATTGATTTGTAAATTCATTAACAATTGATACCATACTGAACAAGTTGGTAATAATCCTCCATTTTATCTTATGTATTAATTTCCGTTTATACACAGCTTTATTTACCTTTTAATATTGAAACAACAAAAAATGTCTTGTACAGAATTTTTTTTTTACAAATTTCATAAATGCTGTTATACTTCTTTCAAACAATACCAAATAAATAATGCTTCGATTAATGAGAAAAAAAAAGCTTGAAATGGGAACAAAATAAAAATGTATCATCATAATCTTTGTATTATAAGTTGAAAGAAAATTTGCTGAAAAGGATATTTCACACCTAATAGAACATGTTATCTTGTAACTGACGACAGTTTTTAAAAATGAATTATATATATATATATATACGAATTACTAAGAATAGCTAAATAAGTTTTAAGCTTCAACCAGATTTTCAGTTTTCCTGCATATCTTTCACCTATGTATGGGCTTCACCACCAGAGAAATTAAGATAGAAACCTGAATTAGTTTTTCGTGTTATATAAATTACATATATATATATATGTGTGTGTGTGTGTAATTGTCGTTGAAGGTGGCCCGAAGGCTCCTTTTTTGATAGCCACTACACCACGATGTAGGGGAGGGCGCTACTTCTTTCCCTGGATTGCTCAATTTAACCCTTGCCCCGTACCTTATAATGCTGAGTGTTAAGCAAGGAGGCATCAAGTACCATTTTTTGAATCTTTGGTATGACTCGACTTGGGATTGAACCCATATATATATATATATATATATATATATATCAGTAGCAGAAGTAGCACAGAGTTTCCTGACAAAGTTTCATAGTAATCTTTCGGTGGCAGCTTTTTTCTCATTAATAGACGCCAATTTTATGGAGGACATTGGTCCCTGCTCCTGTTAAGGATGTGACCTGGTATTTTTTCAAAAAAGAGTACACTATTTTAAAATGAAATATAGGACGATATGATTGTTTGATTTTAACATGTCAAACAAACTAGGATTATTTTATGCCAAGAGGTTAAAGAATTATGTTTCCATATACTTTATTTATGTAGTTGTTTCTGAAGATATTTTTTTTTTGTTTCCCACACAGTCTTATTAAATCTGAATAATTTTTTAAAGTGATACATTTGACCATTTAATGGGACCCTTAAAGGCACAGCAGCTCTGAGTCACAAGAAAGTGTTTATACTTACGCTTTTAAACATTAAGATTTAACAGATTATATGTCAAACTGTGCCTTTTCATCATAATCATAGTTTTAATTATAATCTTGCATACTTATTTGGGTGGCATTTATAAAAAAAGAATTCTATCCAAACTGGTGCTTTACTGTGGTAATTTTCAGACTCTCTTCTTGAAACGGGTCAGTAGAAGAAGGAATAAAAAATTGTTGCAAACAATTCGACGACGAAGCAGATTTTAATTACTAATACGACATTAAAACACCATTTGAAATCGTGTCTTCTACAGTGCGTTCAGTTTCAAACTGAATGGAAGTCATAATTTTACGAATAGCAGTGAGAATATGCTAAAGGAAGTGCAACATACTTTTTTACTTTTTGACTTACATATGTATGTGTGTGTGTGTGTGTGTAATTTGATTGGTTTGTTGGATTTATGACATATCAACCCTTGTGGGTTATTTAATACCAAATCCTGTTTATATATATATATATATATATATATGGGGGGTGCGTGCACGTGCACGTGTGTGCATGATTTGTAAACGACTAGTTTGAAACTAATATATTAAACAATACAGAACTCTTTTGTTAGATATTTCAAGTACTGATATCTAACACAAATAATTCTATTATATTATAATCATTCGTTTGTATATAATTCCGCAGTTCCAATTATGACTCTCGAACAAATAATTCTGTTTAGAATAAAACATTCGTTTACACACAGTTAACTGGTTTCAAGTATTGCTATGTAACACTAACAATTCAATCTAAAATAAGTTCTTTTTTTGCTCACAGTTAAATGGTCAATAAGTACTACCACTATAGGTCAGAATGGACCTCAGATAAGGGCAACGAGAGGATACTCCACATTACCCGAAGCTCCAGTAATGAAGCTTCACTAAAGTTTAGTTTTATATCCAAGACACACGTTGGGGAAGGGTTTTGACCCTCTCTAGAGATTCGGTCGGTGCATTCTACAGCCCAAGCAGACTGGGCTAATATTGTTCGTTAGTAAGTCATTTGGCTTGTTATTATTAATTTAATCGAAAGGTCAGTCTTATTCTTCAAGCTATTTGATCTTATTGGTATTTAGTAGTGATAGTTTGTAAACAATCAGTTTCAAATAACAATTCACAATGTGTACTTTATACGCACTTATACTGGTCCAAGTATTTCTTTTCGATATAAAAAACTTGCAAGAAATTTCATGGTTTCATTTTATTATACCTATTACATATCTTCAAGAAACCATTCTTTTCAAAGTACTTGTTCAATGTTTTTAGAGGGCAAATATTATTAATATAGTTGAATCATTTCAAACAACGCTATTTCGTACTTATTTACAATATAAATGCTTTTAGAGGAAATTTCGTTTAAAATCACATTAAGCATTATTTCAAAGAAGTCTATTTGATCCATAGGAAGGTTTCGTTGTGTTTGGTTCTTTTAAAGGCATTTTATCTCCATATGGGTTATTTAATGCCGAAATTTTATTCGTTTGGAATTTTTTGATAATAATCATGACCACATTTTTAAATATCATTGCAATCATTTAAAAAAAAATCTCGCTGTGTTTATCTAAAATAGTTATTTGATTGCGCACAGTTATATGATATCAAATATTTCATTAAATACGAATACTTTGCACACAGTTATATGGTTTTTAAGGGTTCTTACATAACACTAATATTGCCCAGTCGGTTGGGGCAACAGAATACACCGACTGCACCTACTCAGAAGGGTAAGACCCCCTCAACGAGTGTACTGGATATGACGCTAAACAATTTGATGGTAAGGTTCCTGTGATGTAGATTTGGAGAATGTAGAGTAGCCCTTCATTGCCATCGCTCCCAGGTCCACTCTGTCCCGGAGTGGTAACACCTGATCGGGCCTTATGTATGAGTTGATAGAACTAATCTGCGTATTTACGCTAAAATAAATAACGTGAAATTGAACTATTTTCATATTTAAACTACGTACTTATGATAAACTGAATGGTTTGAAATAGAACTGTTTTTGACATTGAAACTGTATTTACGAGAACTGTTTTTGACAGAGAAACTACTTGCGCTAAACTGAATTGTTTGAATTAGAACTATTTGACTTAACAGAATCGCCTGAAATAGAAATATTTTTGACACCTAGACTGTGTACTTACATTTAAACTGTGTACTTATGATAAATTGAATTGTTTGAAATGGAACTGTTTTTGACATTGAAACTATACTTACATTAAAATGATTTTTTTTTAAATAGAACTATTTTGACATAAACTGTGTGTAAAGAAAAACTATACTTATATTAAACTGAAAGGGTTGAATTAGAATTGTTTGACTTAACTGAATAGCTTGAAAGAGAAATGTTTTTGACGATTAAACTGTGTACTCATGCTAAACTGCATTCTTTGAAATTGAACTATTTATTTGTTTAAAAATGGATTTGGCATTAAATAACCAACAAAGGTTGATATGCCATTAAAGCCAATCAACCAACCAACAAATACTAATAATTCGTACACAATTTTATGGTTTTAAGTAACTATTCTTACTTGAAAAAATCATTTGTTCGCATGTAGTATCAAGAATTCCGTGCAAACACTGACAATTTATATGCAAATTTATGTTAGTAAGTAACTATAACAATTTGATTTTTACAGTTACATTGTTTCAAGTATAGCTATCTAGTACTTATAATTCCAACATAATTTTATGATTGTAAGTACCGTATTTGACGGCATATAAGATACACTTTATTTTTAGTAAAAATTTATTTTAAAATTCTCCGACGTCTTATATGCCACATGTAAGTTTAAAATTCATAATAGTCGGCTGAAATTAGCAACCTGGCAACTCCTATTAGATTAGACTTTAGAGTGACTTTCATTTACCTATTGTCCTTATTCAAAAGGCTATTATGCATATTAAAAGTGATATCATTGATAATATTCATTATATTAATTTCATCACGTTTTATATTAGTACTTCGTTTTTTTTTCTAGATTTGCCTTGCTGAAATTATGGTGTGTCTTTTACACCCGTGCGATTTATATGCCCTCAACTACGGTAACTATTTATATGTGATGACAAAGTTTTGTTTGCACACAGTTTCATGGTATCAAGTAGTCCGGTTCAGTAAGAATAATTTTCAAACAGATCTATTTGACACATCGATAAGAACTAAGGAGGTACTAGCACTCCTGTTCATAGTATTAATGAAGAAGTTCTCTATTCTTCCTAAAATTAGAGCCTCACTATCTTGCGCAGTTTATTGTCCCAAACAGACGATTATATATATATATATATATATATATATATATATATATATATATATAATTCGTGATAGCACGGTGTTTCCTGACTCTCTCTTGCCGTCTGTCTCTTTGCAGGTCCTATGGACAGCATCCAGGGTTCGCACAAAGCTGATGCATGCACATCCTAGCTGGTTAATCAACGTCACTATATATATATATATATATATATATATATATATATATATATATCGTCCCTATATATATATATATATATATATATAGACTGTCTTTTCGGTTTTGAGTGTGACCACCAATTGAGTCTTGTGATTCTCAAGAGGAATTTGTGCGTGAGTTTATCTATAGAGAGCTGAGCTTGCGCCGAAAGCAATTGACTTTTCAAGTTAGGTGCCGAAGATCGAAAGGCACTAAAAAGGAGACGATTGGTCCACACCAGGCTCTTAGTTTTTGCTTCAGAGCTTTCCCTCTCCTCGATGGGTTGCTGCCACTGTGGCTAACGAATCCACACCTACCCCCAAATGGAGTACACTCGTGTATATCATGATGCGGTTTTATATAAGATTTTTCAATTGTCTTAGATGGGTTTCTTTCAATATAGCTTAGGAACCCCATCTGCCCAAAATATATATAAATATACATCCTAGGCTTCGTTGAAAAGTTCATAAGCTGTTTAACATACTTTTATTGAAGGCAACCAGATGAGGTTAATTTTTCAACATGATTCCCCTTGCGGTCCACACACTTCTTCCATCAGTGTTTCAGTGGTTGGATCTCATAAGTAAAAGTCACCAACATCAGATATGACGTTTTCATCAGCCTTACCCACGTATCTATCTATCTATCTATCTATCTATCTATCTATCTATCTATCTATCTATATAATTCCTACCGCTATCTGGGCACTTTTGCGCTGTTGCTACTTAGTAATTTATTCTCTTTATTATTACATCGGTCATCGTCACACACAATTCCTTTTCGAATCAGTCCCCACCCAAAGTTTAGGCATTGTAAATATTAACCTTAGCATAGCAGGAGACAGAAAGCTCTATAAATGTGTTGGGTGCCTCCACTACGCTGTCCGAGCAACCGCCGAGCCGGAATGGGCGATGTAAACTGAAAACGCTTACAGTACCATTCGTCAAATTTTTTTCGCCATTTTTAATTTTCCCCACAGCAGTGGTTAACCAAACTGAAGAATTCCTGCTAATTTCTTAGTCTGTTTAAGACAAATGTCTTAATGCTGCGATGACTGGCTCCTCTGGTAAATATGCACGTTTAACTTTCTCTAAATTGGTTTCGTTTATAACTTTATGCAATTTGATAAATGATATTTTTCTTCGAATTGCATGTGACTCGTGAGAGTAAGATATTTTAGCGCAAAGTTTATGGTGATTGAAAAAAAAGAAACCGGTTATTAGTTTGGGAATTTTAAAAATGTAGTTTTTTTTGGATGATGTTTATGATTAGACAGTAGCTATCGATCTAAATATAACGCGAATAAAGAATTCTTCGTATACTGATAATATATCAACGCCATTTAAGTTTTAAATGTTGTAATGTGCTCACAAGACAAATACGAAAAGTTGATTGGTTGTTCTTACAGTATACGAAGATTTGTTGGGTTATTTTCCGCTGAAGACCGTCTCTTTTTTGGCATTTATGTAGTTTAGTTTCTGGTAACTAATGCTGTTGAACATTTGGAAAAAGTATAGCGTCAAGGAACTATTCTTACAACAAATTACGCTCAGTTGCATTGTTTTTTATATTCTTATCAATTTCAAGTATTTCAAGTGATTACATTGTTTTAATTAATTAATCAAGTAATCACTTAATTAATAATAATAATGATAATACGACTGCTTGGGGAAGGTGATTCACTGAGAATTGTGCAAGGCGTTGTAATTTGACCATACTATTAAATAGTACATGCATACACTAGAATCCGTCAAGGAGAATAAGACGCTTAAAATTCTCTAGAATTTTAAAATACGAGTAGATCCCGGTCAGAAGATCAGACATAATGATAATAAAAAAGAGACCTTTTCTCTTTTGAGGACTTTGCCGTTCCAGCGGACCATAGAGGGACAATCGATGAAAGTGAAAAAAGAGACAATTACTTAGACCTCAAAAGAGAACTAAAATAAAACTGTCGAACAAGAGAGTGACGGTGACATCAATCGTAACTGGCGCACTTGGAACGGTAACAGATGAGTGTGAAAGAAGACTGAAAGATTTTGAAATTGGAGGACAAACCGAGACTACAGCTGGGATACTCAGATAAATCCTGGAGACCTATAAGACTTGCCGTTACTCAGACTTGTGATTAACTCGCAAGGAGTTCACAGTAAACAATTATAGCATCAAGTAATTATTCTTAATACAAAGGATTTGCACAATTATATGGTTTCAAGTATTCTTCTCTACTAGAGAGAATTGCTGTTGCTTAGTAGCTAACGAGTTGAACAGCGACATCACAATAAGTGAGTTCAAAGGCGAGTTGCGTTATTAAAAGCAATTTCAGAAAGTTGGGAAACCTTATCCTCCAAGCTACGGGTCAAATAGGACCATTACTTTTCTTCTGCAAGGATAAACTTTTCATTAAATAACCCACGAAGGTTGGTATGACTTTAAACAAAGAAAACAAACCAAATCAGATAAAACCAATCCACAAATGATAATTTCCACTCAGTATCAAGTATTTCAAGCAAATACATGATTTTGTGTAGCTACTAAAATGCCTAATGGGTAGAGTATTCGACAATGGCCCGGAAAACCGGAGTTCAATCCCAGATCGAATCATACCGAAGACTCAAAAAATGGTACTTTGCCTTAGCATTATAAAATCCGAAAAAAGAGTAAAGTGGAGCAATCCAGGAAAAGGAGTTGATGCTTATCCTACACTTCGGTGTAGTCGCTATTGAAAAGGCAGCCTTCGGGTCATCCTCGGTTACCGTCACCAATTTACTTTACCAATGATAGTAAGTAAAAAAGTAAAGTTGACGACCGTAGTTTAGGGCGATCAGAAGGCTCCCTTTTCAATAGCTACTACACTGAGGTGTAGGGGAGGGGGCTACTCCTTTCCTAGGATTGCTCCATTTTACCCTCGATACGTACCTTATATTGCTGAGGGTTAAGCAAGGAGGTATCAAATACCATTTGATTGAACCCAGGTCTCCCGGATCATTAGCGAACACTCTACCCACTAGGCCAATGAGCTGGTTCATTTACCAATAATAATCTATTGTAAACAATTATAGCTTTAAGTAAATATTCTTAATACAATTAATTTTTACACCGTTGTATGGGATTAAGTATTCCTGTCTACATGATCCATATGAAGGGCTCTAACAGGTAATACCAATGAGGCAGAGAGATAATAGTAACGAAGAGGGGACTCTCTAGAACTGAACCCTCATCGAAGGATAACTTTTTTGGGAGTAAGTCTTACCCTTACATAAGAGATCTAGTTGGTGTATTTTACGCCCCAGTGACATGAATTGATACAAAGGTCTGATAGTGTAGAAATCCTTTAAGATGCAATAACTCTTTTTTCGATATTCAGTCAAATCAATTAACTGAGTAGATGGGATTTTCGTTTGCTACGAGAAATGATTATCAAGTTTTTGTTCATTTGATCATTTATTCATTTCCGGTAAAAAAAAAAAAAAAAAATTCTTACGTCTTTTACTTTAATTCAGAAGGTAACTTTTTAAAAGGCATAATCTTCAAACATTCGGTTCAAAACTTGTTAAATATCATTACGCTCGTGATCTCCATACTTCGAAAGTAAAAATCGTGTAATATCTGCGTCTTCCTATGAATTGCTAAATTAATTCAAACAAAACACAGGAAATTATTAATCAACTAACCAGTTTCTTTTATTATTGATGATATTAGATATTTAAAAAAAAGTTTTTGAAAAAATTTAGAAACTTTTACTAAAAGTAATCTTAAGAACAACATTTTTATATTTTCAATTAATGTTTTAAATATTGGCTGTTGAAATTTCCGCACAAAAACAAAATGAGCATAAGTATATTTGGTAGAATCCTAAGTTTATGAGGTAGGATTAAAAAGAGTTTTTGATCCTACGTTATATACCGAGGATTATATAACTATGCGAATAGTAAATCGATTCCGAAAATCTTTGCTAATTCCCAATCACACATGCATCGATGCACAGTTTGTGCTAGGTTAACGTTTCATCGTCGTATATATATGTAAAGAGATTTTAAGCAAAAATGGATGACTCGTGAATCCTTGTAACCGCCCTCTATTATGATATTGACGTTTCTGTTTAAGAAAGAATATTGGATTCTAATTAACATTCCATAGCTAAGCCAATTTCATTAAGTATTTTGATTATTAAGATATGACTCTTTGCCCGAAGTTAGACCCAACAAAATTATTAACAATTTTCAAATTGAACTGGAAATTGGTTTATTTTTAGTTTGGGAATTTAAAGTGTATTCCACGATAAAAACAATATACTAACCGATTGGACATCGTTTTAACAAACGTCTGCGATCATATTAAAGCTTCAGTCTAGAAAGAAGTAGTGAATTGTAATTAACATTGCATAGTAATTTCCATTACATAGAAAGTTCACCAATTGTCCAGAAAACCTCTTTGTTCAATAATTTAGAAGAATTTAAGAGTATTTCTCTAAGAAGCATATTCTATTTAGGATATGCGAAGTAAGGTTCATAAATAAGTTTAACCAAACCATGGTTTTAAACCAACGGAGTTATGGATCGAGTTACACAAGTCCATAATGTATCATTTTAGATTTTGTACTTACTCTTCTACAATACGATCAAGCACTGTTTTAATATTTTCTTACAAAATTAGTATTATCATTACTATTAACAACAATACGTATATATGTATAAATAAATCAACACACACACACACACACACACACACACACATATATATATATATATATATATATATATATATATATATATAAACCAATGTATTGTATCTTAGGTAAGGATCTACATACCTGTTCATGGGTTCTCGTTCAAATTAGGCGCGCTCGTAGTTATCTGACTTCCTGGAAAGAAAATAGAGAGAGAGTAGATAAGCTTAGATATGGAAGCATTTTATTGTAATTTTTTTTTTCTGGTGTTAATTTTATTTACTCTTTGTTTTCTTGGATTTTCTCATTTCTGTTTTACGTCTTATTAATTCCAGAGAAAAATCCTCGCCTTCTTGGTTACTTTCGTCCCTGTTTGGAAAACCCAGACGCCAATGTACATTGTCTTTTGCCGTCAACAGGGCAGGCAGTTACCTATCTCAGCCGCACAGCGAGCCTCAAGCCATTTTGGTACATAGTAATACTGGATTCTGCTCACACAGGGTTTATTAGTTATGGCTCGCAGGCGTACAGCAGTTACAAATATAAGGATTGATACGAAGAGTTATTAAAGAGACATCACGTCTTTAAAATAATGCACTTTTTTGTGTATGAAACGAAAGTTGCGTTAGAGTATTTTACACATTTTTATTGGCTTCTTTTCATTTAGTTTTTAATCGTTTGCTTGTGATCTAAGAACTTGATCACTCACATTTGAATATACATTATGCCGTAGAGGAAAAGTAAACTTACCAGCAAGATTAATCGGTGTTTTTCGGGTTAAAATAGCTGCTGATATCACCATCGGCTTTTTGGTTATATACCGACGAGTTAATTAAATCAGTTGATTACAGAATTATATATATTTATACATACATACATATATATATATATACATATATATATATATATGTGTGTGTGTGTGTGTGTGTGTGTGTGTGTGTGTACGTTCGTGTCTGCATGTGTGAAATAACAAAAGTGAAGCGAGTGCATTCTTGTCTGGAATGTAACACGTGGTTAGAAAATAAGATTTGTTTTTCTTACCGTATACTTCGCAATCATGGGGGAATTTTCAGTTTTTGTTCTTATTGAGAGTTTCGAGCTAGCGTGGTTGAATTTTTACTTTTAATAATGGAAAAAATAATATAAATAAAATTTTACTCAAATGGTTGAATATATTTACCCTATCGTTACCTATATCACACCACGCATTGAGCCTGAAGAGACACATTTTTGTCGGTTTGTTTTCTATGTTTAATAGTATCGAACGACGAGGGCTATTTAATGCCCAAACCATCCTTGCTGAAGAACAGCAGTGATACTATCTAACCCATAGTCGAGGGCATAAGGGAGTTTAGTACCTTTCCGAAAGTAAACGTAGTAGCACGACTGGGGTTCGAACTCACTGATAAAAGAGAAATGGTGCTCACATATGCCACAGATTTTCTTGAACAAAACTCATTATATATATATATATATATAATGTGAAGCGCTTGTGGTGTAATGGTTATAGTTGTTCGACCTGGGTACGCTGATGTGGGTTCAAAATCTTTGACGAAGCTGTTTGCATTTCAAAAAGCATAATACATAGGAGAAAGGTCTGCATCCAATTTTTCTTCCTCTAGATATGGATAAATGCTGGGGCAGACTGGGCTCTTTAACTTTCTTATGGCGACAGTTTTAAGAAAATGATTTTGGATTCAAATCTATAAAACTCCACTTGAAATTTTGACCTTGTATCGCATCCTGCTTTTTTGGAGTGGTTGGTATATATATATATATATATATATATGAATAAACATGTTTTTAAAAGATTTTTTCCAAAAATAAAAAAGGCTCAACATCGAAGAAGAAGATAAACCTAAAACAAATTGTCGTCCACCCACCCGTGTGGCTACCTCATGACCGAGAGTTCCATATATTTTTGGAATAGAAGGAAAAATTATAATCATCAGATGAGAAAAATCTCATATATATATATATATATATATATATATAGGCATATATAGAGAAACACACACACACACACACACACACACACACACACACACATATATATATATATATATATATATTACACATTTATGAATGTGGACTCATACATTATTCGGATATCTGATATATTTCTAATTGATTGTCATTTTGTAGAAGATGTTATGAAACTACTGAGTGATGACTTATGCTTTGCTGATGAAAATAAACTATTTTCTGTTTATTTTGATGGATTGATTATTTGATTGATGTTAACGACATGTCTGTCCGTCCATGGTCATATTATGCCGTAAGGTTAGAGAATGACGTTCATTTTGCATTCACATTTTTTTTTGGTAGTTGTTTCTTATGAACTTTCTTGTACATGGTCCGATCCAGTACGAATCATTTTCAAAATAGATGCATTTGACCCAGACATGGGACACTTACAAGTATCACAATTTCGGATCTGAGCAGAGCTGAGAGTAATGACATACTTCGCTGATCTCCAGAACCGGATCCTCACCATTAGATGCTGTTTATTGTCATACCGAAGACACCGCTTTTTGCAGAAGGTCATGGTTCTTACCCCGCTGCAGGAGATACATTTGCTATATTCTAAAGCCTGTTATCAAGTTGATGTCAATTCGGTTCCATTAACAAAGTAGAATAGCCGTTGCACGTCTATGTGATATCACTTACAAGGCTTGAAATTATGGAGAGTTTAATAATTCGTCAACGAGCAGGATGCGATAAAAGGTCCATTTTTTACGCGCGGTTTAACAGATTTAATTTCAGCGTTTTCCGTCTACTAGACTGGTTGCCTAACCAAAGCTTAAGAACCCAATCTGCCTTACCGTTCATCAATAGTTGGAGGGGGAATAATTGGATTTATACCTTTCCCTCAAATCTGAAAAAAAATGCTTGCGTGTACCTATTCATTTAACAAAAATTAATGTTTTTATTCTTATTATAGTTTGACTGTATTTTTCTTTTTATTTTGGTCCAGTCGGCTCGGGCTGCATAATACACTGACAGCACCGCTACAGAGGGGTAAGACTTCCCCAACGAGTGTCTTGGATATAATAGTAAACAATCTGATGTTGAGTGTCCAGTAATGTTGGAGCTTTGGGGAATGTAGAGTACTTCTTTATTGCCATCGCTCCCAAGTCCACTCTGACCCAGAGTTGTAGCATCTGATTGGGACTTATCTATGGGTCAAACAGAAGTAAAATCTGTAAATACACGAAAGTAAATGGTTTGAAATGAACTTTTTTTCATTTAACTGTGTGTAAACAAAAATCTGTGTTCTTATGCTCAACTGAATTGTTTGAAATAGAACTGTTTTTGTCATTTAAACTGTGCACTTATGTTAAAATGAATTGTTGAAAATAGAACTATTTTGACATTCAACTGTATGTAAACAGAAAACTATACTTATGCTAAACTGAATTGTTTGAACTAGAACTCTTTTTGACATTGAAACTGTGTGTTTATGCAAAACTGAATTGCTTGAAATGGAACTGTTTTGACATTTAACTGTTTGTAGAAAAAAACTATACTTATACTAAACTGAATTGCTTGAAATATAACTGCTTTTGATATTTAATCGGTGTACTTCTGCTAAACTGAATTGTTTGAAATAGAACTGATTATTTGTATAAAAATGGATTTGGCATTAAATAACCAAGAATGGTTGATATGCCATTAAACCAAACCAAACTTAATTTTTTACAATTGAAAAATTAAATTAAATTAATGTTTGTTACCGGTTTTCTTTTTATGAAATATTGCACGAAAATGATTTATTATCCTTCAACCACTAACGGGATGCGACACAAGGACAATTTTTAAACAGATTAAGTTTGTTTGAATTCAGAGTTTTCCTTCTCCAACATAACGTACAATGGCTGAAAAGTCCAATCAGCCATGCTATTTATCCAGAGCTAAGGAAAAAAGACATAAATTCTCACCTTTATCAATGTCATCAGCTTAAAGGGAAACCGCAGCTGCTTCATTCAAAATCTCAAAATCGGCTCGTCTATTTCCAAAGACTTATTGATTTGTAATTAATTTATGAAGCCTATTTTTAGGTGTCCCAGCTTTGACACGAAACTGCATTTGATGGTGAGGCTCCAGTTCTGGAGATCTAAGCAATGTTGAATACACTTTCATTTCCATTACTTCCTGGTCTACTCTGAAGAGTACCATTTCTATGTCTATAAAAATGTTATTTTAGATGAAGCATTTTTAGTGTAAAATGAAGTGAAGTAGACAAAATTTTGCAAAACTAAAAAAAGAATCCAAAATCTCTTTCTCTTTCTTTCTCTCTCTCTCTTTCTTTCTGTCTCTGTCTGTCTGTCTCTCTGTCTGTCTCTCTCTTCCCATATATATGTATGTTTAAACGGAGTTATACTGGTTTGAAATAAGAGTTTTCATTCTCCCTAATCAGTTACTCTATCAAGGCTAAAGGGGGCTGTGTGTCCTTGCTGCAGGAATTCGGCTAAAACAGATATATTTGCAAGATAGGCTTGATCGTCTGCATAATCGGCATCAGTTATAATTTCTGCGGAATGTCGTTGGCTTATTGCCTTTTTTAAGGTGATCATTTATAAAAAGATTCACACTTTAGAGTTTCTTTTAAAAAAGTAATTTGTCTTTTAAGCTATATATATAGTCATCCACAGACAGATCTGTTTCGTTCTATCAGAACTCATCAGTGTGGCTAGACTGTATCTTCCCGTAGCTGGGATCGAAACCCGGTTGACTCAAACGTCAAACCAAAGCTTCTAACCATTCAGCCACGAGGAGATATTAGCTGCGAAGTAAATTTTAAACGGTTATGAGTCACAATTACTATTGTTTACATACATCCATTCAACGGTAGCCGAGACCTAAATTCAACTACGAAGAGGCTTGCAATAGACGCTAATGGCAACACGATTACTTCTTCGCCAGAGAACTCAACCCCACGGGGGTAGGGGAGTATATATCTCTATAGTGATATATATATATATATATATATATATATATAGCACCGTTTTAGAAAATAAAATATACCGTCAAATATATCAGCATTTTCTTATTTCGAATGGGAAATTATGCAGACAAAACGGATGTTCTTAGGTTTTATTTATTACCAAACTCTACCGTGATGAAACTAAGGAGTCAAAAAAAAATTTGCCAAGTCGATTTTCTAAACGAAATATACCAGGATTTTTATATCTTTTGCGGAATATTATACATTCAAAACGAATATCATCAAGTATTATTCATTAACTAACTCAGTATCGCAGAAACTTTGTAACCAAAAGTAAAATGACCGGAATCTTGTAACAATAAGCGTGTATAATTACATATAATAGTTGGCGACCGTAGTTGAGGGCGACCCGAAGTGTCCCTTTACAACAGCTACTACACCTTGATATCGGGGAGGGCCCAAATCCTTTCCCTGGATTGTTCCACTTACCCTTGATACATACCTTATATTACTGGCAGTAAACTAAGGTGGCATCAAGTACTATTTTTTTGAGTCTTTAGCATGACTCGACTTGGGATTAAAACCCCAATCTCTCGGGCCATTAGCGAACACTACTCAGACGGCCGATGTGTTGGTACAGATGAATACGTATGAGGTGTACTTACCTTTTTTTAAATATCAAATATTGTATAGCGTTTGGTAATAAATAATACCTAATAATATCCATAATGAATTTAACGCGTTAGTTTTTTCATATTCCCTGAGTCCAACAGAGTTGAAGAATATCGAGACTCTTTTGATTTTTTTTGACGCCTGCTGTAGAGCGATGGTTGATAATATGATCCTGAACAAATTGAACCGACGGGTACTACTATTGAATCTTAATTTGTTAAGCATTTGTTTTCAGAAGTGCAAAGAAATATATGTATATATTAATCTGAAATAGAAGAAATCAGTAGTTTCATATACGTCTGTTATTTTTCGGTTTCTTTCCTTATCCACCCTTTATTTCTATTTTTTTTTTTTTTTTTTTTTGCAATGATGAACTTACCAGCCTACAAGAGCAAGGTTACATCAAAGCGTCTAATTCTTCAATTTCGACCTGTTTGGTTTGCTGGCACGGGTAAGCGTCTTGAAAATCTACCCTTCAATGCGAAAAAAACAAGTAGAGAGAGAGAGAGAGAGAGAGAGAGAGAGAGAGAGATGAGAGAGAGAGAGAGAGATGAGAGAGTGTGAAGGAGAGAAAGAGATGAGAGAGAGAGAGAGTGATGAGAGAGTGTGAAAGAGAGAAAGAGATGAGAGAGATGAGAGAGAGAGAGAGAGATGAGAGAGAGAGATGAGAGAGTGTGAAAGAGAGAAAGAGATGAGAGAGAGAGAGAGAGATGAGAGAGAGAGATGTGAGAGTGTGAAGGAGAGAAAGAGATGAGAGAGAGAGAGAGAGATGAGAGAGAGAGATGAGAGAGTGTGAAAGAGAGAAAGAGATGAGAGAGAGAGAGAGAGAGAAAGAGAGAGAGAGAAAGAGAGAGAATCTCGACGGACAGGATGTTTAGACTCAAATAAAATAAAGGAAGAAAAAAAAGAAAAAATTCTCCATCACAACTATTACCACCATGATTTGCTTACGTATAAAATATTACTTATTAAAATGTAAGTTTTCTTATCTCAAGTCTCATCTATTTTATTCATTTTTTCTGTTTTGTTTTGTACAGATTTTTTGCGTTTGGTCAGATGTAATTATCCTGCTTACTGCGCATTGATGTATATACAGTTAAAACACAACATTATGACCCCGATTAAAAGTTTGGTTTATAAAGGATAAAACACTTCTTGTCTCATATACAACTATGTTATGATAATTCATTGCAAATTTCAAGCAATCATTGTAAGTAAACCTTACTGGTTAGGCCAGGTGGTTAGAA
Organism: Sepioteuthis lessoniana; assembly: GCA_963585895.1. Taxonomy (NCBI): domain Eukaryota; kingdom Metazoa; phylum Mollusca; class Cephalopoda; order Myopsida; family Loliginidae; genus Sepioteuthis; species Sepioteuthis lessoniana. Next base: position 42,211,927 of record OY757907.1, on the reverse strand, counting down.
TACAAACCTGGTGGCCACGAGGCCTGTACTTTAAGCTGATTTTTTTTCAATTGTTCTGGAATATAGTCAATCTCTATCTACTAAGGAATAAAATTTATTGACAAGAAAAAAAAGTTTGGCTTGTTCAATTTTTTAACGGAATATCAACTCCTAATGGGTCATCTGATGTTGAAATTTGATTCATTTGTAAATGTTTGATTATAATCATCTCTATTTAGATTTTTAACGATTCATTGCGATCACTTTTTAGTAGTAGATTTTAATCGATAATAATCATTTATAAGGTATCAATTATTCCAATCTAATCTTATTACAAAAGAAATTTTGTGTCTTTCTGTCTGTCAGTCTGTCACAAAAACTACGTTTCCACCTCATAATTCACTAAGTTATTGACGTTATATCCTTATTGATTCTCTAATAATCATTAAGAATATAACGTAAGTAACGAAGGGAATCGTAAAGTCGATGGTGATGCAGTTTTAGTAACAGAGAGATTGACAGATGATCTCGATAACATTACTTTGTGTTATACTCAGGACGCCTAAAAATGTATCTTCAACTTAATTACAAATGAACGTTGTGTGACGGTTATCTTCTTAGAAAATCAATTCGACGAGCCGAATTCAATTTCTGGACGAAGCTGTTAATGTATAAATAGTAGGGCAGACTGACTATTCTCCATTGGTAAGGCAATTGGTTTAGGTAAAGAAAAACTTTCGTTTATTTAACTTTTTTGGTTTCATGGTATATCAACCCTTGATGGTTATTTAATGCCAAATCCTTTAAATATATATATATATATATATAATTTTTAAGTGAATAGTTTGTATGTAACTTTATTTTCAAACGATCCAGATACCATTTCCTTGTACACTGTTTAATGGTTTTAAGTATTGCTACTTAATATTAGTAATTCTATGTATCCATTATTCCAATCAAATCTACTATTAAACATTTGTTTGATCCCAGATACTTGGTTTCATTGGTTTAGTTTGGTTCGGTTTGGTTTGATTAAGTTTTATGGAGAACCAACACTTATATATATATATATATATATATATATATATATATATATATATATATATATATTGCAGGATTCGCGGAAAGGTTTTAGTTTTCTTTTAACCTACTGACTGCGTATCCCTTGATTTTTTTCAAGGGGTCGGACGAGGTTGGCCTTTTCTCTCTTTTTGACCTATAATTTTTTCTTTTCCCCCGGGCGGTGATTCGAGATATTTTATCTCTTGTTCCTGGCGGTTTTTTTTTTCGTTTTTTTCTGGTACCGTGAATGCTGGTAGATATTAGATTAGTAAATATATATATATATATATATATATATATATACTTGTTAGCGAATAATTTGTAGGGAAGATTGTTTTTAACAAACAAGAGTTTATTAGTTTGCACATAGTTACAAAGTTATCTTGTTTCAAGTACTTTCATCTAACTCTAATAATTCTATCTAATATAAATCATTTGTTTGCAAACAGTTAGTAATATTAATAATTTTTTGAACAGTTCTATTTGATGCATTCTTTTGACTAATAGGTACTACCACTCCGGACCAGAGTGGACAAGAGAGTACTCTATATTTTCAAAACTCCAAGACTGAGGTCTCGCCATTAGATGCAGTTTAATATCTTACACATGACACTAAACTGTTTCAAATATTGGATATACTCTGAATTCAAACCAGTAGTAAAATATATGATAAAAACAACGTATGGTTAAAGGAATAAAGAAAGTGACAACTGGTCAAATAGAGGCACTTGTGAAAATATCTGATATCAGAGACATGCTCTTTGTTAGAGAGCTATAACAGTTACTACGACGTGCACAACAGGAGAAGCTGGTGTCATTTGATGGTTATTTGCGCAGAAATGAATATTGGCAAGTCGAGTTCAAATCCTGGCCGAAGCTGTTTATGTTTATTTCAGCCTAATATCCTCGTATTTGTTATGTCCTCTTTTTGTTATATCCTTTTTATACAATCTTCTCTTGAAAATTTATGAACCTAGAACATATACAAAATTAATACAATATTACTATTTACAGATCAAATTCTGTTCGGTAATTCATCTGATAGCTTCCAAAAATGCCTTCTTAAATTTTTTTTCTTACCGTTATTTCTGAAAGCATTCATTTTTTTTTTTTTTTTTTTTTTTTTTAACTATAATACTGTTTTTGATCTTATTTGGCAATTCTTTTTCAAAAGATATATTCCTCTCTTAGCAAATAAATAAAATAAAATAAAATAAAATAAAATAAATATACAGTTGTTTATCTGTCTTATTCTCTCAAATCTATCTTGACAGTAAATTTACAAAATAAAAAAAATGTCGGCCACAAAAAATAATTTCATTCATTATTTTGAAAGTTTCATTTAAATCACTTCTCAGTCTTCTTGCAACAGAGTTAATCCTAATTCCAACCATCTCTGGTCATAACTGTAATCTTTGACTCTTTTTGTCATCCTTCTTTGTATGATCGCTAGTCTGAGTATTACACTCAATTTTTTTGCTTAATATATGTTGCTTAATATGAGTACAAGGTTAATATTTTGAGATCCAATAAGAAATTCTTCTTTCTATGCTGAATTCTAATTTCAAATTAACTTTGAAATTCGACCATTTATTTCCATCCATGTCTGTTATTTCTTTCGATAATTTTCTAACAAGTGATTTAACACCATCCACAAATAGTTCTGTTTCTGATTTTATTTCATTAGGTAAATTATTTATGAATATTAAAAACAACAAAATTCCCACAAATGATCCCTAAGAAAAATATGTTTCAGAAAATTGTTACCAATTTTTACTTTGATTGTTCTATCTGTCAAAAATATCTGACAATATTAACTATTTTTTTTAGAAATACATGTTTTTTATTTTCACGAGTAAACAATTAGATATCGTGTCAAATAATTTTCTAAAATCTAAATATATAATATCCACATTATTCTTTCTATTAAATATTCATTTATAATATCCATACTTTAAAAAATATTAAATAATGCTGATTTACCATAAATAAAACCATGTTGATTTCAATTTATATCTACCCTATATATTTGATAAGTGATTTCTAATCAATTTTCAATAAGCTTCCACAAGACACATGTTAGAAAAACAGGTCAATAATTACGTTTTGAATGTATCAAACCTTTTATATTTAGTGAAATTATAATTGCTGTTTTTCGGATATATGGAATCATTTCATATTGTATACATTTCTCATTTTTCATTTTTCTCATTTCTCATTTTTATTTGATTAATATTTCAATATTAGGGCATTTATTTCATTATGTTGCATATTTTTATTAAAAGTATAGAACATGATGAAAAGTATTTATTATCATCAACTTTTATCAATTTGGATAATCAAAGTTTTATTTCTTTGGCTCTTATTTTTAGTTAATCCATATCTTTTTCTGTTGTGGACCAAACTCTTCCAAAAAATAAACAGATTGAAACAATTTTGCTAGCTCACAAGTTGTTTAAACTCTTATGTCCATTAATTCACCTGACTTCACATTTTTCTTGCCGTACTAACATTTTCGAGAATTTTAGTTGTGGAATTTAAATATTTAAAATAAGGTTTACAATTGTATTCAATATTCTTAACAATTTAATTTTTGTTTCAAATCTTCATTACTTCCAATTTTTCTCCTTTTGCACACTTAAAACATTTAAATAGTTTTCCATACTACGTATAATTCTAAAAAAAAAAAAAAAACAAGCTTTATCCTTTTCTTTTACTAGATAGCCGATTACTTTGCCAAGGCAATTTTTCTAATGGATCTCCTTATTTAAAAACGTTATATCTTTCTATGATTGATAAAATCAATTATGGAAAATTTATCAATAATATTTTCCATTATTTATTTTCTCTTTCAATCTAATTTTTTCCATAATTTTTGTTCTGTTATTTTGTTCCTCATCGATTCAATGTTAGTGTACAGTATCTCCAAATTTTCTGTTTTTTTTTCCATTGCTTTTCCATTGTTATTTTGATTTTCTGTTGTTTTATTTCTAATATGTTCTATTCATCTTCCTTCTTATCTTTCTCCTCCTTTCTATTTTTCAAAAACAGATTCTCTTTCTCGTATGTCAGGATTAATCCATAAATTCTTTTCTCTTTCATTTTCGACTTTCCTTCTAAACTTATGGTCTTGTAGAAATTTTACATTTTTTTCATGTCTTCGTGTGGCCATTATTTGTCTGTTTCTATTATTCTTTCTCCTAGACTTATTGCTCGAATATACTTTTTTATGTTTCCTTTTCATAATTGATTAAATAAAAATACCTTCATTTAGATTTTCTTTACTTTTTTACGTCTATCATGTTTGATAATATAATATTGTTATAACGATTTATTGTTCTCTCATATTTATCTCTATAATGTTCCATTCTTTTTAAAATGGATTTTCGAGCGTGTTTTCCACGATTTCATTAGCTATTTCTTTCTGCCTCTTATTGCTATATCAGCTAAGTTTTTATTCATCTCTTCCTTTTGTTAAAAAAAATAATTAAAAAAAAACAACAACAGAAAGTCTATCAATGATTTTTAAATCTTCCCTATTATTTTTGGTATAAAGCTTGAAATTTCTTTTTTGATATCATATTTGATTTTACATTAAAATTTTCTTGATCTTCCGTCATTTTCGGATTTTCTTTATTTTGTTTCAAATACAAAACAATTTGGACATTTTCAATCGTATATCTTACCCCATAATGTCTTAGTGAGTCCTTTTATTTAGGATGCCACCATATGTTGTAACACCAACAGTTTATAAAACATTTCTCTGTTCTTTTTCCGTCTTCGCATGGACAAAGTGTGAACATTTTTTAAGTGGAAATCTTGAAGCTATTTTTTCTTTTTTGAAAAATAAAATAAATAATTAATGAATAAAGTCCTACCTTTAGAGCCATAGCTAAGGGAATTCCTCGTACAAGAATGCTTCAATACAACTGTAAGTGCCTTCAGGTAATATACGTGCGATTGTAAGCACATTGAAATCGCTTATATAAAATAGAAAAACGTTTTGCAAAGGTTTCAAAATACAATCAATAGAAAACCTAGTTAAGCTTACTTTTTTGTTTTTGGTATCTAACTTGACTTTCCTATCATTATTTTCTATGTTCAAATTTAACACTTTTTTTATTACTGAATTCTTTAGATTTTACTCATTATTAAGGAATAAAATCAAAACACTGCTTGTCACGTGCTAATAAAAAAGCAGGATTAGAACTTAACTTATGATAATTTACCACTTACAGCCATATGGCTTCTTTTATGTTTAATCGGAGCCACAATTCGTCTCAAAATGAGGGAGATTATTTACATATGTTATAACCATAATATATATATATATATATATATATATATATATATATATATGTAAAAGCCAACAAAACTATTCATGAGAACGATATATAGACGTTATATATATATATATATATATATATATATATATATATATATATATATATATATAAAACGTGTATATATCTTTCTCATTAATAGTTTTGTTGGCTTAAAATTCAATTTTCTGGAAGGATTTTTCATTCAATCATTTAAAGCAATTTTCCATTATTGTACAAAAGAACGATGAAATTTCTTCTATTTAAAAGAATTATTGGAAATTTGTTATATTTGTATGTGACAATTTACTCTTCAAAAATTACCCCCCTACATTTTAAACGCAATTTCCAGTTTGAATAGAATGTTTCTTTACCAGTAAACTACTCCCAATAAACAGCAACAAAACGTTGGTAGACCATTCGATATACTAGATAGTTTCATTTCTTTGTTTTTAAAGAAACGCTTAAAGCATTGGATTCGACAGCTATTAAACTCGTTGTTAAGTCACATCCATTTCATTGAATTTCTATAATAATTAGCAGTAAAATAAATAAATGAATAGAAGTACTCTGTAATTAATATCTAATGTTTATCTCCGTGGAAAATGATAATGACACGAATGGCACCAAAGCAGATCACAAACTATTATTATTACTTTTAAACTGGTAATTGATTTTTAACGCCACTGCGCTAACAGAAAATTGCAGACTTCACATTATTATTATTATTATTATTATTATTATTATTATTATTATTATTATTATTATTATTTACTTACTTACTTATTTGCTTTCTCCTTGAGAGTCTTTCATATCAGTGTTAGCTGATAATCTTTCATTGAAGTTTGAGGGACAACAAGTCTTCTCACGTCTCCAGGACTCAACTAAGTTTTCTGTTCGTTCTCAATGATGCAGTAGTTTGGATAGTTTCGAATCATCCTCTTATTTTCAAGTCCTCCAGTCCCTCTAATAATCCTTTGGTGACTGTATCAAAAGCAACAATCACGATTGGTGTAATTATCACTTTCATGTTCCATAGTTTGTTTTTTTTCAATTCCCTAGCGAGGCCAAGGTATTTATCCTTCTTTTAACTTTCTTTCAGTTTTATTCTGTGGTCAGCCGGAACAGCAAAGTCCACAATTTTGCCATTTGGCTTTTTTGTTGTTGATTTTTATAAGGTCTGGTCTTCTGGCCGAGATTAGGTGATCCGTTTGTATGTCAAAGTCCCATAGAAGTTTATGTATGTCATTCTCGAGGACAGATGCTGGGTTGTGCATATACCATTTGTCCGTATGATCAGTTTTAAATTTCTTGTACATCTTCCAGGTGATCACGTTGCCGACCCAGTCGTTTCTAGTCTTATACTCCTTCTATGCTAATTTGCTACATTCGCTTATTATGTGTTTAATAGTTTCGTCTCTATTACTTCATAATCTACATTTGCTATTTTGTTTCGTCATATCTATTTTCGCTTTGATTTGATTGGTTCTTATGACATTGTTTTGTGCTGATGTTAGGAGAGATTCAGTTTCTCTCTTAAAGTTTCCTTTTTTTTTTTAGCCACATCCAGGTTCTCTCGTGTGAGATATTGTTTATTATTCTTCCCATTTTTCCCCAGTTATTGTCATTCTGTTGGTCTTCGTGTTGTCAGTATGGTTTCTGGTGGCCGTAATCATTCTTCCTTCGTGCTTTTCTATATAATCCTCAGGTCATATCGATGCGTAAACGTTGTCTTCAATGCTGGCAAGTTCTCTTCCACTCCCCTTTCTTGATACATACAGTCTCTCAACTTCGTCTCTTGGATGTAATGTCTTAGGCATGGTCATTAGTTTTCTTGTTCTTTGGTCCACTTGCTTAAGTTGTTTTCTTGTCCACTTAAAAATTGTCCTAAATATCTAACGAGAAGTACAGCCCAGGTATTTATTCTTTTGATTAGGCTTCTGCAACATAGTTTTGTCTCGATTAGCTTTCTGGTTCTCCTGATATATTCTTTCTTATTTTTTTTTTTATCTCCACTTGTTTGATGATGTCAGCTTCCAAGATAACCTTGTATTTTTAGGTTTCCTTTTCTCCGAGCGGTCTAATATTGTTTTGATTTGGCAGTTCCATTCCATCTCTCAGGGGTCGTTTGCCGCTTTTCATTATTAGCATGGCGCATTTTTCTATGCCAAATTCATCCCTATGTCCTGACATATTCTCACAGCGTGTAGTAGTCTCCAGTTATTTTTCATTTCTTGCAAACAGTTTGATGTCGTCCATGTACATTAGGAGATTGATCTTTTCCTGCGATTTACTAAGTCTGTGTCCGGCTGTACATTTTCTTAGTTTGGGGTTGAGTGACATCATCACAATTAGAAATAGTAACGGTGATAGTGCATCTCCTTGTAATATACTTCTTTGAACCTTCGCTTCTGCTAAGGTTCACTCTCCTGCTGTCAATTCCACTTTCCAGGTTTTCATGTTTTTCTCGATAAAGTTTATGACTTCATCTGATATTTTGTACATTTTGAGACAGTTTATCATCCAGCTTTGAGGGAAACATCATATGCCTTTTTCTAGTCAATCGAGACAATAGCTACAACTTTTCCGTCTGGTCTTGCTCTTGTTGAGGATGTGCAAGGAACAATCTGTGGCTTGTTAGCGAGTAGTAAATCTCTTCCCTTATTTGTGCTGTTAATATTTCCTTATCATCAGTTAGTAGGTTATGGGTCTGTAGTCTTTTTGGGTGGTTCCCTAAAGGTTCAGAGTGGTCTTTCCTTTGGTTATCCATTTTGGTATATGTGCTTCTTGTAAGCATCTGTTCATTTCTAGTGCTAGTCTGTCATGAATGGAAGTGAATTTCTTGAACCAAAATCCATGTATTACACCATGGCCCGGCATTTTCCAATTTGATATTTATTTGGTATTATATAGAGAGAATCGATGTGTATTTCAGCTTTCGGATCTTCTTCGAGTCCTTCTAATTCTTTTGTCAAATTGCTTATCGATTCAGCTTTTTTGTTATGTTCTCTTGGTTGCCATATTTTAGTCCAAAATTCTTCGGTTTCTCTTGCATCCGGTTGTTGGCATATTTTCGTGTCATCTCCTCCTATTTGTTGGTAGAATTTCCTTTCGTTGTTTTTGAATGTCCGGTTTAGTCTGTATTGTTTTACCCTTTGTCGATTTCTTTTTAATCTTTCTTCTTTCGCCTGTACTTTCTGGTTTATTTTCTCAAGTTGAATTATTATTTTTCTTGTGTTGCCGTTTCTTTTTTTTGTCTCTACATGTTCCAGCGTCTTTCCTTTGTTTTATCGTTTTGGCCTGTTTTCGTAGATTTTTTTTATCTGCGTTTCCAGTCGAATTTCCCATCCTGGTTTTGATTTTTTCTTCGTGCTTTTTGAGGAAATACCAGTTTTCTCACAACCTAATTTCGCACCTGCATAGATTAGTTCATTTTATTCTGTTATATTATTTGTTGATATATAAGTTAGTACTTGATTAATTTTTTCACTTCCGTCCTAACTGTTCTCCATTTTATGTTTCTTAGTGATGGTAATGTACTTTTTTTTACTGTTCATAATTCTCTTTAAATTTTCGAAATTTATTTATTTTTTTTTTTGTTAGTGTTTGCTCAGTGCTGTTAGGTTGTGGGGTGTTTCTATTTTCCGAAGTTGGTGGTTCATTTCGATTAGACTGTTATTGTTAGTCAATACTTGGTGTGTCTGGTATTGTATTACTATCGTGTTCATCATTTATTTTCTGGTATTTCTGGTTTTTCTCGGTCAGAAAAACAACCTTTCTTTATTATTGTCCTAACTTGGTCAGCAAGTATTTGTCTTGTTGTCTGAAAACTAAGACATCCTTGCCAGATCTCAATAATTCTTTTTCTAAATCCTTTTTGTGTAGTGTTGTTCCTAAAATAGCTGTGTGGTGCAAGCTGGTGTCTTCCCAAGCCCATACTTTGTGTTTGTGTCACTGATTTGTGCGGTTCCTTAAATCGTCATTCGCGTACTTGAATAAAGAACAGCCAACATTCGCAGGATGACGATTGGGTCTCCCATATTGCCTATCAAGAGAGCACCTGCCAATCATGATAACCAGGCCTGTTGCGTGGGCCCCACGTCTTGTAGTATTTTGATTAAAAATTTTTATCAGGTGTGGTATATTGTGGCTATACTTGACCTATGTGTTGTTTAAATTTGCGCGCCTCACACAGATATGACCTGGTTTTTTTCAGCGGGTGATAAAAAAATAAAAAAAGTTTTCTTTTTTTTTATTTTTCTCCTTTTAAAACTTGTCATTCACACGCGTATATTTTTTAAGTTTTAACTTAGTTTAAGCCCACATTTATGCTACTTTGGAAATTCACAGGTATTGTAGGCCCCGAGCAATTGAATAGGGGGAACCATTTATTGTAGTATTAAGCTCAGTAAGGATTACTTAAATCTGGTTATTCCTAGACCGACAAATAACACCAGTGATTTCATTAAAACCAGCGGCAGATACTAAAATTTGAGCGATAATACAGTTACCTTCTCGGGTCGTCAGTTTATGATTAATGTATGATAGTAGACAAGTTTCTATTTCTTTGATTTTTCACTTGGCTTCTAAGAACATATATGTGAGCATTTATGTCTCTTCCCCCTTGGTTCTTTTTTGCTTATTTTATCCTTTTCTCCTCCCCTTCTACTCTTATTTACTTGATCAGATCTTTCACTGGAGTCTAAGTGTCAACAAGTCTTCTCCGGTCTCCAGGACCCTTCTTAGTATTCTGACCGATCTCAATAATGCTGTTGTTTAGATGGTCTCGAATCGTCCTCTGCTTTCCAAATCTTTCAGTCCCCTTTCCAAGCCTTAGGGAACCGTTCCATGTGCGCCAATTACAATTGCTATCACCGTCACTTTCATGTTCCATAGTTTTCTTAGTTCTCTGGCGAGGTCTCAGTAGTTTTCTCAATTTTCACTTTCTTTGATTTTCACTCGGTGGTCCACTGGAACGGTCAAGTCCCCTCAACGGGAAGTTCTTGTTTTTTTTGTTTTTTTTTAATTATCACTACGACTGGTCTTCTGGTCGAGATTGGGTGATCAGTTTGCATTTCAAAATCCCATAGAATTTTATGTCTTATTCTCCGGGAGAGATTCTGGTTTGTGCATTTGCCAACGGGCCGTATGTTGAAATTTCAATTTCGTGCACAATTCCCAGTGGATCATCTTTCCTACTCTATCGTGTCTAGTCTTTGGCTTGCTTAGCATTTGTTTGCTACACTCGCTATTATGGGATTAATGATTTCCTCTCTAACACCTGGTAATCAGTCCTTGCTATTCTGTTGCGTAAAATAGAGTTTTATAATTATTATATTACTGCTTGCTAGTTTTTACCACAAGAGTTAGCTGATGGTCTTTTGCAAGAGTCTGAGAGACACCGTCTCCTCAAATCTCTATGACTCTCTTTAGTATTATGGCTGATCTTAGTAATTCTGTTGCTGTATCTTTTTTTTTTTTTTCGTTTTTTTAATTTTCACTCAGTTGTCCACCGGGACGTCAATATCCACTTTTATTATTATTATTATTATTATTATTATTATTATTATTATTATTATTTACTCCTTTAGAGTTTTTCACATCAGTGTTAACTGATGGTTTTTCACTGGATTTCGAGTGACAGCAAATCTCCTCAAGTCTCCAGGACTCGTCTCAGGATTCTGGCTGTTCTTAGCAATGCTGTCGTTTGGATAGTCTCTACCCGTCCGACAATTTCCAAGTCTTCCCGGCCTTTTAATAATCCTTTAGTTATTGTGCCCAACACACCAATCACAATTGGCACAATCGTTACTTTCATGTTCCACAGCTTTTTCATCTCTCTAGGGTCGAGGTACTTATCCTTCTTTTCACTTTCCTTCAGATTTATTCTGTGGTCCACCGGGACAGCAAAGTCGACAATTTTACAAATTTTCTTTTTCTTTTTTTTTTTCGTTGATTATTATGAGGTCTGGTCTTCTGGCCGGGATTAGGTGATCCGTTTGTATGTTAAAGTCACAGGACAGGTGCTGGGTTGTGCAAATACCATTTGTTTGTATGGTCGAATTGAAATTTCCTGCACATTTCCCAGTGGACCAACTTGCTGACCCAATCGTGTCTCGCCTTATACTCCGTCTGTGCTAATTTGCTGCATTCGCTTATTATGTGATTGATCGTTTCGTCTCTGTCACCGCATAACCTACATTTACTGTTTTGTTGCGTCTTATCTATCCTCGCTTTGATATGATTGGTTCTTATGGCGTTGTCCTGTGAGACTATTAGGAGGGATTCCATTTCTCTCTTAAAGTTTCGTTTTCTGTATTATTATCATTATTATTATTATTATTTTAATCTTTTACTCAAAAAGAGTATAATAATAATAATAATAATAATAATAATAATAATAGAACCTGACGGATAGTGGATATTGACGTCCCGGTGGCCAAAACAGTGAAAATAAAAATTAAAAAACAAAAAAAAAAAGAGATACAACTACTTCTCACTGGAGTTTGAGTAACAGCAAGTCCCCTCAAGTTTTCTGGATTACTCTCAATGTTCTAGCCGATTCTAATAATGCTGCAGTTTGGATGGTCTCGACGCATCCTCTTATTTCCAAGTCATCCAGTCCCTGTACCAATCCTTTGGTGATTGTACCGAATCCACCGATTGCAATTGGTATCACCGACACTTTTATGTTCCGTAGATTTTTCGTGTTATTTCTTTCTCTTTTTTTCATTTACTTTTATCCTGTGGTCAGACGGAACGGCAAAGTCTACTATTCGGTTGGTCCTCTGTTTTTGTTGGCAATCACTAGGTCTTGTCGTGTTGCCGAGATTAGGTGATCTGTTTATATCTGAAAATTCCAGAGAATTTTGTGCGTTTTATTTTCCAGGACAGATTCTGGATTGTGCATATACCATTTGTTCGTATATTAAATCTATACTTCTTGCACAATTCCCTGTGGATCACCTTCGCCACCCAGTCGTGTCTTGTCTTATAATCTTTTTGTGCTAACTTACTGCATTCGTTTTGTATAACCACATAATACATATGCATGCAGAAACATAACAACGCAATGAAGACGAGCGAAGACATTTCTTTAGAAAAAATATACCTCTCACTTTATTTGAAAGGGTTCGAAAGGGTTACTAAAGGTTTTACTGTGTGAGAGGTGAGTTAGAAGTTGAACAGAACTGCAACATATTGACCACAACTCTTATGGCCATAACAGCGTTTCTTTCCCGTTCTCCTGGGTTGCTCAACCGGGGGCCTGGGGGCCCAGCCTCTCTGGGATATGTTCCTCATTCCAGCATCTTCTCTCCAAATGATTGAACACCAACTGCTCAATTGGGAGCCTAGGTTCTCTCTACCGCATCTTATCTCCAACTGCCTGAAATTCGTGTCGCCGGGGTTATATAATAATTTGACGTCCACTCTTCTTCCTGCAAGCGTCACAATTTCGCATTCAATTCAACCCCTCGACAGTCAAGGTTATATCATGATATTCCTCGACCGGATGCACCTGTAATTAGAACCGGTGAATATCCTATTTTGACTGCCTGGCCGGGTTGGGGGTCAATATACAACATTCGTTTATGATGTTATTGATTGTTCCGTCTCTATTATCACATAATCTAAATCTGCTATTTTGTTGCGTCTTGTCTATTTTTTGCTTTGACATAATTAGTCCTCATGGCGTTATTTTTTTGCTGCTATCCGAAGAAATTTAGTTTCTCTCTTAGGTTTCTTACCCATTTCTATGTTTTCTCGAGTGAGATTTTGCTTGTTTGTCGCTTGAAATGTCCATACCGTGGCTTTTCATCCCATTTTTGCTCTATTGAGGCTTGTGTTGTCCGCATTGTTTCTATTCGTGGTAATCAGTCTTTGTTTGCATTTTTAATGCAGTCTTCTTGTCTGTGTTTCGATGCATCGACGCTATCTTGAATGCTGGTAAGTCCTCTTCCACCTTCTTTTCTTGACACATCCAGTTTGTCTATGTCATCTCTGAAATGTAAAGCTTGATGCATTGCCATGTGTTTTCTTGTTCTCTGGTGCATTCGTTTAAGTTCCTTTCTTGTTCACTTCAAGAATGGTCCCGAGTATCTTACAAGGGGGACAGCCCTGGCGTTAACTTACTGCATTCATCATGATGCGATTGATTGTTCCGTCTCTATCATCGCATAATCTAGATCTGCTATTTTGTTGCGTCTTGTCAATTTTTGCTTTGACATAATTAGTCCTTTTGGCGTTGTTTTTTTGCTGCTATCCGAAGAAATTCAGTTCCTGTGTATCTTACAAGGGTGACAGCCCAGGCGTCTTTACACCAACGTTACATCAGCTAACGCTGATGGTTCTTCATAGGTTTTTCAATGATAGCAAGTTTCCTCAAATCTCCAGGACTCTTCTCAGTATTCTGGTCGATTTTAATAATGTTGTAGTCTTGATGGTCTATTCTTGCTCTCTTATATCCAAGTTTTCCAGTTCCTTTATCTTTCTTTTTGGATAATTTCGAGCGCACTAATTACAGTTGTTATTACCGTCACCTTCATGTTCCATAGTTGTTGTTTTTTTTTTTTGCAAGGTCTAGGTACTTACCTCTCATTTGCTATTTTGAAATTTCACTCTGTGGTATGCAGGGTCGACAAAGTTCACTATGCGGCAGGTTCCTTTTTTATGTCTGGTCGTCTGGTCGAAATTAGGTGATTTATTTTTATTTCCAAATCTCAAAGATGTTTGTGCGTCTCGTTCCACAGAACAGATTCTGTGTTGTGCATATATCATTTGTTCGTATGGTCAAATTTCAATTTTTTGCATAATCCCCCGTGGATCTCCTTTCCTGCTCGGTCGTGTCTAGTCTAATACTCTTTTTGAGCAAATAAACTGCATTCGCCTCTCAAGTGATTGATCGTTTCGTTTCTATCATCACATAATCCACATTTGCTATTTTGTTGCGTCTTATATATTTTTGATTTAACATGGTTAATCCTTATATATTATTATTATAATTCGTAGTAGTAGTAAGTTGGAAATTAGATTAGAAGCTTCCTATTCCCTAATTTAAAGAGTTCTGACGCTGGTGTTCTAGTGAAAATCTAACTACGATATACCACTTTTACATAATAACATAAAGGTTTTGCTAAAATAAACTATAATTATTAGGGTAGTGCGAACGCAGGACCCACAAATTTTATCATAAATTTGTGAGTTGGATTTCAAGTTGATCAACTTTTTAAGATATGCTATTTTGATGCATTGTGCAACAAGGATCACACCAGAATATATTTTTATGTTTTATTATATGATAAAAAGTACCGGCTTTGTTAAAAGAAACAATAATTTTCAGGTTGGTGCGAACGCTGGGCACACATAATTCATCAAAAATTTGCATATTGTGCATTGAAATTGTTTTAAGCTCTTTCATCTTGTAGCACTACGATGTCCTTATTTTACTATGTTATGGTAAAATACCCTTTTTGATTAAATAAATGATAATTACTAGAGTTTGTGCGAACTCTGACCAGACTCTATTTAGGATGAATTTGTAGAATTGCTTTATTTTCTATGATAAAACCCTGACCAGTCGGTTTGGATTAGAATATGCTGTCTTTATCTCTTGCAGAGTGGCTAGACCTTTCCCCCCCAAAAAAAATAGTGTCAAAGGTATGACGTTAAACTACATCTGGAGATTTTGAGAGTATGAAGTATCCTTTTATCGCCATTATTACCACGTGCTCTCTGACCTGGAGTCGTAGCACTTAGAGTTCAATGTATGAGTAAAATAGATCTGTATAAAAATTATTCGTATTCGATAGGAACGTGATCAAAATAAACAACTCTGACCACCAAAAAAAATCTCTTAAAAACAACACAAAAATGTAAAAATGAACGTACAATGAACGCAATTCCATAGCATCTAGGATTAAGATTACCCTTGACGGTTTGCCCTGCCGTTAAAATCTATCAATCAGTCTTTCGATAAAGTATTGTAACATGATAGTGATAACAAACATCTGGCTTATCAGTTGTCATTTTTACTGTTTTGGAGTAACACACATGTATAAAAGTCAGATATTTATCATATAGATTCTGGTAGTTTTTCGTCTGAGATTTTCGATCGAAGTCCAAACTACAGAGACAGATATTCCCACATGACTTCTTTGTTGTTGGTTAAATCGCATAGCTATTGACTGTCTCGTCAGTCAGCACTAAAGTTCGGCAAATATCCAATATTCGCAACGATTAAAATATCGATTTGACTCTAGAAAGAAAGAGAGAGAGAGAGAGAGAGAGAGAGAGAGAGAGAGAGAGAGAGAGAGAGAGAGAGAGAGAGAGAGAGAGAGAGAGAGATGTAGACAGACAGACAGACCAACAAACGGACTGAGTATATGTATGTGTGCTTGGGGTGGAATGAAGTAAACGAGACCGGAAAGAAAATCAGACATCGATCTCTTCGAGGGAAAATTGAAACAAACAATCATTACAAACAATACAAGTTGTGAGGTCTTAACGATTTCAAATAAAGCACTTCTCACAAGAGAAGAAAAAGGACAGTAACAACAGGATAAGACTTAAGCCATCACATCATAGTTGGAGAGTGGCTAGCGTACAGTACGGGAGAGTAAGCACCAGAGAGCTAGCACCGCGAGGCAGTACGTGATTCAAGAATTAAGATCGGTTTTCAAATGCCAAGGCCGAAAAAAAAATCACTTTCTCCTTTTAATATTGTAACAACACAATTATACACACACACACACACACACACACACACACACACACACACACACACACACATATATATATATATATATATATATATATATGAGAGTCGGCTGAAAAGTTCATAGGCTGACCAAGATACTTTCGTGGCTTGTGGACAAATGCGAACGAATTTGAAATGTGCATCTATTTCAGAGGGGTAACCCCCCCCCAAAAAAAGAGGTATCCTGGGTATGCATTCGGTACTGAGGAATTTGAAGTACCCCTTCTTTGATATCATTTCCAGGTCTACCATGACCCAAAGTGGTAATATCAATTAGGGTTCTATGTATCGGTTAAATAGTTTTTTTTTTTCGAAAGGTATTAGTACTGAATACGTGAAATCAAGTGCTAATTCACTGATGCCATGTAACAGTGAGCAAACAAATGATTATTATAGACAAATAAAAACCACGAATAAAAAAATAATTGTATTGAGATGCTTGGTGGTATAGAGAATACTTAGTCGAGTCAACACCCACCAAGGACTGATATCAACATTTGTACAGCAATGATATAATAATACTGGACATCGCCCAGTCGGCTGGGCCTGTAGAATACACCGACTGAACCTCTGCAGAAGAGTAAGACCCCCAACGAGTGTCCTAATATATGACACTAAACAATCTGATGGTGAGGTTCCAATGATGCAAGAGCTTTGGGGAATGTAGAGCACCCCTTCAGTCCCATCGCTTCCATATTCACTCTGGCCCAAGTGGTTACACCTGATATGGCTCAATCTATGGATAAAATAGAACTAAACTGCGTAATTATGCTAAACTGAATTATTTGAAATAGAACTACTTTGACATTTTACTGTGTGTGAGCAAAGGCAGCATTCTTACTAAACTGAATTGTTTGAATTAAAACTGTTTGACTAAACTAAATATCTTGAAATAAAAATGTTTTTGACAATTAAACTGTGCACTCATGCTAAACTGAAATTATTTGAAATAGAACTGGATATTTGTATAAGAATGGATTTGGCATTAAATAACCTACAAAGGTTGATATGCCATAAAACCCAACCAAACAACCAACTAAAATTGAACAAAACGGAAGGAAAGATAAACTAAACTCACCTAATCATTCAAGAACATTTAACATTTTATAAACACAATATTCATACACGTAGTACTAAAAGAAAGAATATACAAATATTTCGATGGTAGAATTACGTATGTAAGTAAAAAAAGTAAAGATGGCAACCGTAGTCAAGGGCGACCCGAAGGCTACCTTTTCAATAGCTTCTACACCGAGGTATAGGGAAGGGCGTTGCTCCTTTCCTTGGATTGCTCTACTTTACCCTTGATACGTACCTTGTAATGCTGAGTGTTAAATAAGTAAGTATCAAGTACCACTTTTAAAGTCTTTGGTATGACTCGACCTGGGATTGAACCCTGGTCTTCCGGATCATTAGCGAACACTCTGCCAACAAGGCCAAATTGTTCCATAGTTAAGAAGTATAGAGAAGGGATGCAATTTGGGACCATACTTACTTGACGCGTATGGATATCATTACCACGTGTCTTTACTGTTCCCTGTCAGGGTGAGAAAAATGTTTGCTGTTCAAAGAACAGAAACAAAAAGATGTCGAGAAGGGGTTACTGCGACTGTCATGTGACACCCTACGAAGCCCCTGATAGACATGCCCATTCTCTGAGGGAAATAATGATATATTGTATCCTTCCAATTGCAATGGAACGTTAAAAGTAATAAAGTTTATGATTATAATCAGACATTTACACATTTTTCAAATTTTTAGCCCATGATAGGTTTACATGTCATTAAGCAAATAAAACAAACCAATCAACCGTAATTAGAGAAGAAAAGAGAAATTATTTTCTCCATCTTTTGTACGGTAGACCAGAAGGATCCAAAAAGAATTAAAGTTAAAAGCTTCTCAAATTAAATCTCTCTGTAACCTTGTTTTATGTTGTTTTCCATATCTTCTCTGAGATTACACCTGACAAACTCATCAAAACATGTCAATCACCATCAAAATG
The DNA here is from genome assembly GCA_963585895.1 of Sepioteuthis lessoniana. Lineage (NCBI taxonomy): Eukaryota > Metazoa > Mollusca > Cephalopoda > Myopsida > Loliginidae > Sepioteuthis > Sepioteuthis lessoniana. The sequence continues at coordinate 42,193,806 of OY757907.1, read as the reverse complement.
GATGAACTAGGGTCACCTTTCACCGTCTTACATTAAAACGTCTTCACATCATTTCAAATGAATATTAGATCGTTTTATCCTAAATTGTGTTTCAAAATCAATTATTATGTTCTTGGTTTAGTGATGGAAAATAAAAGTTTAATTTTTGTTGTAAAGTTGTCAAAGACTCTTTTTCAATAAGACCTATTGGTTTTAAACTATATGAGCATAGATACACCCTGCAGTGTACCGGTGTGCCATGGCCTATTGTTTGGGAACACCAGTCTAACAAATTATAAATTTTCTTCTATCTCTTAAAGTAGGGGTCCTTAATTCATCTGTGTGGTCCTTCACCCAACTTGCAAAATTTCCTTTTCAGCTTTTGATATTGATTATGAAGAATATCATTACAACTGCAGATGCGACTTATTTCAGAGTTCAGAAGATTTGTAGTTCAAGCTTCTTGCTTACCACATTCTCGATTTCTACGAGAATCATGAACTTCTATCGGGAAGATTCCCCAAACATATTACTCACACAAAGCAAGTTGTAAGTATATTTTAGCTACTGTATTCTAAGAGTACGTTGAGTGCATTACTTGTCTGATGTGCACCTTTTGTCAACCTTTTTATTTAACCCTAATGTAACATCTTTTAGCAATTGCAAACAAGATTGGATTTCTTATAAATACACATTTAAATGATCAAACAGTTCTATTTTAAACAATGCAGATTACCATTAGTCATTTGTTTGCATACAGGTAAAATGTCAACCAGTTCAATTTGACACCTACATATGTCCCTATCAGGTACTACTACTCTGAACCAGCGCGGACCGGGGAGCATTCCCAATGAAAAGATATCTTGCATACCCGAAAGCTCCAGCATTATTGGAACTTCACCATCAGAGTGTTTACTGTCATATCTAGGACACATGTTGGCGGTGGGTGTGGGGGTCTTACCTCTCTGCAGAGATGCAGTCGGTGTATTCTGCTGCCCCAGCTGACAGGGCCAGGTCTAGGAAAAAGTCACTCAATTTAAAACAGATGTAGACCGAGATAGGGATGGGCTACGTCAGGCTATTCTTGCCCAAGATCCACTATATGAGTAATGCCCTCACGATCAAACCAAGTTACAGGACCAGTCGGATATATAAGAGAGTAGACTGAAAAGATTACCGACTGAAAAGTTCATATGATGACGTTATATTTGCTGTTGATGACTTTTTGACTAATGGGATCAAAGTAGTGCAACACCGATGGAAGAAATGCGTCAACCGCAAGTGGGATTATGATGAAAAATAAACCACATTAAGGCATATTCTAAGTTCTACCGGCAGAGAGAATGTCGGTTGAATTTTAGTAACCAACTATCCAAACAGTATTGAACATTTAAACACCGGAATAAAAGCAGGAAGATAAAAACAAATAGGATGTATTGTATTTGTCCCCTTTTTCTCATCATTCGGATAGGAACAACATAGAATTGTTTTTTTTTTCTTTCTTTTTTTTTTGTTGTTGTCGAGTGATCGTGGATTTAAGATCTGCTTGGTTAATGGATTTGAACCAGAGAATATTTTTCTGTAAGGGAAATTAATAAAAAATTCCAACATTTATATGAAGCAGGTGGGTTTCTTCGTTTAATGTCATATCAACCCTCATGTGTTATTTAATGCCAAAGCCATCATTGTAAAAATGACAGCAGGGATACTATTCAACCTATTGCTGGTGGGGGGATAATGGGGGTTATCTAACTTTCATTAGCCCGAAAATGAATTGGGCGGATGGAGTTCGAACTTGCTTAACTGGAGGACACAGTCCAGTACATTGGGCATTATGCCGTGGTGACTTCTCCAATGTATTGTAATTTTTTCTCTTAGATTAGATGTCAACTGAGAACCCTTCTCTTTAATTGAAGTTGGTTTGATTTGGTTTGGCTTTATGGCATATCAATCATTGTAGGTAATTTCATGCGAAATCTATTTTTATAATTACAAACTCTACTATTTCAATTAATTCAGTTTAGCATAAGAACACAGTTTAGTTCTATTTAACCCATAGATAGGACCCTATCAGGTGCTATTATTCCAAGCCAGATTGAACCTGGGAGCGATGGTAATGTTCGGGTACACCGCGTTCCCCAAAGCTGCAGTATTACTGGAGCTTCACCTTCACATTGTTTAGTGTCATATCAAAGAAACTCGTTTGGGGAATCTTACCCCTCCGCAGAGATGCAATCGGTGTATTCTAATGCCACAGCCGACTGGGCCACCCCAAAGTTGAAATGCCTAATGTGTGTTTTATTATAGAAGACATCGTTAAGGGATATGAAATAAATGTTATCTGTAGATAACTCCGAAACAGGATCGAAAAAATACTCAGTCGAAAGCTTATTTTGGAAAGAAAATATTTAAACATTCAAGTGAAAACCTACATGCAACCGAGAAACATATACAATAAGTGATGGTGCTTAGACTGCTGTCTTGATGTCAATACTTAGCCGAGATTAGTTAGTACCTATTAAAAAAATCAATCTCGAAATTTTCTGAGTGAAATGTGTTGAGCAAAACATAAGATTGTACCGGTTCAGCACCCTCTATACGTCATCAGACAGTTTCGTCTCCCTGAGACTTTTTCTTGTTCTTTTTAAGCTAAAAGTTAATTTTAAGGGAGAGATTTGTGAATGCAAAAGACATAAAAAGAAATTCGATGATACAGAATCAAACCAGACTTTTTGTTTCCTAAAATGAAAATTCATTTCAGGGGTAATATTCTAGGAACCGAAGGGTATCAACAGAAATCAAACGGCACAGTTTCGCATTACATAAGAAGTGGATGGTTCAGAGACGGTTCGAAAATTCTCTGTAATAGGTGTCTTAGATGCGAAGGGGACTGTTTTAAAGAAAATTAGCATTTCGTTCATTGTTCATGACTGTCTTGGTAAATAAAGCTTCAGTCTACCATGTTAAGAACTATTGGCTTTTATATCTAGTAGTCATGAATCTTAAATAAAGCTTGAAGCGTTACCTACACATTAACTTTAGTTTTGGTTTCTTTGTTTTAATGGCATATAAACTCTCGTGGGGTATTCAATGATAAATCCATTCTTATACAAGGACAGAAGTAGTACTATTTACTCCATAGCTGGTGGGGGAATAGGGGATTTATAGATTTCCCAAGGGCATTTATCAATCCAAAAGTAATAGCGCTACTGGGGTTCGAACTTGCTTACAACGACACCACAGTCCAACGAATTAGCCATTACGCAACGGAGATTCCCTCTACGCATTTTGGATTTATGAGAAAATGTCATTCTGTAGCTAAATAAATTTAGTTATTCATTGTTGTGGGAATGTTTAATGCAAATAAATAAATAAATAAAAATTGAAATAAAAAGATAAAAAAATAGATCAGGGAGGGAAGTGATAGAGGATTACTGAGTAAATGAGTGTTTTATAGATAGATTGATAGATAGAGAGATAGATAGATTGTGAGAAATGAAAGAAAAAGAAAAGGCGTAAAGAAAGGCTGACATAGATAGATAGATTGATAGATAGATAGATAATTGCGAGAATAGAAAAAATAGAAAGGTTGGTAAAGAAAGACAAAAAGATTAGATAGATAATTGAAAGAAGTGGGAAATTCGAATTGAGAGAGAGAGAGAGAGAGAGAGAGAGAGAGAGAGAGAGAGAGAGAGAGAGAGATTATTGTGATAAGTAAAACCATAGAGGAAAATACGAGGATCATTTAATAAGTTTCCAGACTTTTTTCGTATGGGCACTTTTATTGATAGTAAACACATGAAACTATAGTCCCCTTCGAAGTAATCTCCTCCGGCTGCAATGCGCTTGTTGTACCGTTCCAACAACTTCTGGAAGGCTCCGTGGAAGTCCTCTTGTGTGAGCGTGTCAATGACTTTCGTCACAGCTTCTATCATCTTCTCAATTGTCTCATAACGACAGCCTCTGAGCTTAGGGAATTACCAAAAGTCACAGGGAGCAATGTCTAGACTACAGGGAGGGTGAAGAACTGTCTTGATACCCATCTTGGTCAAATAGTCTGTGACAAGGATAGAGTTGTGGACTAGTGCATTGTCCTGGTGGAAATGCCACTGACCCGATTTGAAGAGTGCTGGCCTCTTCCGACGAAATCTCTTCCTGAACTCCCTTTTTCCCAAGTTTAAAACAGAATTTCATTGCATATCGTTCTTCTAAAGCGTCAGATTGCATTTTTTAAATTCACCAGCTGTGACAATCAGGCTTTAGTAGGGTGTATTCCAATTGCTGCTGTAGCTGTTCATTTGAACCTGAAATCATAAAAATTTGTCAGTCATCTCATAAGATGTATAGCAATAACATACGGAATTTTCAAACGTCTACGACAAATTTAAACGCCCATACGAAAAAAGTCTGGAAACTTATCGTATGGACCTCGTACATAAAGATTGACAAAAGCAATGAATATATCTGACTGCATGCATAGCTATCTATTTTTCTATCTATCTGTCTTGTATATTGATATGGTTGGGACGAATTAAGAATACTATCATTTCCTAACTTTTTTAGAGTAAATTATTGGGAAATTAATTCTAAAATAAATCCAGTCCAATCTATGAATGAATGATTATTTTGTGGGGTTTTGATCACGCTGGGCATGATTCTTGAATCATCCAGATTATCAATATTAAGACACTCCTGCATCAGGGGGCTAGGAAAAGATCATTATAGTTAATAGCACTATAAACAGGAGGATTATCCGACTGGAATTCAAGCCACCGGAGTATATATACTTTATATGCCATCCAGTTAAGTTAAAAGAGTTTGAAAGATGTCTATAATATCTAATTGGAAGTGCCCGTGGTGTAATGGTTATCGTTGTAGGAAATGGACACGACGCCACGAGTTCAAATCCTGGACAAGACTGATTGCATTTCACATAGCACTAATACTAATGGGAAAGGTATGAATCCAATTATTCTCCCTCCAGCTATGGGTAAATAGTAGGGCAGACTGGGTTCTTCAGCCATGGTGAGCAACTAGTCTAGGAGAAGGAAAACTCTGAATTCAAACCAGTTAAAATCCGCTTTAAAAAATTGACCTTGTGTCATATCCTGTCCGAGCGGAGGGGTTGGGTACATACATATAATATCTAATTGACAATTTAATTCTTCGAAATCAGAGCGATTTTACAAAAATAGAATTCGAAAAGAACAGGAAATCTACTATGGGATCATAAAATATCTTAAGAAAAATATTTTGATGACATATATATATATATATATATATATATATATATATATATATATATATATATATGTGTGTGTGTGTGTGGAAAAAGATTGAAAAACAAAGTTATCTATAGTGAAGAATTTAATATGAAAGAAAGTCGACGTTATAATGTTTCGGTTTTATAAACCATCATCAGTACTTAGAAAATATGTTATTGAGTGTGTGTCATTAGATCAACGATGGATGGATATCAAACGACTCTCGATAGCATCTTTTCTAAGTCCAGGTGATGGTTTATTAAAACTGAAACGTGATAACGTCGACTTTCTTTCATATTAAATTCTTCACTTGGGATTACTTTGGTTTTCAATTTTCCCCCACATTCTTTTCCATTATTTACTTCCACATATATGTATGTATGCATGTATGTTTGTACGTGTTAATGCGTGTGTGTGTGTGTGTGTGTGTGTGTGTGGTAGTAGTAGTAGTAGCAGTCATTATTAATCAAATAATTTTAATAGAAAAAAGCTTTGGAAACTTTTGCGCATATGCTATGTATAAATTTTGTTTATATCTCAGTGTGTGGGTGTTGCAAAGAAATGGACATCCGGAAAAAGCATTTACTTTAAAGTACATTAGGGTAGCTATAATCATATAGACAAAAACGGATATTTGTGTTAGCCTGTGTATTTACGTACACACACACACACACACACACACACACACACACACACACACACATATATATATATATTCATGTATATGTGTGTATGCGTGTGTGAGTGCATGTGTGAGCGTGTGTACGTGCGTTTTGATGTGATTATGAATGAAGCTCTGATGACAGCTAGAAAGCGGCGTGTGAGAACTGAGTGACGTGTGAAGAAAATCTATCGTCCTGCCTATCGTGGACCTTATTTCAAACAGATCGACACGCGCCTGACCCCAAAGCCATTTTCGGATGACCACTAAAATTTTGTTATCAAGGAAAAGAATCTTCGTTGACTTTATCCTTTTTAATTCTTTCTTTCTTTCTTTCTCAAGGAATTTTTCTCTTCTTTCATTTCTTATCTATCTATCTATCTATCTATCTATCTAATTGCCTTTTACTTTTTCCCTTTCTTCCACTTTCCAACTTTTTTCTTTTTTTTCTGTTATATGATTTTGATGTTTTTTATCTTTTTTCTTTTCCAATTTCTTTTCTTTATATTTTTCCGTTTTCCACGAATTTTTCTATTCTTTCTTTCTTTCTTTCTTTCTTTCTTTCTTTTAAAATTGTTTTCTTTCACTACCTCTTTTCGGAGGGATTCATTTAATATTCTTCATCTTATCTTATTTTTTAATGGTTTATTCTTAACTCTTTCGTTTCCCAACTACTTTGTTTCTTTCTTTTCCGTCTTGGTATATCATCTATTTTCATTTATATCACTTCAACTGTTTATTGATTAATATCCTTAACATACTTTTTTCTGAAGCATTCCTTTCTTTTCTTTTTCTTTTTTGTCTGTTATACTTTTTTTTTTTTTTTTTGCTTTTGTTTTGTCTCTTTCTCTTCATTCTTATTCTCATTGTTTTATTGTCCCAGGCACATGGTATTATTATGTTGCTCTCACATGTCTCAGTATTTCTACTTATTCTTCCTCAACTTTGCATCTTCTCTTTTGCTTCATATTCTCTAAGATTTTATACTGCTCAGACATTTCGATCCGATCGGAAGTGGAAATGGCATCATAAATATATAACGCACGAAATGTTCACACACACACACACACACACACACACACACACACACACACACACACACACACACACACACACACACACACACACACACACACACACACACACACACACACAGATAAATAGATAGATAGATAGATAGATAGATAGATGCAAATATATGGGTATAAAATAAATAAACAAAAGCAGAAATAGAGAGACAGAGAAAGAGACACAGATAGACAGAGAAAGCAAGTCTATCTATCTATCTATCTATCTATCTATCTCCTTTATTTGCCTCTTTCTGCAATTTACACTGTTATCTATCTACACACTAAATAGGTATGGTTAAATCGAAAACTATCCTTAGATGCGTAGATGGGTATATCACACACACACACACACACACACACACACACACACACACACACAGAGGCATTTCCACATACACACATACACCCACCCATATATATATATATATATATAATATTATTCAATCCAGTAAATCTGGAGTAGGCCATAATTCTAATCAGGACCAATAAAATATTCAAAAAAAGAATATTAAATTTAAATAAACTTGGTAAAGAGCTCAATGTAAATAAACTCCACAGAGCAAATAATTTTCTCTTAAAAAGAAATAACAATCGGTCACATTAAAATAATGTGACCGATTGTTGCTTTTTTAAGAGAAAAAAAATGTGTGTGTGTGTGCGTGTGTATGCGTGTGTGTGTGTTCATGAATGTGTACGTATATACATGTACATATATATCAGATATAAAAAGATAATTATATCCAAGTAGATATATGATATAATACAAATATTATAATTAATAGTTTTAATATGATAATCATATATGATTAATAATATGATTCTAAAGTATTATATTATAATTATATATAATTGATACTGTTATCATATATAAGTAAACCGAGCGTAGTCGAGAGCCACTCGAAAGCTTCATTTTCAATAGCTACTACACTGAGGTATAACGGAGGGTGCTATTCCATTCCACTTACCCTTGATCTGTACCTTACAATACTGATTGTTAAGCAAGGATTCATCGAGTATCATTTTTTAAATCTTTGGTATGACTTGACTTGGGATTGAACCCCATTTTTCCAGACCATCGACAAACAATCTAAACACTATGCCAATGCGCCGGTAATTATATGTAGCAGTAATATAATTATATATAATCCTATTATTAATTGTATATGATTAATAATATAGATAATATCATAATCATATTATTGATTATATATATATATATATATATATATATATATATATATATATAAAGATAGAGATATACACTGGCAAGTAGACACAGAGATACACACAGAGACACAGACACGCACTTAAATATCATATATATATATATATATATATAAAGAGAGAAAGAGAGAGAGGTATATATATATATATATATATATATAACCTTCATAAATATATACGTAAATAGATATCGTCACATATAAAAACATAGTTCAACAGACAGACAAACAGGTAGATAGATAGCTGCGAACGTTTATTCTATTTTCATTCGTTAGACTGATAGGCATGCAAGTGTACGGACGGACACGCACTTCTGCAGACGACTGCGCACGCCATTTTAAAAGAGTGCTCAAGATAGAAGTGAATTAACATACTTATCGTTATGTCCCGGCTAGGCACGCACACCAGGACAGGTCCATTATGAAGAACCACTCAGCGGCCCTTCGCACTATAAGCACACAAATACGTCGTCGATTAGAAAAAAAAAAAACAGTCAGAAACAGTCTTAATATAAAGAAAATCAGAAAGGAAAAACAAATCCTAAAAAAATGTCTGAAATAAGCACCAATAACACATAGGTTTTAGTTTTTAGATGAATTTGGATATGTGACTGTGTGCGTAACGTGACCCTTATGTAGACTGAGACTGATATCTCGTCAGTCTATTCTATCTGGCATACATTATAACATTATTATTTTACTGCAGCTTAATCGGCTTGGGTTGTAGAATACGCCGACTGAAGACGGATTAGACCTACCCACTCCAACGAGTATCTTGGGTATGGCACTAAAATATCAAATAGTGAGACTCTAGTCTAGGAATTCTGGGGAATGTAGAATACGGCTTCATTGTCATTACTCTCAGAGCTTCCATGGCCAATAATACCTACAAGGCTCCCATCTATGGGTCAAATTAAACTGTTGAATCATATACTAGAGCTGAAACGTTGGTTGGTTGGTTGGTTGTTTAGTTTTACGGTGTATCAACCATTTTCGGGTAATTTTACGCCGAATTAGATTTAAAACAATTCAGTTTACTTTAAGTGCGCAGTTTAAATGACAAAACAGTTTTACTTTAAGCAATTCAGTTTAGCATAAATGCAAAGTTTAGTTCTATTTGACTCATCGATAAGACCATATCAAGTTCTACTACTCCGAGCCAGAGTCGACCTGGGAGCAATGGCAATTTTGGGGTGCTCTGCATTCTCCAAATCTCTAGTATCATTGAAACGTCGCCATCAAATTCTTTAGTGTCATATCCAGGACACTCGTTGGGGGAGTCTTACCCCTCAGCAGAGATGTAGTCGGTGTATTCTGCAGTCCAACCGACTGGGTCATATTGCTGAAACAGTGTGCAAACAAATGACAGTTTGAGTGAATTATTAATTCACATAGAAATACTTGGAATTATTCAATTGTATGTAAATAAAAATATTCGTGTTGGTTGTACTTGAAACCATTTAACTGTGTGTAAACAAAACTTAATGTTCAATAACAATACTTGAAAACAATTAACTGTATGCAAACAGATGAGCTCTAGCCCATTTAAAATTTGTTACATATGAACTCTTCGTGTACAAATCCTATATATTCGATATAGATACGTGTAAATAGGAGCGGACAATGAATAACTAGCAAGATTTGATATGCCGTAAAAACCAACCAACCATAACAATTTTACAAGACCTTATTCCAACAATCATGAAAATGCGTATAAATATATATATATGTTAGTGTTGGTGGGATATTTTACTAACCCTTCAACAAAACTTGTTTATCACTTCATATGTCAACGCAACGCTATATGAGTAAAATTCACTGGCCTTCGATGTTTTCAAGGTCGAATATATAATAGCTGAATTTAAGGCAGTTTTTGTACGGTGAATCCAACAACCATACTCATTTTTTCTTATCAGATCAAATTTTAAAGATATAAGGTCTTACTTGAAATGTATAGAAAAAAAATTATAACTATTCATTTTCTTGAATTAAGTAATGCTAGATTTAGGACTGATATATTCACAGAAAGCTCATATTGTACCATAATAAGCTGAAAATTCACAAAATAAGCTATTCATGGATGAAAAGTCTTTTCAGGAACCCCCTCTTGTGCTCGGCAGCCACTGCATCCTGTTTCAAGTACCAGCAGTAGCCAGCGAGAAAGTTTACAACCACTGGCCTTGTTAGCGCTCTAACAAAATGTGAATGTCTTGGTGAAAGCGGTCATCCTGCCCTTCACTCAAATCTCCATAGTTCTTTGGAAAAATAGTCCAAGTGTGACCGCAGTGGGTGCAGTTTGACAGACATTCGTGCATTAAGTTGGCCGAAAATCTTCAATTTCAAATATTGGGTCCTTTATGAGTTCTCTTGAGGGCCGTCAAATATATCAACCATGGTTTTCTCCATGCTTATACTTGAAGCCCTAGAACCAGTTCAACCACCTTAAGATCTCCATAGCTCAACCATTTGTGCTCTTGGTAGTAAACACCAGACAGCAAATTATCTGTTTTCCAGGGAGCGTTGTTTTCATTTGAACTGAATAGGGATACAGGAAAAACTATTTCCATTACGTAGAAGAACTCCTTTGAGACTTCTGTTGTCAATAAAAGTCTCCATTCAATAGCATCATGCTCTAAGCCCATTGATTTAATAAATTATGCTGTTATGTTGCAATAAACCAATGATGACTTATCTTGGAACGTGAAAAACTATCTTTTTGAGGCATGAACTCAGCATTATTACATTAGTAAAGACGTTTTGAAACATGAAGTATTTTGTTTTCTGGTAATTTAATGTTACTTCTGGGTAAGAATATCCTATTGTTTATAGTCTGAATCGACCCTTTGAAAACATTCTTACACTTGCAACAGTCGATTACGTATTTTCTTTCATTGGACCCACGGAAAAAAGAAATATATATATATATATATATATATATATATATATATATATATATATATATACGTGAGTCTGTTGAAAATGCATAAGCTGGCCAAGATACTTTAATGGAATGTGACCAAATTATTTTTTCCAACATAGTCGTTTTAGCGTTCTACACACTTCTTCCATCAATGTTGCTGTACTTGGATCTCATTTGCTAAAAAGTCACCATCAGCAGATATTACGTCATCCAATGAAAATTTTAGCCCACACTCCAATATATATATATATATATATATATATATATATAAACTTAGGCATTCCTTTTTGGGGCACCTCAAGCGCCAAGCGATAAACGTTACCCTGCTAAGCTGGTACTGCCATGGAGAGAGCCCCCGTGCGATCAGGCGATCAACTTAATGTCCCCCACTCGGTATGAATACCAGGTGATCCCTGTAATGCCCGGTAAGATGACGACGATGATGATATATGAAAATTGCTATAAGATATCTAAACATATTTTAATTAGACAATCACTCGCATTATAAATTATTAAAATTCTTTTGATAGTCCAGCCGGTTGGGGCTGTAGAATTTGTTAATTGAATATTTGGAAAGAGGCAAGACATCTCCACTCACACACATGTTCTATATATGACATTAAACTATTTGATATAAAGGTTCCAGTTTTTAAGCTTTTCAACCTTACCCGAAGTGGTAGTACCTGCGAGAGTCCAATCCATGGGTCAAATAGAAATATTCAATAATTTTCTATACTTGAAGCCCTTTAACTGAGTGCAAACAAATGATTGTTGAATTGAATTATTAGAATTACATAGTAGTGTTTGGAACATTAAATGCATGGAAACAAAACTCTTTCTGTTCGAGAGAAATTCTTGAACCCATTTAATAGTGTGCAAACAATTGAACTCTTGCTCATTTAAAAATGGTTACCTACTAACTATTTGTTTATAAATCATACATGTATAATATCTATGTATAAAGAGGATTTGGCATTAAATGACCTACATGCCGTAAAACAAACCAACTAATCAACCAACCTATGTAATTCTTAATGCTTGACTCGGCAAATCTAGTTAATTTTGGGCCATTCCAATTAATGAATAAGAAATAATAACGAAGACGTCATAAGTCCTAATGCTAAGTCGAGGAGAAGGTCGTTGATCAACAGAAAAATAATTCAGCATTCCTATCGCTGTGTTCACATCCAGTAACAAATATAATTATACCAAGTGTAAGGCCGTCCCATCGTCCGATCGGCCTACCATCCGGCAGTGGACGTGAGAAAAGAGAAGCACGTCTACTTAATATCCGCTCGTTGATGAGCGTTATTATTTTGTGAACACTTTCCTTCTTCATGTCGACCATCTTGTAGATTCTTATTCATTTTAGCTGATTTCCTTCGCTCAAAGAAAAACAAAAAACAAAAAACAAAAAAAAAACAAGACGATAAAATTAAAAAAAAAAAATAAAGCTACATTCGTTTCCGTCTGTATAGAAAATGGCGCCAAAGAGAGAACGCTGAAAAATAGGAAACAAAACGAAAATTGATTGGTTGGTTGGTTGCCTTTTATGGCATATCAACCCTTGTAGGTTATTTAATGCTAAGTCCTATTTTTATATATATTAGATATATGATTTGTAAACGAATATTTTTATAAGTAACTTTTAAAATACGCCAGAGCTTATTTGTTTGCATACGGTTAAATTGTTTCAAGTATTTCCATCAAACACTAAAAATTCTGTTTAAGATGAATAAATTGTTTTCACACAGTTAAATTGCTTCGAGTGTTCCTATCCAACTTGAACAATACTTTTTGGTATTAATCATTTGTTTTTATACAGTTAAATGGTTTCAAGTATTTCAATGTAATGCTAACAAATTTTTAAGATCAGTCATTTGTTCGCACACAAATTGTTAAGCAGTTCTATTTGATTCACAGGTCGGAAACTGACCGGTACTACCTCTACGGGTCAGAGTGGAACTGGAAATAATAGCAATTTCGGGATAATCTTCATCCATCAAAGCTCCAGTACTAAAGCCTCACCACCAGATGCAGTTCATTGTCACACCCAAGCCACTAGTTCTATTTGGGACACCAACAGCTACTACCACTACGGTTTTGAGTGGACCAGGAAGTAATGGCAATGAAGGGATACTCTACATTCTATAAAGCTCCAAGACTGACGCCTCACCATCAGATGCAGTTTTGTGTCGTATCAAGGACACTCGTTGGAGAGGGGTCTTAACTCCCTCTGAGATTCAGTCGGCGTATTCTGGAGGCCCAGCTAACTGGGCTCACGAAAATTGAAGAGAGAAATGAAAAAAAAAGTGATTCATCAACAACCACTCGGGTTGAAGGAATAAAGCAAGTAAGAAAGAAAAGCATAAAAAAGAACCCAAACAGAAAAATTAGACGACTCTAAAAACTGGGGTTTCTATTCCAACCGCTGAAATATTTTTGGAGAAACATAGGATTGTGCAAAATACAGCACTCTCCATACATCATGAGACATCTTCGTTTCCCTGCCAATTTTTTCTTTTCTTTCCTTGACGAAAAGTTTATTTCAAGGATGAGATTTAACGATGATGTGAACATTAAAAGAAATGTGACAACTCACCTCTGGCTGACCTCCACTATCTAAACCTCCTAAACCATTCATGGCCATCAGATCGTCGAGTGGTTTCTCTCATCTCCGGTCGGGGGTATTTCACATTTCTTTACGGACACACAAAACACAACATACACAACCGAGAGGGTGAAAGTAAAGAGAACAAATAAATACGGACTTGGGTTAGCTCCAAACGCAAGAAGGGAGAAGTTTGTGATACTTTCCTAGCATTCTGTACATCTGTGGGCCAGCGCGAGCGTGTATTCGAGCGAAATTCCCCCAAAATCACCAGGAATGCTAACTCATCCTCTATCGTTGGGCAACCCGTATCTGGATCAACACATCCTAGCAGTCGACTTCCCCCGACTTCTGTTGACTGCTCTCTCCAGTCGACTTCTCTGTTCTGTCGTCTGCCCTGTTCTGTCGACTGGTCTGTTCTGTCCACTTCTCTGTTCTGACTCCTTCTCTTGACTCTGAGACCTTTCTTCCCTCATCCTCTTCCGAAGGAATCTTCTGACTGGCACTTAACCCAACCCATAGAAATTAATGCCCCCCCCCATCGTGTCACAGAAATACGACGATACAGAATCACACCATAAAAACTTGAGTTGCTTCGATTAATGAAAATCTCACTGGAATAAGTGTACTGGCTGTCCAAGGAAACGTATCTTGAAGAAAACTAACGCTTCATACATTATCTGTTTCTGAATTGGGTAACATGTCTTCGGTCTAAATATTTTTGACATTTCCCGTATATATACTAACATAATGTGAATGTTTGTATTATATGGATGCGAACTATACATTGATTATAAAAGTTGCATTTATCTAGAAGTTATATTTAATACTGTATATAATCGTGCACAAATCGAATTCGTGAGTATATTTATGAGCTTGTCCCCACGAAAGCAAGGGTAAGTTTATTACGGGACAGCTCACGGGTGATTCTCATCATTTAGAGTATTTAAACAACTGTCTTCATCCTTATTGTTGTACTCACCACGTTTCGGCCAGTACGCCGTTCGGCTTTTTCAGATTTCTTGTCGAACTTGGGAGCCTACACATCGAAACGAACCCTTTATTTAATCCATTAAATTGTTCTAATTCCGTTAACCATAACCGGGTACACGTGTTCAGCTATAGTAAGTATTCCTAGAAATTTACCTATATTCGGGATTGAACCTGCGACCTCCCGATAATTTCCCTTTGAAAGAATTTAACCAAACGCCTATACCTGTTGCACCATGTGTCCTGCCAGGCAATTCAAAATGAATTTAGGCAAGTAAACTAACGTGTATTTAAAGGTGGTTATAAAAATAGCCCACCTCGTTTGATATTTTCCATTTAGATCAGATTAGCTATCAGGGTATGTCACTGATCTTCCTTATTTACAGAAAATAGAGGATTTGTCGCTCGGAGAGTTGTTTCCTTAAAAGTGAGTGAATGTAATTTATCTCTGATCACGAATGACGGAAGGGTTCCCCGGGGGCAGGGAAGCTTGAATTTTTAACTAAAATATTGTTTAATAATAAAATAACACCAATGAAATGAAGGTGTAACAACGTTAAATAATAGCATTAACACTAAGCACAATAGCATTAACATATACAAGTTTTCTTTAACAACCAGGTAGCGTTCGACTTATTTGTTGGATTTTGGTTTTGATTTATCTAATGTCTCCATCAACAATCTGCGTGTATTTACATTGTGTAAGAGCTTTTTGCCTGTGAGGTCATGAGCCTTTCTTCGTTTAGATTAGGTTTTTATAACTTAATTATTTTCCAGAATTATTTATATTGACGCAAACCTGGTCTGATGAAGTAATTTCAATAAAGTAGAACATTTGCAAAAAGACTTTTGATTCCGGAAATTCATCGTTACGTTGTCAAACCAAAAGGTTCAGTTCATTTAAGTTGTTCATCAGTGATTTTTAGCCAGAAGTAAAGAAGACTTATTGGTTCTCAGCGTATTTATATTTGTGCTGCTTAATCTTTTCTTTTTCTCATTACCAGCTGCCTTCTTAAGAAGCCATTTCTATTTAATTTCAAAAGCTTTCTTTTTTTATCTCATGAGGTAATTGATTATTACGCGCGAAAGTTAGTGATATCAAAGACGCCATGTTTTTCTTCGTCTGGCTCTGTATTTTATTTTGTACTATGAGTATTTGCTTTTGTAAATATGTATATATGTCCGGATGAACATGTATATTTATATTTATTTACTTGTAATTTTTTTTTATATCTTTAGCCGTCGTTTTAATTATTCACACGTACACTGACGTTTAGAAAATGTCTGATCGTTCAAGCTGACAGCATATAAGAATGCTTTCAATGTATTTACTTTCAGCATACAGAACATAGTTTCTGTATATAGGACTAATTGATAACAATATAAAAGGTAAAATTATGCGGAGTAATTGTTTTTTATTTAATAAAAATAATTTCCTCAATGAAAAAGATTTTTTGCTTTTTTAATTACACAATATTAAGATTTAAAATTCGATTACGAATATAGAGACAAAGTGTAGAGACTGCAGTTTTTGTCCTCCATGTTTTACAAAGTACATTTTCAGCTCCATTGAGAATTTTATGGTAGTGATAAGATAAGCACGAACTATCTGCTGCAGTTGTTAAATCTTTCTTTCTTTCTTTTTCTTTATGCATATGTATGATAGATAGAGAGATAGATAGATTGCCCAGTCAACTGGGGCTGTTGAATACACCGACTGCTTTTCTGCAGAGGGGTAAGACCCCATACGAGTGTCCTGATATGACACTAAACAATCTGATGGGGAGGTTCCAGCAATGCTGGAGCTTTGGGGAATGCGGAGTACCCCTTTATCACCATCGCTCCCGGGTCCATTCTGGCCCGGAGTGGTAGCACCTGATAAGGGTCCTATCTATGGGTTAGATAGAACTAAACAGTCGTTGGCATTTACTGTTTTTATGCATTTAAACTGCGTATTTATGCTGAACTGAATTGTTTAAAATAGAACTGTTTTGACATTAAAACTCTTGTTCATGCTAAACTGAATTATCTGAAATTGAACTGTTTTTGACATTGAAACTGCACTTACACTAAACTGAATTGTTATATATAACTGTATAGTTTGAAATAGAAATGTTTTCGACAATGAAACTGTGTATTTAGGCTAAACTGAATTGTTTTTAATAGAACTGATTATTTACATAAAATGGATTTGGCGTTAAATAACCTACAAGGGTTGATATGCCATAAAACCCAACAAACCAAACCAAACCAAACCAGATTGATAGATCGATGGATAGTAGTTTTAATAACGTTTAAGGATGTTTGGTGACTGCCAGTTTCACGCCTATGTAATCATCAGACCAAATGGTTCCCAGGTGGTGGGTATTCCTTGATATACTGTTGTGTGGAGCATCATGGGAAGAAGACTTTATTTTAGGGGTCATTTTTCTGAAGAGCAGTCTTATATATTTACGTGGTCAAATTATAATAAATTTGCCGACTGTTTTTTTTTTATTTACACTTATGTTCAATTCATTACTTTCTAGTACATCTATCTATCTATCTATCTATCTTCTGAAATAATGTCCGATGTTACCTGATTGAAGGTAATATATAACAATAAAGTAATAGATATGATTGAGATAGGTAAGAATGAAGCTCAATAGATAGATAGATAGATAGATAGATAGATATGCACAAAGTGAGATAAATATGAATAGAGTGATATAGGTATGGACAGAATGAGATAGATATGGACAGAACGAAATAAGTGTGAACGGAGAGAGATAGATAAATTGATTAATTGATTTACGTATATACTGACAGACATACAGAAGTTATTCTAAGCATAGATTTTCAAATTTGGAAAATGAGGTTCGAACCTCTGATGGACCAGTTTTCATTTTGTTATTTAATCTTATATTCTGTCTCATCACGAAATACGTCGTCAAAAATGTCAGTCTTCTTTTAAAATGATTAACAACAATCACCCATAAAATATATAAATATAATTCTATCTAACGGTCAATAAGGAATTCTTACTTAAATAAAGAGAAAACATAGCAATTGCCCCACCCTAATCTATGGGCATTGTTATTCCTTATATATTATCTTTAGATGCAGATTAACCAACAAGTAATAACAGTATAATGATGATGATCATCATCATGTCGTGCCGCTAGCGCGGATATCCCTAACCCTCTCTCGCCACTTCTCCCTATTATTCATCTCCCCTGGCAGGTCTTCAGGGCTACATCCCGTATCCTCACATAGCTGCTGAATGTATGATCGAGCTGGTCGTCCTGCTTTTGCCCAGCCATATTTTGGGGGTCCATAGGAGTACATCACTTATGAGCTCGTCCCTGCTTCTCCAGCAGTGTCCTGCATGTCTGGTTCGTCTAACTTGGATAGTTTTCGTGATGGGAGGCAAGTGGCCGTATAGTTGGTGCCTTGTGGGGTGTTGCCGCCAGAACTTGTTCAATATTGCTCGCAGCATTCTTGTGTAATTGCCGTCTAGCTTCTTCTCCAACCGTTTAGTTAGCGTCCATGTGGTGCATCCATACAGCAGTATCGATACGACCGCTGCCTGGAAGAAACTGTGTTTTATTTCATCGGTCAGGTCTGATTTCTATATGATCGATAGCCTATCGAGAGCTGTCCATGTCTTCGTTAGCTGCGTGTCGATGTCCTTTACGGTTGATGAGATGCTGCTTCCTTGGTAGGTGAATTTGTCAACTAGTTTCAGAGGGTTTCCGTCTAGAGTGGAGACGTCGCCTGTTTGATTAGAGCACATATATTCCGTTTTGTGTGCTTTGACATGGAGGCCAATGCCTGCGGCGGCTTGTTCCAACAAGATCACATGAACCTTTATGCTTATATATCATTATCATCATGTCGCACCAGCAGTACGGATATCACTGACCCTCTTCCGCCACTCTTCTCTATCGTCCATCGCTTCCGGCGGGCCCTCAGGATCACAACACGTATTGGCACAGAGCTGTTGTATGTTGGTTCTAGCTGGTCGTCCTGCCTTTGCTCGTCCATGTGAAGGGGTCCACAGGAGTACATCACTTATGAGTTCGTCCCTACTTCTCCAGTAGTGTTCCACATGTCTGGTTTGTCTAACCTGGATTGTTTTCGGGATGGGTGGCAAGTGGCCGTACAGCTGCTGCTTTGTTGACCGCGGCCTCCAGGACTTGTTAAATATTGCTCGCAGCATTCTTGTGTAGTTATCGTCAAGGTTTTTCTCCATACATTTCGTTTGCGTCCATGTAGTGCATCCATACAGTAGAGTCTACACGACCGCTGCTTGGAAAAAACTGCGTTTCATTATACCGATCAGGTCTGACTTCCATATGACCGATAGCCTATCGATACCTGTCCATGCTTTTGCTAGTCACGAGTTAATGTCTGTCTCAGTTGATGAGACACTGATTCCTATATAGGTGAACTTATATATATATATATATACTTACCCTCTCAGTGGGGTTTAGAATACGCAGTTCGTATCCCTGGCAAAGGGCTATGACCCCACTTCGACACTAAAAAGTGTACGAAGCGTATGACACTATGGTTGACTTGAAGGGTCAGAAATGAACAACACAAAGAGATGTAAGGTTTACAGCAGTATGTGTTTACGGAAATACAGGCAGTAACGGTTACTGGTAACTGAGTAGACTTGCTTGATTCGTTTATCGAGTCAGTCACTATTTATAGTATTGTAGGGTCCATACAGTGACGTCATGGGGTATATCTCCATAACAGACACTAAATGGCGTATGGTCTGTTTAGGTTTGGTCTATTTCTTTAACGGATAATTAACTCCTTATCGCTCATTTATTACCGAAAGTTAATTCATTTTTAAATGCTGGTTGATTGGTTGTTTGGGTTTTATGGCATATCAATCTTTGTAAGTTATTTAATGCCAAATCCATTTTAATACAAATAATAAGTTCTATTTCAAACAATTCATTTTAGCGTGAGTACACAGTTTAATTGTAAAAGAAACATTTCTATTTCAGACTATTCAGTTTAGCCAAAGAGTTCTAATTCAAAGTATAAGTATAGTTTTTGTCAATACACACATTTAAATGTCAAAACAGTTCTATTTCCTACAATTCAGTTTTGCGTAAGTACAGTTTCAAGGTCAAAAACAGTTCTGTTTCAAACAATTCAGTTTTGCATAAATACGCACTTTACATGTCAAACCAATTCTATTTCAAGCAGTTCCGTTTAGTCTAAGTACGCAGTTTAGTTCTATTTAACTCATAGATAGGATCCTATCAGGTGCTACCACTCTGGGCGAGAGTAGACCTGGGAGCGATGGCAACGAAGGGATACTCCAAAGCTCCAGCATTACTTGAACCTCACCATCAGATGTTTTAATGTTATATATCAGGACACTTTTTGGGGGTCTTACTCCTCTGCAGATGTGCTGTCAGTGTATTCTACAGACCTAACCGAATAGGCAATTTTGAAGTGTTGATAATGATCACAAGTGCTTCTTTTTTAACATCGCAATGATTTTTAATCGCACTTTTGTACGTATCACTAAGAATAATCATTTATTTAAACAGTTATATGATCTCAAGTATAAGTAAAAGTAAAGTTCGCGACCATAGTCGAGGGTGACCCGAAGGTTCCCTTTTTGATAGCTACTACACCGAGGTGTAGGGGGGGCGCTACTCCTTTCCCTAGATTGCTCCACTTTACCCTTGATCCGTACCTTATAATGCTGAGTGTTAAGCAAGGAGGCATCAAGTACCAGTTTTTGAGTCTTTGGTATGACTCGACCTGGGATTGAACCCAGGTCTCCCGGGCCATTGGCGAACACTCTAATACTAATCATTTATTCCCAAATACGTGATTTCAAGTAAAAATTCCTATGGATTGATTATCATTTGTTTGCTCATAGTTATACGGTTTTAAGCATTCCAATCTAAAACTAATAATTTACTACAATTACCTCAAGTCTGAGTTGACCCGGGATTAAAGGCTATGAAAGGGTAGTCTACACTCCCCAAAGCTTCTCGCCTGGAGCACCACTATCAGATGACATTAGTGTTATGTCGAGGCTACCGGTTTTTTTTAGGGGAGTTCATTAGCCCACTGTAAAGGATGCAGTCCGATGGTGAGATACACACATACACATACACGCACACACTCAGAGGCAGGCACGCTTATATATATATATATATATATATATATATATATATATATATATATATATATATCTTGATGAGATACACTCATACAAATACACACACGCACGCAGGCAGACTTATATATGTATTTATTTATATATATGTTTATGTATATACATATCATCATTTGATAAACGTATACAAGCATACATACACAAACACACACTGACACACATATATATATATATATATATATATAGATATAGATATATATATAATGAGGAGATACACGCACACAAACAACACACACACAAACGCACAGACAGACTTATATGTGTGTCTATATATATTTATATATATATATATATAAATATATATATATATATATATATATTATGATGAGATACACGCACGCAAGCATACACACACATACACACACACATACATATATATATATATATTATGATGAGATACACGCGCACAAGCATACACACACATACACATACACACTGACACACACACACATATATATATATATATATAATAATGAGATACACACACACACACACACACACACACACCTACATCTATATATTTGTGTTGATGAATATACACGCAACATAAATTTATCAATGATTTGATTGATACCTTAACAAATGCATATATTGTCTTATGCATGTGAGAGAAAATATCATTCTTTGACGTTCAAAGCAAAGAAGATGCAAGTCACGTCGAAATGAAATATGTCCCCGCCATCTTAGGTTATTGATGAAGACGTGAGTCACTTGAAATTATATCAACCAAATCCTGACGCTCAGCTACTTGGTACTTGGCTCATAGCTTCTGTCTTTCAGTGTTTGATTCATTGATCGGAATACAACAGAAAGGTCTGGAATTAGAATAAAAGCATAAGGGTTTCTCTTTTCTATAAGTAAAATGAAACTTTCTGGCTTTAGTCTGGGTCTTAGTTTTGTGACCAATTATAACGTTGGGTGAAGCAATGGGAAGTATGTATTACCACGACAACAAAAAAAAAAAAAAAAGATAAAGTAAAAGAAAAAGAAAAAGAAAAAGAAAAGAAACGTTATTAGAGTAAAGTTTCAACGTCTACAGCAATGTGATCAACAGTTGCTGCTGATGTAGTTGGCTTGGCTTGGTTTGATTTGATTTGTTCAATGGTATATCAATGTGTTATTTCATGCCAAAATCTTGTTAATTTGTAATTTTGGGATAGTAACAATAACTATTTGTTTTGGGTTTTGTTTTGTTTCACTTATTTGTTTTACGGCATATCACTTTAGCTTTTAATGGATATATTTTGAGTTATTGTGAGGGGCAAATAAATTAACTCTGTTATATAAGCTGCATACAGACTACTTTTCATTGTGTCAAAGCGTCATTTTGTCATTGTTGCTCCATGAAGAGATATACTTAAATATCTGCAGAAATATGAGGGGTGTACTCACTTTTGTGATACACTGTATATGGTTTTAAGCAAATTGTTCCATATAATACGAATAATTTGTTAGCACACATTCATATGGTTTCAAGTAATCCTTAGTGAACAATTATATCTTCAGATAACTATTGTTAAGACAAATAATTTGTCTTGTCCCCTGCTGAGAATGCAGTTGGTGTATTCTAAGCACAACCAGCATTTCTATAGTTATATCCCCCAACATTCTTTCTTTCTTTCTTTCTTTATTCATTTTTTAAAATTCTATGTATGGTGTATTTCTTTCATTATTGGTCTCTTTTCTGTCTTAATCTTTTTATTTCTTTAACACTTATCTTTCACATTTTGTCTTGATTCTTTCCTTCAGGCTTCTTTCTTTCTTCAAATTTTTTTCCGTAATTCTTTCTTTCTTTCTTTCTTTCTTTCTTTCAACCAACATTATTCATTTGCCGTTATTACTTAATATTTATTTTAAAAAAAACACGTTTTAATTTTTCAAACAAAAAACACCCAAATTCGCATAATGTTTTTAAATCTCAAAATAGATATTTAGATCAGGAGTAAAGTTATAAAAGTCTGTTGATTTTATGCTTAACAAACTAACCAATCAACAGGTATAGTCATATGTGGAGAAAACCGAGTTAGTAATCGTCTTCAGTTTGGTGATCCTGAGTTTGTTTGATGCGAGAATTTGACATTTTTGAGCCACTTGTGGCATTCCATAGGCTTTAAATGCTGCTTATGCAAGCACTGCTCAAACACTTGATTGCCCGAATGGTTAAGGATGAAAGTAAGCGATTTAGATTGGCTGTAAAATCTTCTTCTTCAGCTTTTCGCGCGCTCTAATCTTTACTTTCATCTCTGCTGATAAGTGGCATTGAAATAACATCGAGAGCGAAGATTAGAAAGAAAGAAAGAAAGAAAAAAAAACAAGAAAGAAAGAAAAAAAGAAAACAAGAAAGAAAAAAAGAAAGAAAAAAAAGAACGATTAGGGGGGAACACAATTGTTCAAATTTCCTTTTATTATTTCTTTTATGTTGTTCTTCCTATTTTTTTCTTCCTATTTTTTTTTTGTCGAATCATTAATTTTCTTTTTCTTTTTATTAATGTAATTTTTTTCTTCTTTCTCTCCTTTTTTTTCATCATTATTCTCATAAAGCGATAGATGATAGGGACGGATGGCGAGAAGGAATCGGGGAATTCCATGCTGTCAGAGCAACATGATGTTGATGATAATTTCTTTTTTTATGCTTTATTTCCCTTTATTTGTCCATGAGAAAAGATACTCTTCCTTCATAATCATCTGCCTTTCCAACAAATAGTTTTCTTTCTTTTTATATCTTAATCTTTTTCTCTTCTTACTTTCTTTCTTTTTTTTCTTTCTTCGTTTTTAGTTTATTTTCTTTAGAAAGAATCAACCACCTAATGTACATGGACAATATCAAGCTTTTTGCAAACAATGAAAAAGATTTGGAAACCCTATTACAGGCAGTGAGGATATACAGTGAAGATATTGGGATAGAATTGGATATAGAAAATGTGCCATGCTAATAATGAAAAGTGGAAAACGACAAATGACAGAAGGAATAAAACTACCAAACCAAGAAAAAATCAGAACGCTTGGAGAAAAGGAAACTTGCAAATACTTGAGAATATTGGAATCAGACACCATCAACCATGTTTAGATGAAAAAAAAAAAAAACTTCAGGAGAATGAGAAAACAACTCGAAACAAAACGACATAGCAGAAATCTCATCAAAAGGAATAATTACCTGGGCTGCCCACCTCGTAAGATACTCGGACCATTCTTAAAATTGACTAGAGAAGAACTTAAACAAATGGACCAGTGAACAAGAAAACTCATGATTATGCATAAGGCCTTACATCCCAGATATGACATAGACAGTCTGTATGTGTCAAGAAAAGAAAGAAGAAGAGGACTTACCAGCATTCAAGATAACGTCGATGCATCGATACAACGACTAGAAGACTACTTAAAAAGTGCAGAGGAAGACTGGTTACAGCTACAAGAAACAGTACAGAAAACACAAGCATCAATAGAACAAAAATAATCAGAAAACAAAAATGAGAAGAAGAGCAACTACGAGGACGTTTCAAGCGACAAATAAGCGAAGTCTCTCAAAGAAAAACTGGACATGAGTAAGAAAGGGAAACTGAATCTTTTCTAATAGAAGCACAAAACAGCGGAATATTGACTATGTTAATGCAAAAATAGATAAGACCTAACAAATTAGCAGGTATAGATTATGTTATTTTAATGACGAAACAATCAATCACATAATAAGCGAATGCAGTAAGTTAGTGCAAAGAGGGTATAAGGTAACATACGACTGGATGGCAAAGGTGATCCTCAGGGAACTGTGAAAGAAGTCTAAATTTGATCATACGAACAAATAGGATATGCAAAACTCAGAATCCGTCCGATAAAATGAGACACACAAAATTCTATGGAATTTTGAGGTACAAACAGATTATATAATCTCGGCCAGACGACCAGACCCAGTGATTTTCAACAAAAAAAAAAGAGAACCTGCCGAATAGTGAACTTTACCATTCCGTCTGACTACAAGGTAAAACTTAAAGAAAAGCGAAAAGAGAGATAAGTACCTAGACATTGCTAGAGAACTGAAAAAAACTATGGAACATGAAAGTGACGGTGATACCAATTGTAATTGGTGCGCTCGGTACGGTCACCAAAGGATTGGTACAGAGTGGTATATAGTTTGGTATCATTGTTTAATGACATATCAATATTCATGGGTTATTTACTATCATAGGTACCCTTATAGAAGAGCAGAAGTTATACTATTTAATACATAGTTGGGATATTTTTCCGAAAGTGAAGGTAATAGCGCCAGAGGTGTTCAAACTCGCTTATTACGATGTTGCAGTTCTGCAATTCAGTCACTACGTCCCAAGGACTTTCCCTAGACCTTGATTTGAACTCGTGTCACTGAGTTTATATATATATATATATATATATATATATACGGATTGTCTCAAAATAGACGCAACCCATTAATATGATAATGATTTATTACTGAGAGAACCGCAATTACTGTCATTTGGAACACATCCAATAAAAAGTACATCCTTTGAGCCAAGGACATCAAAGTGATGCTTATTTTAAATTGGTATTATATCAGTTTCCAGGACATGCAAACTTTTTTGAGTTTCTTGTCTCAGAAACCGTTATCATATTAATGGGTTACATCTATTTTGAGACAGTTTTGAATGATTTTATCTCCAAATAAGTTTTGACGCAAAATATTTTCCTCTTTTGTCCAAGGCATTGGGATTAAAAAATGATATTTGTTCTTATATACTATTTTCGAATCTGAAACAAAAAAGAACACAATATTATTATTAATAAAGTTATTAGCAATCATATGGATTCCATATATATTGAGGCACCCTATATTGGCTGTCACATGGGTCCCATGCATATTGAGACAACCTATATTGGCAGTCACATAAGTCCCATGTATATTGAGACACCCTATATATACACTATCACCTATATTGAGTACTCTTTATTTATACATACTTTATTAATATCTGGCCCAGTTGCTTGGGGCTGTAGAATATACCGACTGCATCTCTGCAGAGGAGTAAGACTCCCCCAACAAGTGTCCTGGAAATGACACTAAACAATCTGATGGTGAGGCTCCAGTAATGCTGGCGCTTTGGGGAATTTGGACTACCCCAACATTGTTAGCGCTCTCTGGTCCACTCAGGCCCGGAATGGAAACACCTGATAGGGTCCTATATGTGGGTTAAATAGAGTTAAACAGTTTCTTAATGTTAAATTGAATTGTTTGAAATAGAACTATTTTGACATTTTAACTGTGTACTCATGTTAAACTCTTTGAATTAGAATTGTTTATATGTATAAAAATGGATTTGGCATTAAATCTCCGACAATGTCATAAAACCAAACCAAATCAAATCAAACTTTATTAATATCTCTTAATCTATGTTTCTATATAGATAGCTAGACAGAAAGATATATATATATATATATATATATATATATATATATATATAAACATAGATTAAGAGATATTAATAAAGTTTGATTTGATTTGGTTTGGTTTTATGACATTGTCGGAGATTTAATGCCAAATCCATTTTATAGACAGAGAGAGAGAGAGAGAGAGAGAGAGAGAGAGAGAGAGAGAGAGCAATTATTGAAACTTTTGTTGATGAAAAACTGAAGCACCAGTGTTTAAATGGTTTTCCGAATACTGGCCATCCATACTTTTTTTAAAATACACCTTTGTCTGGATTGGAACTTTTGTTCTATAAAGCACAAACAAAAGCAGGTTGTAATCTCGAACCAGCTACAGGTGATTGTTATTACACATACACACGGCCGATTCTACGAAAACAGGACTGAACGAAGCATGATCTGGTTCTGAAGAAGATTTAGGTTCCTGTGATCATTCAACCGGATTTAGTCTCAAATCGTGGACCAACTCTAACGCGTTTGTTACACGAGAGGAAATAGCAGGCTGTGTCATCTTCCCAATCGATATTGACATCGATCCACCAGCGAATCGAGTAAAAAGCAAATTCACATCTGTCAGCCGACGTAATGTCCATCAGTTATCAATCGGAATTCGGGCGGGAAAATAATCTGAGCGAGACGACTAGTCAGTCGTCCCAAAATATTATTCTTTGCTTCCATTTATTTTGATTTTATTTGTGCTAATTCTTTACTTTTCTTCCATCGGTCAAGGTTAGATTTATTTTTGTAATCATTTTTTTTTTGTTTTGTTTATGTTTCTTGATAAATTTTAGTTCATGTATTCATTCATTTATTTATTCGTTACTTCTTTCAATTTTCTATTTTCACTTTGCTTCCAGGTCTATCTCAGTTCTTTTCTTCTTTGTCCTCTTTCTTTATTCAATTTTCTTCTGTCATAAACGTGTACCTGTTGATTAAGTATACTCCTTGATTGAATGTTACTCTGAGTGATCTATCTATCTATCTATCAATCTATCTATTTATTTAACGTTCTTTTCTTATTTTCAACTTGTTTTTTCTTATTTTTCAATTTTTAAAAAATAATTCTTTATTCGTTCTATATCTTTCTTTCCTTCACTCATTTTCTTCCTTTCTTACACCAACTTTGTTTCTTCTTTTTCACTTGTTATTCATTCAAAGTCGAATAAAATTTCTCGTTTCTGAGGGCCAGTTGTAATCATTTTCTTTCTTTCTTTCTTTCTTTCTTTCTTTCTTTCTTTCTTTCTTTCTTTCTTTCTTTCCAGCAGCTTCCACGTTTTTTTTTTCGTTCCTTTTTCTCTTTTTGTGCACCAGCGTTATCTCAGCCTCTTCTTTCTTTCTTTCTTTCTTTCTTTCTATTTCATTTCTCTCTTTTAACTTATTTTTCAAATGTTTTTAGTTTATTATTTTCGCTTTTTCTTTTTTTCGGCTCCGTCACTTAAATTCGTTCTTTCTTTATTTCTTTCTTTCTTTCTTTCTTTCTTTCTTTCTTTCTTCTCTTTTTCATTCATTTTTTCAAATATTTTCCATTCCTTTTTCTCTTTTATTCTGTTCACTTTTTCTATTTTGTTAATTCAAAAATGTTTTCTTTCATTCATTCTTTCTTTCTTTCTTTAAAGTTATTTTCTTTTTTTCTCTCTTTTCTCTTTCTTTTCCTCTTTTGATTCCCTGCAATTTTATTCGTGTTTTTTATTCTTCCAGCTATTACCGCTATCTACTAAATCTCTACCGCCCTCCGAAGTCTGATCCAACAACCTTCAGTCCATTTGGAGTCAGGGCCTTTCGGCTGATTACTCGAAAATAAACCAACTGAAGCATCTATTCCCTTTTAT
This sequence comes from Sepioteuthis lessoniana, assembly GCA_963585895.1. Lineage (NCBI taxonomy): Eukaryota > Metazoa > Mollusca > Cephalopoda > Myopsida > Loliginidae > Sepioteuthis > Sepioteuthis lessoniana. The sequence continues at coordinate 42,165,645 of OY757907.1, read as the reverse complement.
TCTTATCCTGTCAGGGAGCACCCAAAGTTACAGCAAACAAAATAAATCACACCCGTCATGTAAAGGCTATGTTCCGATAAATGCACATACAGTCGTGTATTTATGTGTTCATGCCTTAAACTGATTCATCGAGATGGTAGTCACGATCCAATGGTTACTTCTATTTCTATGTGGAAACAAATATATGGACATATACACACTTTTTGGGTCAAGTATCACACACACACACACACACACACACACACACACACACACACACACACACACTGGTGAGTCCCTGTTGGGTAATGGCTAAAGTGATGGACTCTGGTCATGAAGTGCATGCGTTCGAACTCCAGTCACGTTATTACATTCACTTTCAGACCAATAAGTAAATAAGTAATGTTGGCGACCTTAGTCGATGGTGACCCGAAGGCTCCCTTTTCAATATCTGATACACTGAGGTGTAGGGAAGGGCGCTACTCTATTCCCTTGATCCGTACCTTATAATGCTGAGTGTTAAGCAAGGCGGCATCAAGTACTATTTTTTGAATCTTTGGTATGACTCGACCTAGGAGTGAAACCCGATCTCCCGGGCCACTGGCAAACACTCTATCCATTTGCCCAATTCAGACTAATAGTCTCTAGAAAAGTAATTTCCCCTCATTCAACCCCGGCTGTGGTTTAAATAGAATCACTACTATTCTTTTACAAGAAAGGCTATGGAATTGAGTAAGCCTCGAAGTTTGATTTGTCATTAAACAAAGAAAGCGAAGTGACACTAAGACATATACACATACATACACTGAGATAGACGAAGAAGGGTTAAAGAAAGAGAGAAGGAGGGAGAGAGAGATGCTATTGGAGCAATGCTTATCGTCGCAGGTAATTAATTCTGCGAATCGAGTTCAAATTCTAAAAGAGGCTATAAACGTTTCACTTGGCGCTAATGCCATTGCGAAGGGCACGGATTAGTTTGTTCACTCTCTAGCTATGGGTAAATAGTAGGATAGACAAAGCACACCCACACATACGCACATACAGATACACACATACACACACACACACACTCACACGCATATATGCACACATATTACATATACATGCACTCAAATATATACACACATATTACACATACACACACATACAGGCACACACACACTCTCTCACACACACACACACACATACCTACACATGACAATTAATCAAAGAGAAAGCAAGCTATGAAATTAAACAAAGGGTTACCCGCTTAAAAATGACCTTTTGTCGGATTCTGCTAGTGGTGGCCGATGGGATAAATGCATAATATATGATATATCTGAAGACATACTGTCACTATAAACATTGCAAATTTTGAAGTTCGATGAGCACATATACAACAACACACACAAAAACACACTCTCCCACACACACACGTGTATGCACAATACATAGACGTACATACAAGCGAAAAAAAAAATCACATACACAAACCTACATACATATGAACAGACACACAAATACACAGGTAAACAGAAAGAAATACACAGAGAAAAAATACATACACACGGAAACACACACACACACACACAAACGCATACGTACAGATACACACCTAGACCCGTGCGTACAATCTTACTCTACATTGATGATTTTATGAAATGTCGACATGTACTGTCATGCACTAAGCTTAACTTAGTTTGGCATAAGGCTGGACTTTTGAGGCACCTATTGAAAATCGAACTCATTAGTTACAATCTTTTTACCCAGCTCGTTAATCATTACACCACTCGATATACCCAAGCGTTGTTAAAATTGGTTACATTACTATTTTTAATTATAAGCGACTTGAACATAAAGGTGCCTAAAATCCTTGTTTAAGAAGACTGTATAGCACCAGTCAACTTGTTTTCATCTTTTCTCATATTCATCTCAGTTGTCTCAACATATCAATCAACCATTTTTTTTTTTGCTAAACCTCTAAGATTTGGTGTGTAAAAACCACTCAATGATTGATTTCTTTGTTTTTGTGTTCGCCAATGGTCGAGTCATACCGAAGACATAAAGAATGGTACTTGATGCCGCCTTTTTCCCAGTCGGCTGGGGCTATAGAATACACTGACTGCACCTCTGCAGAGGGGTAAGACCCCCTCCCTAACGAGTGTCCTAGATATGACACTAAACAGTCTGATGGTGAGGTCCCAGTAATGCTGGGGCGTTGGGGGAATACGGAGTACCCCGTTATTGCCATTGCTCCCAGGTCCACTCTGGCCCGGCGTGGTAGCACCTGATAGGGCACTATCGATGGGTTAAATAGAACTAACGGCATACTTATGCTAAACTGAATATCTTGAAATAGAAAGATTTTTTGACAATTGAATTGTGCTTACATTTGAACTGCGTGATTGTGCTAAACTGAATTATTTCAAATAGAACTGTTTTTTGTCATTGAATCTGTATTTACACTAAACTGAATTGTTTAACGTAGAACTGTTCGGACATGTAACTGTATGTAAACAAAATCTGTACTTTTACTAAACTGAATTAGCTGAAATAGAATTGCTTGACTAAACTGAATGGCTCGAAAGAGAAATCTTTTTTTTACAATTAAACTGTACTTACATTTAAACGGCAGTATTATGCTAGACTGAATTGTTTTAAATTGAACTATTTTGACATTGAAACTGTACTTACTCTAAACTGAATTGTTATATATAACTGCTTGAATAGTTTGAAATAGAAATGTTTTTGACAATTAAATTGTGTACTCATGCTAAACTGAATTGTTTTAAATAGATCTGATTATTTACATAAAAATGGACTTAGCGTTAAATAACCTACAAAGGTTGATATGCCATAAAACCCAACAAACCAAACCAAACCAAACCTTGATGCAGCCTTGGGTAACACTCAGGATTATAAGGTAAGGATCAAGGGTAAAGTGGAGTAATCCAGGGAAAGGAGTAGCGGCCTCCCCTACACCTCGGTGTAGTAGCTATTGAAAATGGGAGCCTTCGAGTCACCCTCGACTAAAGTCGCCAACTATTACAGGGAAAGGAGTAGCGCCCTCTCTTACGCTTCAGTGTAGTAGCTATTGAAAAGAGAGCCTTCGGGTAGCTTTCGACTACGGTCGCCAACTTTACTTATTTAATGTCGAATATGTCCTTAGTGTCAATTCTACTATATGGATACACCACATGGACGCTGACTAAGCGTATAGAGAAAATGCTAGACGGAAATTGCACAAGAATGCTATGACCTATATTGAACAAATCTTGGAAGCAACATCCGACAAAACAGCGTCTGTACGGCCACTTACATTCCATCTCTAAAACCATCCAAATAAGACGAATAAGGCATGCGGGATACTGCTGAAAAAGTAATGATGTACTCATAAGCGACGTTTTGCAATGGAGCTTTTCTCACAGACGTGTGTTGGACAACTAACTAGAACCTATCTATAACAGCTCTGTATGGACAGAGGATGGGATCTAGAAGACTTGGCGGAAGAGTTGGTTAATAGAGACGAAAGGCATGAGAGAGTCAGGGAAATCTCTGCTAGCAGCACGACATGGTGATGATGATTTAATGCCAAAGTCAGTCTTTTTAAACAGTTTACGAACTTGAAGTCGTATAATTGGTTTGGTTTGGTTTGGTTTGATTGGATTTCATGACATCAACAATTGTTTGTTATTTTATGCCAAATCCCGTTTTTAAATATATATGTAAAATATATGATTTTAAACACATTTAGTTGATACATTTTTAAACGAGACTGAGCTCTTTTTTTTATTCATTGTTAAATGGTTTCAAGTGCTTCTATCTAGGACGGATATTTCTATTTACTATTAATCATTTGTTTTTACATAATTAAATGGTTTCAACTATTGCTCTATAATAGTTACGATTTAACACCAGTCATTTGTTAGTATACATTTAAGTGGATATACATATGATTTGTGAGTGAATACTTTGTAGGTAATTTTATTTTTAAATGAGTTACTTCTAATTTTTTGCGCACAAGTGTTGCTTTTGATTCTTCGCAGTTAAATGGTTTCAATTATTGCTATCTAACATTCATAACTCTATTTAATATTAATCATTTGTTTGCAGGCAGTGAAGTGGTTACAAGTATTACTATTTAACTCCAATTATTCTATTCAAGACTATTCATTCATTTTCACACAGTTAAATGGTTCTAAGGATTGTTATGTTATGTCTATAATTCTATTTAGGCACAGAGTTAAAGAGTTTCAAGTATTGCTTTTTAACTCCAAAAATTCTATTCAGCATTCCTCATTCGTTTGTTCACAGTTAATGGTTAAAAGAATTGGTATTTATCACTGACAATTCAATTAGACATCAGTCTTTTGTTTACACACAGTTAAGTGATCAAACAGTTCTATTTCTAATAATTCAATTTAACATAAGTTATTTGTTGGCACAGAGCTTAAACTGTCACACAGTTCTATTTAACCCATTAATAGGACCCTATCAGGTGCTACTACTCCGAGCCAGAGTGGCCTGGGATCAGTGGTAAGGAAGAGGTACTTCACATTCCCCTGAGCTCCAGGACTGGAGCCTTACCATCAGATGGTTTAGTGCTATATCCAAAACTCTTGTTGGGGTGTATTTTGACCTCTCTAGAGATGTAGTGGGTGTATTCAATAGCCCCAGTTGACTGGGCCGTCATAAAATTGTATATAACTTATTAGTATTAGTTAGGTCTACTTGAAGCCACATAAATGAGATCAAATTATTGATTAAAATGATTGAAACCATTAATCTCATCATCCAGCATGTCAAGACATGTTTGCATTTGGTGGTCCATTTTGTCAAACCACCGATCACCTACAATCGAATTTTAAGGCAATAAAAGTGGTCCGTTTTTGGTTTGGTTTCTTTGTTTAATGGCATATCAAACTTCGTGGGTTATTTAATGACAAAGCACTCCTTGTTAGTAAAGTTGGCGACTTTAATCGAGGATGACTCGAAGGCTCCTTTTTTGATAGCTACTACACCGAAGTGTTGGGGAGAGCGCTACTCCTTTCATTGGATTGCTCTACTTTATTCTTGGTCCTTACCTTATTGTACTGAGAGTTAATCAAGGAGGTATCAAGTACCATTTTTTGAGTCTTTGGTATGACTCGACCAAGGATTAAACCCAGGTCTCCCGGGCAATTGGCGAACACTCTAACCATCATGCCAATGACCGGTATTGTTACTCATTAACCGGTAGCTGGGAGTGGGTAAGGGGGCTCATATCTTTCCTTAAGTTATTTGTCCGAAAGTGAACGAAAGAGCACAACTGAAGTTCGAACTCACAACGAAGTCGAAATCCAAAACATTAATCTCTAAGTCACGAGGACTTTCCCTCAAATTATCGGTTACGAGCGTGAAAATTCATTCTCTACTGCTATATCGGCAACAATCAACTACGAAGTCTTGGAAAAAAATTATAATAAAAATAGGAGGCATGAATTTTGCAATGACTCTCTGATAAGCACAGTCTTCGATTTGGTTTGGTTTTATGGCATATCAACCATTGTTGGTTATTTAATGCCAAATCATTTTTATACGTATATATTAAATATATAATTTCTAAACACCTTTTGAAGATAACATTTTCAAACATGCCTGAACTGATTTTTTTTCACATGGTTAAATGGTTTCAAGTATTTCAATCAAATACGAATACTTCAATTTACTATTAATCATTTGTTTGCACAGAATTTAATGTTTTCAAGAATTGCTATGTATCACTAACAATTCAATTAGATATAAACCATTTGTTAAACACTTTTAAATGATCAAACTGTTCTATTTCAAACAATTCAGTTTAGCATGTCAGCAAAGTTAAATGGTTCCAAGTAATGCTATGTATTTCTAAAAAATCAATTAAACATCAACCATTTGTTTACACAAATGATTAAACAGTTCAATTTAACGGAATTCAGTTTAGCATGTCATTTGTTTGCACTTAGTTTAAATGTCAAAGTACACAGTTTAAATGTCAAAACAGTTCTATTTGACCCATAGATAGGACTTTATCAGGATCTACCACTTCGGGCCTGAGTGGATCTGGGAACAATGGCAATAAAGAGGTACTCTAGATTCCCCAAATCTACTGCATTACTAGAGCCTCACTATTAGATTCGTTTAGTGTCATAATCAGGACAACCATTGGGGGAGTCTTATCTCTCTGCAGGGACTGAGCTGGTGTATTCTGCACCACAGCCGACTGGGCCATTAGCACAGTGTTGTGCAGACATGAGCAAGTCTTTTAAGAGGAAGTCATGTGGGAAGAAAGAGATTTGGTTCATCATCAAATTAGCCCACTACTAAATAAATTCGATGTAATTTCATTTTGAAGGTATCTCAATCATTTTAATTACAGAAGACCATACATCTACGTCTTAAAAATATAGAAAAGTAGATTTTCCCCCTCTTCAGTAAGAAGCTCTTTTCTGTAAGAAATTGAAGTCTTAGATCAGCCATTCAGCCAGCACCACAGGCCACATGCAGCACGAGGGCCGTAGATTTCCTATGCATAGTGAGGTGGTACTACTTCATCGCAGACCAAAATGTATCGCCATTGGGAGTGATTACATGGAAAATAGTGTTTTGTTGAAAACTTGCTTCATGCCACACAGTTAAGTGCAACGTATTGTAGTATCCGAGAAAATGAATAAAGGGAATCACTTTACAACCAAAGAAGCATGCTCTGAAATTATTCCCAAGACCTTGATCTGTGTTTCTCTTTCTTGAACTCTGGGAAAGTGAAAGGCATTAAAAGAAATTTGAAAGCTCAATTTCGTATTATAAAAGATAAATAAAAATTACTTGGAAAAATATGGACGTGGTACATTCAATAAGTTTCCAGACTTTCTTTTGTACAGGAATTTAAAATTGTCGTAGACTCTTGAAAATTCAGTATGTTATTGCTATACATCTTATGAGATAACTGATCAATCTTTATTATTTCAGGTTTAAATGAACTGCTACAGCAGAAATTGGAATACACCCTACTAAAGCCTGATTGTCACAGCTGGTGAATTTCAAAAATGCAATCTGGACTTAAGAACGATATGCAATAAAATTCTGTTTTAAACTTGGAAAAAATGTCATGCAATGAAAGCTGAATCTACTGATATGACTCAGAGACCAAGAAACAGATTTCCCAGTGGAAGAATGCTGGCTCTCCCAGACCCAAGAAGGCCAGACAGAGCAAATACACCCACAAACCTTTGATTATCCCTTTTTTTGACAGCACTGGCATGATCTACATGCACCGGGTTCCAACTAGATAGACAGTCAACAAGGAATACTATGTTGAGGTTTTAAGGGAGTTCAGGAAAAGATTCCGACGGAAGAGGCCAGCACTCTTCAAATCGGGTTAGTGGCATTTCCAGCAGGACAATGCACAAGTCCACAACTCCATCCTTGTCACAGACTATTTGACCAAGATGGGCATCAAGACAGTTCCTCAACTTCCTTATAGTCCAGACCTTGCTCCCTGTGACTTTTGCTTATTCCTTAACTCTTAGAGGCTGTCGTTATGAGATAATTGAGGAGATGAAAGAGGCTGTGACGAAGGTCATTGACACGCTCACACAAGAGGACTTCCATGGGGCCTTGCAGAAGTTGTTGGAACGGTACAACAAGTGCATTGCTGCCGGAGGAGATTACATCGAAGGGGACTAGAGTTTCATGTGTGTACTATCAATAAAAGTGCACATAAGAAAAAAGTCTAGAAACTTATTTAATGATCCTCGTATCTTTTTTTACATAGGAAGAACCGAAACGCTAAAGGGTCGATTTTACGTCTCAATAAATCTCTCTTTATACTTTGATTACCTTGTTATCAATTTTTCTCTACATATTACTGGATTACAATCCATTAGCTTCTTCCATAGGAAAAATTGCTCTATTTTAAGTTCCTCCCTATATCTGTCGATGTTACCGTTGAAATAAATAAGTCTACTTTCAGAGAAACCCCGTATATGTATATATGCTTGCTCAGATATAAGAAATAGAACTTGCAAACCTGAAGTTGGTGTTAAAATTGTGTTATTTCCTGAGTAAAATTTCGCTCTTCCTCATCGGAGCATTTCTGCACCAAAGTGGAAAGGTTTTGAAACATTAAAAAAGATGCTAAAACAGATGTTCTGTTGACCATATGTAAACGTATCGTGACGTTATGTTAATGTGCTGTAAGAACATGAAATATTTTTTTAATTGGAATTTCCGTTCATTTTTTTTTCTGTTTAAAAATATCTCTAAAAGAATGCTTAAGCTTTACTGACATAGTCACGAACACATCACATTATGTGTAAACAGTATCAAAAGACTTCATAATCATAAAAATTCAAAACATTTTAATCTAAGAAATTTCTGTTGCAAAATATTTTTTAGTGTGACAACCCATTCACATAACGTTGCGATAGGATCTGATTCGTTAAATAGAATAGAAGTATCAGAATAATCTTCAGCATTTTTTAGATTTTTAAATGAAAACAGCAGCGTTATTGTAGAAATAAAACAACATTAGGATTTTTATTATTAAGTGTTTTCGGACTATTGTCTTCGTCTTTATTGTTATTTCCACAACGTTTTGACCGATATGTCTTCTAGCCTTCTTCAGGTGTTTGTCGAACTCGGGAACCTATACGGAACTTCGAACTATGTCCTTTATTGAATCCACAGGGGTCGCCTGTTCTTATCCAGTTAACCATAAGCGGATACAAGTGTTAAGTATTTCTCTATTAACGGAATCAGAACAGGCAACCCCTGTGGATTCAATAAAGGACGTAGTCCATGTAGGTTCCATGTAGGTTCCCGAGTTCGACAAACACCTGAAGAAGGCTGGAGGACATATTAGCCGAAACGTTATGAAAATAACAATAAAGATGGAGACAATAGTCCAAAAACCCTTAATGATAAAAATCAAGCTTCGGCTCAGATATTCTGACAACTAATCTTATTGGATATTATATCTGATAGAATTCTAACACACACACACACACACGCATGCACGCACACACACACATACACACACAGTGATATCCACACATACACACACATGTACACATATATATGTATATAATTTTTTTCATCATACAACGTGTGAAATCACGTGCGATATGATGAGAAAAATAGAGATATGTGAGTGTGTTTGTGTGTTAGTTTGTCACACACATACACACATATATATATCTATACACATATAAGTGTGTTTTTGCTAATAACTTACATTTCAAATTGCATATTAACAGGCGTTTTCCATATTACGTAAAATGAAATTACAAATGAAGAAATAAATCAAATGAATTAAAAAAAAAACAAACAAACTTAATAACAAATCGAAAAAAGAAACAAACAACAAAAAGAAAGAAAAAAACACAAAAAAGTGATAAGCGCCATTTATGAACTTACTCATCTGTTGATTTATAAAAACAAATAAACAAAACCAGCAAAGATTTTTACGATTTGATGTCGTTTGTTTCGCTTCTGCGCACTAAGAGATTTTGTAATCTGCTTTTCGTTGAATTTCGAATGTATTTTCGGTTTGATTAGATTTGGTTTTGATCATTTAGAGTTTATTTTCGGATATCGGATCACTTTTTCTTCTTTCAACATTTCACTTCAAGACGTTTAATCTTTTAAGGATATTTTTTGAAAATATACAAGATGCATAATTCTTGTTTATATTGTTTTTTTTATTTATCACTTTAAATCATTCATATATTTTGGTTTTCGTGATTTCTCTCTTCACACACACACACACACACACACACACACACACACACACACACACACACACACACACACATATATATATATATATATATAAGCAGGGAGTTGTGCTTAGCGTAACAGTTATCATCGAAAGAAATGGAATCAGCGACCCTGTTGCAAAGCAGAAAAAGACAACACTGATATATGAGAATATAATCTACTTCTTTTCTTTTCTTTTCATAAGCAAAAATACACGGATGGGATAAGTAAGAGAGGGTCGAAGACGGCTGAGCTGCGCACACAAGGGGTGAGGTCTGAATCTTCAGTGTACCACTACTTTTTTTCTTTCTGGGCGGAGTCAAAATCTTCCTGGTTCTATAACATGCCGGATACCCATGCAGACACGCTTCATTCTATCGCGCTACCCATGCCATTTCCACGGCATTTCCACCGAAAAAACTAACTTCCTCTTTCCTTTAGGTACCAGGTGGATTTCCTGTTATTTTCGTTCAGCCAGGGTCCGACTTCCGTCGTTGCATCGACAGATGTCAAAGAAGTCTTCCAGTCAATATCCAACAACCCAAGTTTAAATCCTGGAGGACCGTTTTTGCGTTTTATATGGCGCTGATGCCTTGTGAAAGGTATGAAGTCTTTTGTCTTCTTTCCAACCAGTTATGAGAAACTTGTTGGGCTGACTGGATATCTTAGATTTTGTTAGGCAACCAGATGACGAGAAGTAAAACACCAAAATCAAACCAGCTTTATTGCGCTTAAAAAGTGACCTTGTGTCATATCCTAGTTTTGACAAATTGGTCAGATAAATACATACTAGCAGGAATTCTTGCTGTTGTTAGGTGAAGATAACTTCAAATAAGACGACAGAGTTAAAATATGTACTTTAAGATATTTTTCTAACAAACGGAAAAATAACTACTCTATAGAAGATTTTACTAAAGAAAATTCTATTGCTTACTCGGAAACAAATGATGTCAGAGTCCGATGAAAAGGTTGTTTAGGAATCTCACCTAAGATGTAAAGATGATCATAGGGAAGGACATGTATAAGTGGCAAAGCTACTGAAAATTATATTGATATTAACTTCATTAATATAAAAACAGTGGCCCAGTCGGCTGGGGGTGCAGAATATACCGACTGCATCTCTGCAGAGAGGTAAGACTTCTCCAAGGAGTGGCCCAGTCGGCTGGGACTGCAGAATACACCAAGAGCATCTCTACAGAGGAGTAAGACTCCCCCAACAAGTGGCCTAGTCGGCTGGAGCTGCAGAATACACCTACTGCATCTCTGCAGAGGTATAAGATGCTCCCAACGAGTGGCCCAGTCGGCTGGAACTGTAAAATAATTGTGGCTTAACAAACCTGTGATGTTTAATTGAATTGTGTGTTATGCATAGCAATACTTAAAACTATTTAAATGTGTGCGAAAGAAATTAGTAATGTTGAATGGAATGATTGGTGTTAAACAGGAATGCTTGTAACCACTTCACTGTGTTAACCCATTCGGAAAAGACAGCGACTGCTTCTCTGCAGAGGGGTAAGAATCCTCCAAGTAATGTTTTGATATATGACACTAAACAATCTGATGGTGAGCGTCCAGTAATACTGGAGCTTTGGGGAATGCGGAGTACCTCTTTCTTGCCATCGCTCCCAGGTCCACTCTGTCTCAGAGTGGTAGCACCTGATAGGTTCCAATCTATGGGTCAAATAGAACTAAACTATGCACTTATGCTAAACTGAATTCATTGAAATAGAGCTATTTTTACATATAAAATGGATTTGGTATCAAATAACCTACAATATGCCATAAAACCAAATCAAACTAAAATAAATACAGTGCGTCATTTATAAGAAGAATCGATAAATTAAATTTTGAAGTAGGAATTATTATTCTCCAATGATATACGAATAATTAGTCTCCAACGTTTAGAACTGTATTATTTAAACTCTGACCACTGATGTCAATCATTCGTAGTCGAAGTTTCAATTTGCGGTCTTCACGCCAAAGTTATAAGACGGTCATAAGACTTGTCGATTCCTGGTGAAGGTGGCACAGACAAAAACATTACGATGGGTTTCATTTATTTATATATAAGATGATTGATTCTCTCGTCGATTCTGACATTTGAGGCCGTAACAGTTCAATTAAAAATGTTAACCGTTGGAATACCTATGCAAGAGATTTTAGGTAGAACCTGTCACAATATTTTGATAAACTGAAATTAGAAGTATGGTATACAAATGTGCTTCATATTCTCCCGAAAAGCTCTATCAACAATTTTTCCTTCTTCAAGCCTTGTTGTCATAACAAAGAAAGAAAGCCCTGTTTCTCCTATTACTTTACCAGTAGCATTCTCAAGGGTATCAGCTTGCATTGAAACACAAACAGCCGCATTCTGGATTTGAATTCGGCTTGCCGATTCTATTTCTTATTTCTTTAGGATAACCGTTACACAACAAGCGCATCGGCTGCTCAATCTATCTCTCTATCTATCTATCTTGGTGTAATTGTCATCGTCAGAGGAAATGGACACAACGACCCTGTTTCAAATTCTACACGAGAATATTTGAATTTCACATAGAGCTAATACACTTGGGAGAGGTACGTATCCAACTATTTTCTCTCCGGCTATGAGTAAATAGAAGGACAGACTGAAATATTTAACTTTGCTATGATAACCGGTTTAAGAGAAAGGGAACTCTGAATTCAAGCCAGATTAACTCCTCTTAAAAGTACCCTTGTGTCAAATTCAGCTCATGTGGTATCAAAATGAATACATTTTTGATTAAATAAGAAAGACATATTTTGTCCTTATGATTTTATCAAGATCCTTTGATGTTTTGATTTTATGTTGGAGTTGGTGGATGAATTCACTGAAATTGTTCCGAGCGCTTTCGGACCTTTCATAGACCATCATCAGGGGTTGTTTGCAAATGTAAAGATTGCTTCTTTTTTTTTTTTTTTTTTTTAAGTTTTTTGGCTTTTTATATAACATCGCAAAAATTGCGTAAACGTATAGTTGGATTAAACTGAGATCGAACGAATTTAAAACAACGCTATCAATAAAACACTTTTCAGGGAACTTGAAAGGATCCTGATGAAATTAAGGACTACGGCCAAACTACACATACACATACATATAGCGAGAGGAGAGAGAGGTACAGAGAAAGAGAGCAAATTTACACACACACACACACACACACACACACACACACACACACACACACACACACACACACACACACACACACACACATTTATATATATGTACATATATATTTATCTTAATATCAAAGAAAACTCAACAGATACTATGATATTATATATTTATTTCGACAATTTGTTCAATACGAATTGCATCTTCATATGTATAATTCAAATGGTGATAATAAACATAACTATTTCCGGTAAAAACCTTTTCATTAAATAAACATTTAATGATTTATAATTTTAAAATGTCCAATAATAAAAACCAATATAAAATAAGAAAAAAAAAATCCAGTCGTCATCCCATTATTACTGCTGGTGATACATAAAAAAACCCTTATAAAATAAAGTCTTCTATATTAAGTCTTAATTTAATTTCAAAAATTTCCAAATTCAATCTTAAACATTTCTTTTTCTTAAAAAAATTCATCATAATTTAACCCTTTAAAATTTGATTTGCTTTCCAATTTATCCGACAAAACCATGACAATTTAATGGATTTAATAAACTATATAGCCTCTTAATAAGAAGAGTATAATCCCAGTAAATTACGACATCGATCTTAAAATAAGAATTAAACTGCATACAGTCTTAATAAATGAGCTTAAAATATATTATTATCATTTTTTAAAAAAATATATTTTTAAGCTCATATATTAAGACTATATGCAGTGTAATTCTTACTTTAAGCTCGATGTCGTAAATTACTGGGATTATGATATTCTTCTTTGTAAGGGGCTATATAGTTTGTTAAATCCATTAGCCTTCCGATTTATCAGTCAATAGCATAAGAATTTAAACTAATGTATTTTACAATCTAATATATCATAAGATTATATGTAGTTTAATTATTATCATAATTGAGATGTCGTGATTTACTATGTTTACATTTTAAACCGTTTTAAGGGGTCACACATTATGAGAGTTTTTGAAAATATATTCTTTAATTTTAATAGCCATACATCAAAAATTCTGTTAGAATTATTTGAAACGTCTCATATATTCTATATATTCTATATATGAATTATTCTATGTAAGTAAATTTTGGACTCAATTTATATGATTGATATATATATACATATATATAATTGTTTTTAAACAAGTATATATATATATATATATATATATATATATATATATATATATATATATATATATATATATATATATATATACTTGTTTAAAAACAATAAATTTAGAAAGAGTATTCCATTTCCATCATAAATCTATTTTACTTATTCAAGCTCCCTTTTCAATAGCTACTACACTGAAGTGTCAGGGAGGGTGCTACTCCTTTCCCAGAATTGCTCCATTTTAACCTTGATACGTACCTTATCATGCAGAGTCTTAAGCAAAATGATATCAAATATTATTTTTTGAACCATTGGTATCGGACTTCTATTTCTTACTGGACTGTTTATTAAACATAATTCGTTCTTAGTGTTTAACTCGTTTAAACAAAATTTGATAAAAGCCCTTATGAAAAACTTCACACGAGACCACAATTTTCTGCATTTATAGAAACGAGGCTCCGTCCACAGACAACGAAAAATAAACAACAACAACAACAACAAAAGCTTTGACTGATTGTTGCTCATTCTTGGCTCATATGTACAGTCTCTCATGAAAAAAAAAAACTTTCATGAAACATGTGTAAATTATAAGCATAATTCAATATATGTATCTGTGTAAATATGTAAGTCTTAAACGCGACACGCTCACACTTACACAAGCACTGACACACACACACACACACACACACACACACACACACACACACACACACACACACACACACACACACACACACACACATATATATATATATATAAACACACACACACACAACATACACACACACACACACACACATACACTATATATATATATATATATATATATATATATATATATTATATATATAAATGTGTTTATATCTGGGGAGGGGGAGATAGAATTATAATTACGTTCGTTTGACAGATTTTAAATTCATAATTAATGATTTGAAAACAAAATAAATTTCGAAAAAGCAAAAACTATAAATGAAAATAGAAAATAAAAAATGAAAATAAAGAACCTAAAAAAAACAACAAAACAAACTAAAGGCAAATGAAAATGAAGTAGATTATTCGACTAAACGCAGATGAAATAAATCAATGTGTTTCGTCAAATGAAATATAAAATAATTTTTAAAAAACAACAACAACGCTTTAACGCCAAAAAAAGTTAAATAAAAATCTGTGAAATTTCTGCAAATAAACACACCATTCCAATGGACCTAATTTGACAATTTTTTTCCTCCTCAAGTTTACACATCGAAAATCGTTCCCATCCATCCTTTTGTGCCCTTACTCGGCAAATTCCCTTTGATTTTTTCCCGCATTTTGTAATTAATGAGGAATATTGAATAACCACAAATAGAAAGAATGCTATGAAAAATAAAATTGGTATCGAATCATATAATCGATACCGTGTGGAAAATAAATCAGAATAAAAAAAATACCAATGAAATGAAAGATGATTAATACGAAGAAAGTGATAAACGAATGAGTGAAGGAATGAAAATAGAAGAAGAATATGGTGATAGTAAAAAATTGAAATACGTGAAACAAATAATGAGGAAGGAATGGTGAGTCAGTTAAAAGAATAAGAGGGAAAATATTCTGGGAAAAAATGAAAGAAAAATAAGGAATAGTCAAGAAAACAAGAAAGAAAATGGAAAAGAAAAGAAAGAAAGAAAGCGAAATGGAAAAAGAGAAAGAGAAAAGAGTACAAAAAAAGAACAAGAAGGAAAAAAAAACAGCAGAAAAATGAAAGGGAATAAATATAGAACAAAAAAAAGTGGAAAACAAAAGAGAGATACAGAAGAAAATTGATTACAAAACAAAATAGTAAAAAATAAAGAAATATTTAGTATAGGAAAAAGAAAAAAGAAAAGGAAAAAGAGAAAGAGAGAAAGAATATGAGAGAACTCAAGAAAAAGTAGAACAAACAGATGAGTAGAAAAGAAAGAAAACATTATAGAAAAGAACGAAGAAAAAGAAAGAAAAATATAAAGGAAAAGTAAAAGAATATAGACAATAAAAATTGTTGTGAAAAAACAAATGACGAAAAAACAAAAACAAAAAAAGATAAGATAAGATAAACAAAGAAAAATGAAGGGAAAAACATGATAGAAAAAGGAACTGATGATTAGAAATAAAGAAAAAGGAAGAAAATAGGATAGAAAAAAAGAAAGAAATAGATTAGAAAGAAAGAAAGAAAGAAAGAAAGAAAGAAAGAAAGAAAGAAAGAAAGAAAATATATAAAAGATGTCAGAAATGTTCAAAAAGGAGGGAGAAACATAAGAAAAAGAAGAAAGATTTAAAGATATGGAATAAGAAAAAGATTAATGAAAAACGGAAGAGGGAAAGGAAAAATGAATAATCAAAATCAAAACGATATAGAAGAATTACTAAGAAAATTACATATATCAGAAAAGAATCAATAAAGAAAAATCGGAGAGAGACCAAGGGTTCTGCATTTTATGCAAAAAAAGAAATTTAAAAAATTTTTAAAAATACTAATAAAAACAACAAAGAAAAAGAAGTTTTTATTTAGAAAAATAAAAATATGAGAAAAACTGAACACATAATTAAGCAAATATAACGAAAACAAAAACAAAAACAAACAAATCAAAATATAAATAGTAATTTGAAAAAAAAGAAAAGAAGAAAGAAAAAAAGACATTTCGGAATTTATAATTTCAAAGAAAAACGTGAACAAAATCTATCAAGATATTTAAAGTTACGATAAGCTTTAATAAAAAGAAATATGAAATCAAAATTTTTAAGATATTGAAAAGGAATCCTGAATAAATGCCAATCGAGAAAAGAGAAAGAGAGAAAATTTAACAAAAAAAAAAAAAAAAAAGAAAAAGAAAGAAAAAAACCCAACATTATTTCACGGAGAAAAACAAAGAAAGAGTACATATTACAAATGTGATGTTTCGATGATTTAAAGAAAAATTGATATTTTCAAAAGTTATCATGCTTTTCCAACGTCTCACCAGACATTTGATTTCTTGGTTTAATGGCATATAAACCTTACCGGACATTTACCACGTTTCTCAAAAGGGAAATGGAAGAATATTAGGTTCAATCTATTTTATATAAGAAATACATATTCTCCATCTTTCACTTTCACTCTAATTTTCTCAACAAATATTCACACGTGCCTAAGTTACCCAGTCGGTTGGGGCAGTAGAAGATACTGACTGTCCCTTTGCAGAGGGGTAAGACCCTGAAAACGAGTGTCCTGGATATAACACTAAACAATCTGATGATGAGGTTCCCAAGATGCTGAAGCTTTGGGGAATGCGGAGTACCCCTTCAATCGTATCGTTCCCAGGTCCACACTGGCCCGTACTGGTAGCACCTGATGGGGCCCTATCTATGGGTCAAATAAAATTAAACTGCGTAATTATGCTGAACTGAATTGATTGAAAAAGAACTGTTTTGACATGTAAACTGCATAACTAGGCAAAACTGAAGTGGTTGAAATAGAACTGTTTATTTGTATACAAATGGATTTGGGATTAGATAACCTCCGAAGGATGATGTGTTATAAAATCCGAATAAGGAAAGAAACAAACATACAGTAGAGGATTCTACACATAATCTAACAACCTATTTTATCTCTCATCACTCTCTCTCTCTCTCTCTCTCTCTCTCTCTCTCTCTCTCTACACACACACATATATATATATATATATATATATATATATATATATATATATATATATATTTCATTGAACATAATAAACATTTTTTGTCTACATATTATTTTGTTAATCCTTTCGAATTGCCGAATTGATCTTATGATATTCGGCGGATATTGATTGATAAATCTTCGATAAATTATTTCCCAAGTACATTCTGTCCAACTTTGGGCCATCATCAGGGGAGGATGTATTACAAAAGTGATGTAACTTTTGTATGTACATTACTACTTTGTAAGAAGAGCATCTGTACTGTTGTATTGTGAAGCGTTTACTTTTCCCATTTGTTTCTACAAATAGCGTCAATTGCTAAAGACATTTAAGTACATTAGTACTGGTTTCCAAAATTAATTCTGTTAAGTTTGGGTTGTATTTTCATAATATGTAGTGCCTAGAGAATCTGCAGGTTTTTTTATTGTTATTTTGATGATCTAAGATTGTTGTTTTCGGTAAGAAATTTCCGTAATTCTATTATAGGGCATGAATGTTTTTTTTAAATGCTGTGCTATGGAACTTGTATAAGAAAGGTGTATTGTAATACACACACACACACACACACACACATATATATATATATATATATATATATATATATATATATATATATATATATATATATATATATATGAATGTTTAGAATACAATGCCACAACAACTTTTAAATCACAGAAACTTTACAGTGCACAATACAACAGTGCAAAACAATATAACAATTTACAAACAATAAAGAAAATAGAGAAGAGCAATAACTTGCCTCTCCTAGTTTTACGAATTTCATTTCCAGGTGAGCCAGTAATCCATTATATATATATATATATATATATATATATATATATATATATATATAAAAGAAGATAATTCAAATATTTTTCTTTTTACATAATATTTGTATTTTGAGGTGCAACACTTATCCTTGCTAAATTCGGTGAAGTTCTCTGAAATTTCCTCAAGTTCTCTGAAATTTCCTCAGCGTTTGATGTATTTTAGTTTTAATTTTAATTTTCATTCAATAAGCTTAATGTCGGTAGTTGAAAGAGGTGATCTAACAATTATATATATATATATATATATATATATATATATATATATATAATACAGTACACGATAACACAACAATAGTAGAAGCACTCAAAAGTAAATAGATGAATCGTCTCCGGTGTGTCTTTGTGGTGTAATGGACAAAGCGATAGAGTGCTGAAACATAGTAAGTGAGTTCAAACTCCATTTTCTTTTATTACGTTCAACTTTGGACAAATGCCCTTGGGAAATGTATAAACCTCCTTATCCCCTCAGGTATGGGTTAAATAGTACCACTACTGTTCTTCTAGAAGGATGGCTTTGGCATTAAATAGCCGACAAAGGTTGATATTCTATTAAACATAGAAACCTGACACGTCTCCAGCACAGACCCCAAATGACTTTAACATCTAAATAAATCATTCGCAAAACACAACTTTGAAATAGAATAGACGGATAGGTTGCCACATTAACAAGTGTAAAAATTTTCAAGTTAAATATTTATTAAAAAAGCTTCGACTAATTTGCAACAAAGCGTTGTTCTTATCTCAGAGATTACCTTGGTCGTGAAGCCCACAGGTTCACGTGATCATAGTACGCAGAGATTATTAAGCAGGCAGCTCAAATCGCTTAAATCCGAAAAATAATCATTATCTAACGAATAGACATGTTACATTACGCGTCAATTTTTCGTCATTTTCTTAAACACTTTAAAAAGTTTTCATCAATTCAAATTTTTTAAAAATCAAAAACAATTGTCTCTTGACAATAAACAATATTGAAAAATAAATGAGATGAGTTAAAAATTAGAAAGTTGTTATTTACTATAAAATATTCCTCTTTGTCTTTCACTTTCGTTTCTCTTTCATATGTATAAGGCCCCTCCGGTGAGGCTTAGAATACGCTGATAGTCTTCTCAAAAAAAGTGTCTTCTGAGTATGACACTAAACGGCGTCTGATAGTGAGGCTCCATTTCTGGAGGTCTGGGGAGTGTGAAGTACCTTTTCATTGCCATTATTCGCTGGTTAACTCTTTTCCAGAAAGGTAATATCTGTAAGGGTCTCAAATAAATCTGTTAAAAATTAGTCAGTATTCTGTGAAAAAAATACCTTGATACGATATAACGATAAATCATTCGTGTTAAGATTAGTTTCTTGAAACTGTAATTGTAAACTAAGGATTAATATTACTTACTTGAAACCATATAACTCATGCAAACATTAAAAAATGGCTATTATAATATAGAAATAATTAATCCAAACCATATAATCATTAATATTAAAAGGAATAGAAAAAATCAAGGGACTCTCTGTGGCCTCGAAGAGAGTTCGAACCCCAGTCGTACTATTATGCTTAATTTCGGACTCATACTCTAAGGAAAGGCATGATACTTCCTTATCCCCGATCCAGCTGTAGTAATTTACTTAGCTTTTTGCTTAGATGTGGCACAAGGCCATATGAATGGGGCACCCAATGAGACTCGAACTCACCCGTCTAGGTTTGCTAGTCAAGCTTGCTAACCATTACGCTACCCGAGGTACCCTCCCCGATCCAGCTGTAAGTTAAATTGCTGTTCAACAATGATGGCTTTGGTATTGAAAAATCCACGAAGTTTGATATGTCATTAAACAAAGAAACCAAACTAAAATTAAAGCGATGCAACTGTGTGCGTATTATTTGTATTGAATAGGAATACTTGATTACATATAACTGTATGCAAATTATTTGTTTAAGATAGGAATACTTGATATTATATAACTGTGTACATATTATTTGTATTGAATAGGGATACTTGATTACATATAACTGTATGCAAATTATTTGTTTAAGATAGGAATACTTGATATTATATAACTGTGTGCATATTATTTGTATTGAATAGGAATACTTGATTTCATATAATTGTAAGCAAATTATTTGTTTAAGAAAGGAATACTTGATATTATATAACTATGTGCATATTATTTGTATTGAATATGAATGCTTGATATCATATAACTGTGAGCAAACTATCTATTTAAGATAGGAATACTTGATATTATATAACTGTGTACATATTATTTGTATTGAATAGGAATACTTGATATCATATAACTGTGAGCAAAGAACAAAAAAAAACTTATAAAAACTACATAAAAACTGTAAAAATACATGTAAAATAAAAGCAATATCTTAAACACAAGATATAGAATTAGCCTGGACATGTTGACATGCCATTAAAATCACCAATCAGTCTCTCTCTCTCTCTCTCTCTCTCTCTCTCTCTATATATATATATATATATATATATATATATATATATCCTACATATAATATCTATGTATGATAACCTTCGGAGGTTGTAGGACGATGCCATGCTGACGAAGCTATAACTAAAATTTCGTTAAGCTCCCATTTCGCTGGAGCCAATAACGAAGCAGTTCAAAGGTGAGATACGGAAAAGGTGTAATTATGTACTTAGGTGAAAGAAAAGCCGCTGAGGGCGGTCTTTTCGGTTGTGTTAACCCCGGCAAGAACCTTTTTCGCGGGCCACGTCCATTATCTAATGTCCCCCCCGCCCAAAGCGTTCAACAAAGCATCCCCCCCTTCTATCTTTCTCACCGTGTGCTCTTTTATTTCATTCATACGGATAACTTATTCGCTGCGTATCTATTATTTTTCTCGTTTCCTATGTCGAAATCAGCCGATGGCACAGATTACGAACACGGATATATTAGTTACTTCTTTTCTGCCATAGAAGTAATATGCAAGAGTAAATGGCCAAAAACAAATATCGAATTATATTCGCACTGTCGCGCTTATATCTAGTAATATATATATATATATATATATATATATATATATATATATATATATATATGTGTGTGTGTGTGTGTGTGTGTGTGTGTGTGTGTGTGTGTGTGTGTGTCTTCGCGATGGATCAATATAGAATAGGAGATTATCTGCCTGAGATAACTCTAGAATTATATATATTAAACTAAAAGTTTGTATCATACCGCACACACACACACACACACACACACACACATATATATATATATATATATATATATATATTGTGTAGTTCATAAGTACACTCCCACGAATACATTTTTTTTATTAAAAACAATTTTTTTTTAAAGCACTCTAAAATTTCTTTATTATTATAATGTATCATATTTCATGCAATCAAAAATAATTTGTGACCAAACCTCACAAGATTATGAATATGGAACTGTAACTTCCTTATCTCTCCCTCTCTCTCTCTCTCTCTATATATATATATATATATATATATATATTCGATCAGTTTTCTACTCCGCTTCATACTTCTTCAACAGTTACTATCCTCTCATATAAACTTATCTGTAACGGATTTTGACTCCCCTTTTTTAGAATTTCAAAATATTCTATTCAATTTTATATTATCTCATATATCTTAAAATTCATATGCTTTTCAAATCACTGATTATATATATATATATATATATATATATATATAGTACGGAGCATAAACAGGTAGAGTTTTTTTTAATGAAAAATAATTCTCCCTGAAACAAGACTCACAGTTTATAATGGAATATTATGAAATGAAAACAGGTATAATTAGATATTATTTTACCAAGCTCTACAGAATTGCAACAATAACCAGAATTATGAAGAGATTAGCCGTAAACATTATATATATATATATATATATATAAAGAAATAAACAAATACATATGGAAACGATTTTCTTAAATCACAAAAGTGCTTAAATACAGGCCAGTAGAGCAGGACTCGTTTCATGTAATACATGAAACTAAGTGTCAAGAGATTGTCTTAAAGAGAAGAACACACACACACACACACACACACACACACACACACACACACACACACACACACACACACACACACTGGAGCGCGCGTGCGTGCGTACTTACACATACGTGTTTTATTACTTAAGATATTCGGACTATTGGCCACGTCTTCATAGTTATACTCACAACGTTTCGGCTGATATGTCATTTGGCCTTCTTTAGGTGTTTCATGACGAGCTCATATGTTGGGCTACAGTGACCTGTTGAGTAAACCAAATGTAGATATGAATACGATTTGGGCACAATCAATAAAAAAGGGTTGATAAAAATCTGTAACATGAGCTGGGGTAAAAAAATCTAATTTGATTATAGAGAGGAGTATCTCATGGGCTGTGGACTCATTAGGTTTTAAGTCCCAAAAATTCTTTCCAGTTGTCCGGTAAGGAAAAAAGGTGCTGTGATTAAGGCGTTTGATTAGAAAGGGCTTCTCAGAAAAATCACCAGGAGGTTTCAGGTTCAATCTTATCAACAGGTAAGAATAAGAAGGAACACTTACTATGAGTTAACACTTGTACCTAATCATGATTAACAGCATTGGGCAGTCTACCCTCGTGGATTAAATAAAAAGTCTAGTTCGAGCTTCGATGTGGGCTACTAAGTTTGACATGAAACACCTGAAGAAAGTCGAAGGACATATCGGCCGAAACCTTGTGAGTAAAACAATAAAGATGAGGTCAGTCGTCTAAATATTCTAAGCAATAACAAGCTTCATCTAAAAAAATAAACAAATTCATATGTGTGTAATTCTGTTTTTTGGTTTCAGGAGTGTGAGAAAATTATTTTTCGATTTATGGATTCAATGGTGAAGTGTTTGATTTAAAAAAAATACTGTGTATCTTAATTCGGACAACTGTGCACGTTCGTGTGTGAGCACATTTAAATTCTATTTTCATCAAAGATCTCGGCAGCCATGTCTTGGCGCATCTATTAGTTCTGTATTATAAAAGTATTTGTTTCTTCAATAACTTTTTTTCTCTCTACGAGCTTACTTTCAGTAGAATTTGTATTGTTCCTTAAGATACCCTCATCCCACCCATACATACATATATATATAGTGAGAGAGAGAGAGAGAGAGAGAGAGAGAGAGAGAGAGAGAGATTTTATTTGTTGGCTGGTATTTCATAGCACATCAAATTTGGTGAGTTATTTGATACTACATATATGTATATATCATCATCATCATCATCATCATTATCATTTTGTCGTGCTGCATGCACGGATTTCCCTGACTCTTTCTCTCGCCATTCGTCTCTATCATCCATCGCTTCCTGTTGATATTCCAGCTCTTGTGTCTGTACTGAGCGGTTATAGATAAGTTCTTCTTGGTCGTCCAACACTTCTCGTCTGTGTGATGAGAAGCGTCAAAAAACATCACTTAGAAGTTCGTCATTACTTCTCAAACAGTGTCCCGCATGTCTTATTCGTCTTATTTAGATGGTTTTAGAGATGGGAGGTAGGTGGCCGTACAACTGCTGTTTTGCGGGAAGTTACTTCTCGTTCAATTCCCGTCTAATTTTTTCACTATATGTTTAATCAGCGTCCTTGTAGTGCATCCATATAGAATAATAGACACGACCGCTGCTTAAAAATGAGGGTATATATATATATATATATATATATATATATATGTATGTATGTATGTATGTAGGTATGGGTCGGGGGGTGAGAGACTACTTTGGCTTCCAAGGGACGGACTGCTCAGTTACTAGGATCCAGTCCTCAAACATTACAGATCACTACCTACGGCCAATATGTAGCCTCGTTGCGGAGGGGTTTTACGCCACTGCTGAAGTGCAATCGGCGTATTTTGTAGTGTCAGCTAACAAAGTGAAGATATATATATATATATATATATATATATGCAAAATGGGATAAAAACAATTAAGACAGTAGTTTTACATTTTTAGAACTTAATTTTGAATTTAAATGTAACTTTTAAATTCAAATAGATATGCGTGAACACCTGAGTCATTTATATCATTAATTGATCAGGTCTGTACGTCCAGACGATAGTCTAGATGATTCAGTGGTAATACCAGATAATTTCGGATGAGCTATTTGGATAACATTTATCCGAAGATTTTAGGCGGAGCACTGGTTTGTGAAAGTGCAACACTCTATCAACTCACCAGATCTTGGTTGGTTTTTATTACATATCAACCTTTGTAGGTATTTAATGCCGACTCCTGTTCATGCATCCATTCTAAATATATTCGTAGACATATTTTTTTGCCAATTTCTAAAAAAGCTTGTGCATATTTTTTTGCGCTCAGTTAAAAGGTTTCAAGAATTGCTATGTAACAGTAATCATTCACTTTAATGTCAAATATTTGTTGACTCACATTTAAATATAATCTGAACGGAGCTAGTGACTGGAAAGTTTCAGCAGATCTCAAGACATCTCAACAATTTCCAGTTCACATTATTCAAATAGAAAAGCGGCCGGATATTGTAGCATGGTCCGATTCAAAGAAGAGTATCCTCCTTACAGAACTGACTGTCCCCTGGGAAGAAAACCGGGAGGAAGCACACGAGCGGAAGAAAAACCGCTACGAGACACTGCGTGCCGACTGCGTGGAAAAGGGTTGGATATGCCATGTGATTCCTATTGAGGTTGGCTGTCGTAGTTTAGGACACTCAGTCATTTCGTTTCTTTCCAAAAATAGGAATCACTGGCCGCAATTTGAAAGTTGCCTCAAATCTTCTTCAGACCACGGCGCGATATGCATCAAGTTGGATTTGGTCGAAAACGAGAAAGTTTTCAGCAAGAAGGTAATACACGCGGAACCACCTTTCCCGTATGATTACGTAAGAAATGGTTACTGTAAACGCGTAACAACATCAACCGCCGAAAGTAAGAGCGTTTTTTTAAAACACAAACTGTATTCAGAAAATGAAGATTAACGTCCAATGTAGTCTTTGCATTTAATTGATCTGGCGTATATATATATATATATATATATATATATATATATATATATATATATATATATATATATATGATTCTCTTAATACCCTGTCCGGTGGCAAAAGCTGCTTGGTAGCGCCAGGGGTGGCAGTGCCGCCTTGAGCTACCGAAACTCTGTTATCACCCCTGGATGGCGGCTGATGAGGACATGGTATCGCACGTGCTTCCACACGTTGTATGATGAAAAAAAAATTCAGTTATTTTATTTTTAAATGAGTTAGAACTAACTTTTTTTACACGCAAGTTTTGCTATTGTTTCTACTCAGCTAAATTGTTCACCTATTGCTATCTTTCATTTGTTTTCGCACAGTGAATTGATTACTAGAATAGTTATTCATCACTACTTATTATATTGAACAATATTCATTGATTTGTACACACTAAATGGTTCCAAGTACAGATATATATAATACTAACAGTTCAATTAAACATTAGTCATCTGTTCTCACAGTTAAATGGTCAAAGAGTACTATTTTTAAAGATTAAATTTAACATGAGTCATTTGTTTGCGCAGAGTTTAGATGTCAAACAGTTTTATTTGAACTATGGATAGGACCCTATCAAGTGCTACCACTTCGGTTCAAAGTAGACCTGAGACATTTTCTTGCTGAAACTGAAAATCCATCTTAAACAAACGTAAAGGAAATTAAAGGAAATAGGTCGATGCAGCATCACAAAATATAAAAAAGAAAACTTTCAGGAGGTCTTCAACCAATGGATAATTCGTTGGAATTTGAGAGTTGAATGCCACGAGGACTATTTTGAATAGAATTAGTTTCATATATGGTACAGTTCTACCTTGGCAAGTTCTGTCTCGAGGCTTTTTTGAATGCTTTCATTAATACAAGTAAATTTTGATTTTTATATTGTTTTATTCAGAATACATGTAAATGAAGGTACGCCTATTTGCTCGTTTTTAAATAGAAAATAGGCTAATTCCTGAATTTCATTATCTAAGAAACAAAAGCAAAGTTTGAAAAGAATAATAGTCATTTTCTATACTTTTATAACATATGCAATTAAGAAATAACACACTATCTAGGACCAAAATTTGGGTTATATAGTGTTATTCAGTGTACAAATGAAACGTTTGATAGGAATAATGGCAATTTTCTATACTTTTACAATATAAACAATTAAGAAATAGCATATAATTTTTTTCTAAAATAAAAGACGTGACGGTGTCAGTTATTGTATCGCCTAACCAGAGGCACTTGTACAAACCAGTAAGTAATTTATCCAATCCAATCATACCAACTTATATTTTTTAAAGGACCTGCTTTGCTGCATTCGCTTTTCATATGATTAAGCGTTGTGTCTGTTTCCACAGCAAGCAAAACTATTTTTCATTGCTTTGTCGAGGTTTGATTATTATTATTATTATTATTATTATTATTATTATTATTATTATTATTATTCCTCTTTTTGATGATGGGGTCTTGACTCTTTATCAATTGAAACATCACATTTCACTTGTCGTTAATGTCTACCTTTCGTGAATTCTGATTTAGTTAAGCACGATGAATTGCAATACTCGACTGTCTCCAGCACATTCGCCAAGTGAGGCTGAAGTTGAGGAATATTTTTATATTTTCCATATTTTTTTATTATTATTGTTTTGCTTTCCGTATCTAAAAAAAAAAAAAAAAAAAAAAGAACTGAATTATTTTTCTACCTATTAATTTTTTTCTTCTCCGTTTATTGGCTAAACACTTTTCTGTACCTTCACTGTTACGTCCAACAGCATCGCCGCCAGTTTTGCCTTCTTTACTGTCTGATTAAATCATCTGCAGCTCACTTCCTCCTCCTCCTATTCCTCTTCTTCCTCCTCCTCCTCCTCCTCTGCCTCCTCATCGACTTTCTTCTTTTTCTTCTTCTTTTTTCACTATATATATATATATATATATATATATATATATATATATATACATATATATATTTCTTTTTTGACTTTTTCTCTTCTGTTATATTTCCTGTTGTTTTTATTCAAATCATTTTATCATCATCGTCCCCATTCTTGTGATATATATATATATATATATATATATATATATTCCAGTCGTTTTATATTTCATACTTTTATTCATCCACTTTTTGTTTTTCACCTCCGAATCTCTTTTCTTATATATATATATATATATATATACACACACACACACACACACACACACACACATATATATATATATATATATATATATACTACGCTCGTTTTCTCTTCTTCGTCTTCTTCCACACACACACACGCACACACACTCATACACACATGCACACACCCACACACGCGCTCACACACATTTTCATAGAATCGAAATATATTTCAAATAAACTTTAATTTTTTTCTTGCTGTTTTCATTTCTTTCTTGCTGTCTCTCTTTCCACATTTTTTTCAGACTTCTGTTCTTTTTTTCTTAGTTTCCAATTGCTTTTCCTTCTTCATTTTCATCTTTTCACCTTTTTCTTTTTTTCCACACCGTTTGGTCTTTTTTTTTTCTTTTTCTTAGGCGTCCCCAATTTTCTGTTTTTCTTGCTTTTCTCTTAAATTCCTTCGCTTTTATTTTTTCTTTCTCTACTTCATTATCTTTCATTCGTTCTTCTTATACATCGTCCAGTTCTTAATTTCATTTTTCTCTTTCTCGTTACTTTCTTTTCCTAATCTTTCTTTCTTTCTTTCTTTCTTTCTTTCTTTCTTTCACTTCTTTTAAATCTTCTCCCCCTTTTTTTCTTTCTTTCTAATTTCCTTTCTCAGAAGTCCTTTTCTTTTCCCTACGTTTTCTTTTCTCCTTTTCTACCGTTTTTCTTTTTTTCCCGCTTCTTCTCCTTCTTCTCCTTCTTAACCAATCTTACTTTTTTCTTAATCTTATATTTGCCATTTTTAAGAATTATCTATCAGTCTTTCTCCCCTCTTTATTTTCCACTGGTTTTCTTTTTCTTTTTATATTTCCTTATCTTTGCAATTCCCTCTTCATTTTCATCTTTTTTCTCTGTTCTTTCTCCTTTCTCCTTTTTTTTTCCTTTTTCCTTTTTCTTTTTTTTTTTTTTTTGCTTTATTCTTTTCCGTCTTTTCTCCACTTTTCTTTATCTTCTTTGCCTTTTTTTCTTTTTCTTTTATCTTCCTCTCTCTTACCCTATTTTTAATTTATTTCTCTTTTCTATTTCTTTCCGTTTTTCTTTTCCGACTTTTTTTCTTTTTACGTTATTTCTTTTATAAATTTTTCATCCCTTTATTTTTCTTCATTCTTTCCAATTTTTTCTTATCCTTATCACCTCATTTTCTTCTTAATTTTCTGGCTTACTTTTGCTTTTTCATTCGTCCTTCCCTCTCACCCTATTTTCTTCTTCTTCTTCTTCTTCTTCTTCTTCTTCTTCTTCTTCTTCTTCTTCTTCTTCTTTTTCTTCTTCTTCTTCTTCTTCTTCTTCTTCTTCTTCTTCATTCCTTTTCCTCTATCATTTGTTTTTATTGTTTTTTTTTACTTATACTTCCAATTTTCTTCTTCATTTTCTTATTTCTCTTTTATCTTTTCCTTCCTTTTCACTCTCTTTGTTTACTTAGCCGTTGCCCTTCTTCTTCTTCTTCTTCTTCTTCTTCTTCTTCTTCTTCTTCTTCTTCTTCTTCTTCTTCTACTACGTTAGTTTTTATTGTATTTTTAATTATACTTCTAATTTTTCTTCTTTATTTTCTTCATTTTCTTTTATCTTTTCCTTCTTTCTCTCTCTCTCCCTCTCTCTTTCTTGTTTTTTTCTGTTGACCTTCTTCTTCTTCTTCTTCTTCTTCTTCTTCTTCTTCTTCTTCTTCTTCTTCTTCTTCTTCTTCTTCTTCTTCTTTAGCTACAGATAATCTTACTCATTCACTATACACCATATTGCCACTTACTAACGCATCGTTTGTTCGTCAGATTCAGCACAGAAATTCGCCCACGGCCAATTGAGTTTCACGTGACGCACCATCAGCCAAGCCAATAAAAAGATGAGCCACACACTTCTTTGTTATCATTATTTTCGTCATTATTGAATTTCGAGGACACTTGTCGAATTCATGAACACTCGATTGAATAACCAAGAAGACTTTTTTTTTATTCTTTTGAAAATAAGAAAGAAGGAGATAACTTGTCGAAGGTTCTTTTGCAACAAAAAGGTTGACAGAAAGACGGGTACAGACACACATACACATTTAAAACAAAATAAAAATTAAAAAAAAAAGACAAATGGAAAAAGATAATAATAATAATAATAATAATAATAATAATAATAATAAAGGCATCGAAAATCCTTAAAAAATAGATACTTGATATAAATCGTGACGTAACAAAAAGAAAATAACTTGCCAGGAAGACGTTCTTTTATTATTTGAAAACCGTGAAAAATAAAATCTGATAAAGTAGAAATGAAAGGTGATAGCAAATAAATGAAGCAAATAACAAGTTCACTCAAGTATTGAAAGTGCCAGATATCAGTTGTTTGACAGGGGCAGATTAAAACGATATGACAAGAGTTTCGTCAACTCAGTCACTAGACTCCTCCTCCTACAACTACTACTACTTCTACTAATACTACTACTACTAATAATAATAATCGAATTTTTAAAAATTGTAAGGAAGACGTGGGAAGAGAAAAGAAATCACAATAATGCTAATGACAATGTTCAAGATAAAAATTAGTTTCCTTGTTTTGTTCTTCTTCTTCTTCTTCTTCTTCTTCTTCTTCTTCTTCTTCTTCTTCTTCTTCTTCTTCTTCTTCTTCATTTAACAAAACTTATCAGGAACATTCCGAATGAAATGCCTTCAGTTTACGAAAATGTGTTCAAACAGCAACGAGACAGATAAAGCTGTTTACCATGGCAGAAATGAACAATATAGAAACTGCCAATTTTCTTAAAAATAATCCTCTTGGCATTTAAACACGGTCAGTATACTTTAGAAATTTCTCTTTCGAACTGGAGTGAGGTTCTGCCCCATAAATTTCGTTTGTATCATAGCAATTTATATATAATTTTAAGATTATGCAAGAAGAAAAATATAACATGGAACTAGTTGAAGCGCATCTAGAGAGACTACACTCGCACAATCCGGTGTTTTGCCATAATTAAAAAAAAAGACAATCACACAACTTGTTTTGCTTGGTACAAGTGTAATATAATGGCCGAGGGATTTCGGTTTATGCCTTTGGGTTTAGTTAGGCTGAGAACCTTTCGGCTCAGCACATGGGTTACTTAGGTGCAACATTAACATAGGTGTTCTCTCGCGCGCGCACGCAGAGAGGACTTATCACTCAGAGATGTCACTATAGCCCAGATGGGAAACTGAGGCTAGCGAGGGCGAATGACGTCACGTACCAGCAGCGCGCGGAGGATTTGGGGAGATTTTGAAAAAGTCAGTGAGTTGAGATGAGACCTGCCTCGGGAAAAGACGGTGGGCTTTCGCTTGCTCGCGGAGACCTTTGTGGCGGGTGCCACACGTGTTGGGGTGGGGGCAGATGAAAAAGCCAGGACAGAAAGATTGTGCCTCTCTCCTTATGTCGAAGAACCTTTAAACTCAAAGGTAATAAAAGGTTTCGTACCTGAACTGAGAATTCGTAAGTGTTTTTCGTGTTCTATCTTTATGGACATTCGATGTACGTTTCACACATAGCCATATCATGGCTATGGTACACAAGTAAACAAAGTGGCTTCTCTAGCAGACAGTCGAACTCCTGGTGATACCGAAACAATAATAATGATAATAATAATAATAATAATAATAATACCTCCAGTGAATAATGATAATAATAATATCTCCAGTGAAAGACCATCAGCTAACGCTGATGTGAAAAACTTTAATGAGTAAATAAATAAATAATAATAATAATAATAATAATTGGACTTTGACATACAAACAAATTACCTAATGTCGGCCAGAAGACCAGACCTTATAATAATCAACAACAACAAAAAAGAGAATTTGCCAAATTGTGGACTTTCCTGTCTCGGCTGACCAAAGAATAAAACTGAAAGAATGTGAAAAGAATGATAAGTACCTCGACCTTGCTAGGGAATTGAAAAAACTATGAAACACATAGGTGACAATTATACCAAAGGTGATTGGTGCTTTTGGTACAGTAACTAAAGGATTATTAAAAGGACTGGATGACTTCGAGGTTGGAGAACGAGAGGAGACCATCCAAACTATAAAACTATTGAGAACGGCCAGAATCCTGAGAAGAGTCCTGGAGACTTGGGGAGACTTGCTGTCACTCAGGCTCTAGTGAATGACCATCAGCTAAAGCTGATGTGAAAAAATATCAATGAGTAAATAATAAATACTGATTAGAGCCACCAGCGACAATACTATCAATACGAGCTTCAACAGAACGAAAATAACTAGAAAAGAAAAATGGAAAGAAAAACAACTCTATGGGCATTTCAAGCGACGAATAAGAAACATCTCACACGAGAAAACTTGCATGTGGGTAAAAAAGGGAAACGTTAAAAGAGAAACTGAATCTCTTCAAATAGTAGCACAAAATAACTTCATAAGGACCGATTATATCAAAGCAAGAATAGATCAGACGCAAGAAAATAGCAAGTGTAGGTTATGCGGGGATAAAGATGAAACGGTCAATTACATAATCAGCGAATGCAGCACATTAGCACAGAAAGAGTATTAGATCAGACACGACTGGGTGGGGAAGGTGATTCACCGGGAACTGGGCAAAAAATTCAAATTTGACCATACGAACAAATGGTATATGCACAAGCCAAAATCTGTCCCAGAGAATGAGACGCACAAACTCGTGGAATTTTGAGATACAATCATATTACCTAATCTCAGCCAGATTACCAGACCTAGAGATAATCAACAAAAAAAAAAGGGGGGGGAGAACTTGCTGAATTGTGGACTTTGCAGACCACAGGGTAAAATTAAAAGAAAGCGAAAAGAAAGACGTAGACATTGCTAGCGAATTAAAAAAACTGTGAAACATGAAATTTACTGTGATACCAATTGGAACTCTCAGTACAGTCATTAAAAAATAGTACATGACCTGGAGTACTTGGAAATTAGAGAACGAGTAAAGACCAACCAAACTACTGCATTGTTGATATCGGTCAGAATGCCGAGAAGAGTCCTGGAGAATTGAGATGACTTGCTGTCACTCAAAACCTATTGGAAAACCATCAGCTACAGCTGGTGTGAAAAACTTTCAAAAGAGTAAAATAATCATAATTTCTAACGAAATCTCATAGAAGACTTTGACATGGCTTAGAAAAGGGAAACTTTAAGAGAGGAACTGAATTACTTCTTATATCAGCACAAACAATGCCATAGGGACCAAGTATGTTAAAGCGAAAATAGATAAAACAAAATAGCAAATATAGGTTATTTGGGGAAAGAGACGAAACAATTAATTTCATAAGTGAATACAGCAAACTCACGGAAAAGGAATACAAGACTTGACACGGAGAATAGCGCAAGAAATTGAAATTTGACCTTATTACCGAATAGTATATGCACAAACCAGAATCCAAAATGAAGAATGAAACACATGAAATATACTGGCATTTTGAAATACAAACAGATCACCTAATTCTGGCCAGAAATCAATCCCAGGTCGAGTCATACCAAAGACTCGAAAATGAAACTTGATGCCGCCTTGCTTAACATTCAGCATTAAAAGGTAAGAATCAAGGCTAAAGTGGAGCATATTTACCAACCCCTCCGCTCGGGCAGGATATGACTCAAGGTCAATTTTTAAGCGGAGTTTAACAGGTTTGAATTCAGAGTTTTCCTTCTCCTAGACTAGTTGCCTCACCAAGACTGAAGAACCTAGTCTGCCCTACTATTTATCCATAGTTGAAGGGAGAATAATTGGATTCATAACTTTCCCAAGGGTATTAGTGCTATGTGAAATGCAATCAGTCTCGTCCAGGATTTGAACTCGTGTCGCCATGTTCATTTCCTACGACGATAACCATTACACCACAAGCATCTCCTATAGAGTAGCTCTCTCCTCTACAACTCGGTGTAGTAGCTATTGAAAAGGGAGCCTTTGGGTCATCATCTATTTAGGTCACCAATTTTATTTTTACTTTACTTATTCGAACAAAATACACTCAAAACGTTGAAAAAAATAATGCCTTCTATTTATGACGTGTGTTGGAAAAGTATCGAGACGGATTGGAGCTGTATTTGACGTTACAGAAATAAACAATGTATGAAAAGTCCATTTTCATCAAAATAGCCATCTTGTTATGCTGCAAATTTTCCATTTGGTCGGAGCACCTCAAAAACCTTTCTCTTGATATGGTGAAAAGCTCTGTCGAATTTCTTTTAATGTCCTCGAAACTTACCTTGCGATAAATATTGAGTATTTGAAAGAACCAAAAAATGTCACACGAAGCAAGATGTAGCTCATATAGAAAGGTATGCACTTGTACAATACTGTATTTAGCCAAAGCCAAAAGCAAGACATCAGCAAGCACAAAACGGTATACCCTACTTAGTATGGAACGCCCGGGGCTAGCGAAACCCTTAGTAATAAAATCCATGTGTTTCGCTACGAAACCTTGGATGGTGAGCGTCTAAATCTTAAATAATGTCTCTTTTGTACATTTTTTAAATTAATTTTTATAAACCACATACTTTTTAGCGATTTCGGTTTCAACTTCTAAGCTTGTGCCTATTTACACGAGAACTTTACAATGCTGGGTATGAAAAATCTGCTTCGAGATTTCCTTGTTTGAACAAATTAATCATGGGTTTGTGAGGTCAGCGTATTTACAGATTTAACCATTCAAACATTCCCTTTAGCGGATATTATGAAATGTTAATGTAATGGGGGATATATCCTACCATACCCCAAAGATGGAATCGTCCAACCTAAACATAGCTCGCTCGGGAGAGACAACTTCTCTTTCCTTACGAGACATTTGATAGACGGACTGCAAGCCGAGCACAGCTAGTACTTCCTTTGTATGACTTCCTTTTTCTGCTAAGATAATAACGTTTACCTATCACCCGTTGTTTGAGTTGTTCTTCCACTGGTATTATCTGAAGACCACAACAGTTAATTAGAACCCGTCACGCCTTATTAAATAAAAGCTTAATATCATCCTAGGCCGTTGTTACAAAAGGAAGCGATCAAGTTCACGAGTCATTTTGTCGAACTAAGACTTTCAATATTTGTCAGATTAAAAAAAATTCTTGTAGTCATTATCAGTTTAATCTTACTTTCAGTTGCTTTTCGTCACAACTACTTAGACGAGAGGGAGTCCCCGTGGTGTAATGGTTAACGTACTGGCATACAACATCATTGCATGTGAGTTCGAACTCCAGCCGCACTATTATGTTCCTTTCGGACTAAACTCTTCAGAAAGCTACGAACCAATTTATACCCCCAGCAACGAGTTAGATATTAACACTCATGTTCTACTGCCTGGATAGATTTAGAATTAAACAACCCACAAAGTTTGATATGACATTAAAGAAACCAAAATATTCAAACGGTCCAGAAGCGTTAATAAACGAGTAATATTTTTATTTTGAATTTAATCATTATGAGATGATACCAAACTAATTCCGTTTATGAGATTTTTAAGTACATAGTTACATCTTTGTAATCACTCCAACATTTATCCTGAGCCAGATTAGTCGATGATGTTAGAGTTTCATCCATGGTTTAAATAGATTTGTTTGGGATCATGTTAAAAATGATTGTCAAATTTATTAATATATTGCCTCTGAAAACAGGAATATTGCAAACAAAAGGAAGTGTTTATATGTGTAAAATGATTGTCAATCTTACAACATTGATATTGCAACTAAGAATCAGCTGTTTATCTGTTTAAAATGAATATGAAATTCATTATTCTTTGGCTCTTAAAAGATTAATACTGGAAAAAGATATGAGAAGTCTACCTGTTTAAATTTCATCACTATATTGGATCTTACTGTATTGATGTTGCAAATAAGTAGGAAGTGATTAACTGTTTAAAAGGATTATAAAGATACCATTTTTGCCGTCCATGTTGGCAGGACACTCCGACACGTTGAAGGAACACACTGTACGAAAGAGCACACCTCTAATATTAAAGATCTTGAAGAGTAATTTCCTATACATTTCTCAATGGAAATGGTTATTGTCACGGAATTATTTTTACTTTTCAAGCTTAATTTAGTTTGGTCCAAGGCTACTAATATAGGGCACTAAAATTGGATCAAACTTACTTATAAGAAGTTTGGTTTGGATGGGTTTATGGTATATCAATTATTGCTGGTTATTTAACGCCAAATCCTCTTTATTCATATTTATTAAATATATGTGATTTGATTTAGTTGGGTTTTATGGCATATCAACCATTGTCGGTTATTTGTTGCTAAATTTACTTTATACATATATATTAGATATATATGATTTGGTTTGGTTGGGTTTATCGCATATCAACCATTGTAGACTATTTAAAGCCAAATCCTCTTCATACATATATATCAAACATATATAATTTGTAAGCAGTTCCTCGATAAGATTTTTAAATGAAAATGAAACCCATATTTTTCACAAAGTTAAGTTGTTTCAAGTATCTTTTTTAATATGAATAATTCTAGAAACTATTAATCATTTGTTCGAACACAGTTAAATAGTTCCACGTTCTGCTATGTATACCTAACAATTCAATTAGTTATTTGTTTTCATAGAGTTCAATGGTTAAATAGTTCTATTTCAAATAATTCTATTTAGCATAAGTCTATTGTTTGCATACAGTTTAAATATCAAAGAGTTCCCTTTGACCCATAGATAGAAATAGAACCATGTCAGGTATTACCTCTCCCGTCAGAGTGTACGTGGGAACAATGGCAGTGAAGAGGTACGCTTTCTGCCGAGCTCCAGCATTACTTGAGCCGAAACATCAGATTAGTTAGTGTCATTTCAGGACATTTATGGGGAATGGAGGTCTTACCTCTCTGCAGAGATGCAGTAGTTATCTACTATAACCCCTGCCAACTAGGCTGACTAGTTAGTAGTGATTATATAGGAGGCCAACTCACTAAAATTAGTATACCACTAGTGTCGTTATTCAAAAATGAT
Organism: Sepioteuthis lessoniana; assembly: GCA_963585895.1. NCBI lineage: Eukaryota > Metazoa > Mollusca > Cephalopoda > Myopsida > Loliginidae > Sepioteuthis > Sepioteuthis lessoniana. Next base: position 42,129,083 of record OY757907.1, on the reverse strand, counting down.
TATTAAGTTTGGCACAAGGCAAGAGCAATCAGATTGCTGATGAGAATACACAAACAAATGTAGTGCCCAATGATTGCTTGTGAAATATTGCACTCGGTTCGGTTTTCAAAGGAAAGAAAGAAAGAAAGAAAGGAATAATCAATAAAAAAAGAAACTGAAAAATTAAAGAGAGGGAGAGGTGGGAAGAGTGAAAGTAAAACGAAGAAAAAGGAGAAGAAAGAAGGAATAAACGAAAGAAAGAAAAGAAAGAAGAAAAAGAAAGGATGAAAAGGAAGAAATGAGAAAGAGAACATAAACTAAAAGGGAAAAAAACGAAGAAGGAATAAGTAAATGAAAGAAAAAACGACGAAAAAGCAGAAAATAGAAGAAAGACAAGGGAAATAAAAAGGAAGATCATATTTACCAACCCCTCCGCTCGGGCAGGATATGACACCAGGTCAATTTTTAAGCGGAGTTTAACGGGTTTGAATTCAGAGTTTTCCTTCTCCTAGACTAGTTGCCTCACCAAGGCTGAAGATCCTAGTCTGACCTACTATTTACTCATAGCTGGAGGGAGAATAATTGGATTCATACCTTTCCCAAGGGTATTAGTGCTATGTGAAATGCAATCAGTCAGGTCCAGGATTTGAACTCGTGTTGCCGTGTCCATATCCTGCGACGATAACCATTACACCACGGGCACCTCCAAAACACTACGGGCACCTCCAAAACACCACGGGCACCTCCAAAAATAAAAAAAGAAGATAAGCGGTAAAAAGATAAAGAAAGGAACAAACTGAATAGAAAGAAAGGAACAAAAGAATGAAAGAGGATCAAAAAGGAAAAAAAAAACATGAAGAAAAATGGAAAGAAAAACGGAAAAAAGAGGATAAGACAAAAAGAAGGAAAGAAAGAAAGAAAGAAAGAATAAAAAATTGAATAAAACAAAAGAAAATTTAAAATATAATAAAAGGAACTAAATTACTGCGAAATGATCTCGTCAAAAACTACAATCGTAAGCCGAAAGCGAGAAATGAAAGAAATAAAGACGGAATAAGTAACAGAAAGAAAGAAGAAAAGAAAGAAGAAAGTGAAGTAGGAAAAGGAAAATAACTTTAGCAGAAAATAAACAAAGAAAGAAAAAGAGGATGAAAGAATGAAAAAGAAAAAAAAAGGAAAAGAAAGAAGAGGGAAGTGGGGGTAGAATAGAGAGAAAAGGAAAATAAAAAAGAAAAGAAAAGGCAAAAAAACCCCCAAAACAAACAAACTTATACGTTGGAGAAAACCAAATGGTTCCAACTATTGCTATGTAACTTTAACAATTCAATTTAAAATCAGTCATTTGTTTGCCCACTGTCAAATGGTTAAACACATTTATTTGACGCATAGATTGGACCCTAAGAGGTCAGAGCGAACCTGGGTGCCATGGCAATGATGGTGTACTCCACATTTCTCAGAACATCAGAACTAGAGCCTCATTAACAGCTGGTTTAGTTTGATCTCCAGGACACTCGTTGGGATCGAAGGTCATACCCCTCTGAAGAGATACAGTCTGCGCATCATGTAAACCAAGCTGACTGAGCTAAAAGAAAAAAAAAAGAATTAGAGAAACAGAAAAAGAAGAAAAAAAAAAAACAAGAAAGAGGAACAAGAGAAAGTTAAAAACAAAACAAAACAAAACAAAACGGAAAAAAGTAAATGAAAGCGAAAAGCCTTCGTCAAAATTCAAAAATTTGCTGCATTAAGTAAGAACGAATAAATGAAAGAAATGAAGACAATAAGTGAAAGAAAGAAGGAAAAAGAAAGAAAATGAAAATAAAAAGAAAAGAGTGAAAAAATAGAAAGACTGAAAGATCTGAAAGAGAAAATAAGTGAAGGAACGATAAAAAGAATGAAAATGAAAGTCGAGAAAGGAGTAGAAAGAGAAGGGAAATTAAATGAAAGGAAAAAAGAAAAGAAAGAAAGAAAGAAGGAAAGATATAACAGTAGTAATAGTTGGTGACCGAGGTCGAGGACGACTCGAAGGCTCCCTTTTTAATAGCTACTACAATAATGTGTAGCGGAGGACATTACTCCTGCCCGTGGATTGGTCCACTTTACCCTTGATACGTACCTTATCATATCTGAGTGTTAAGCAAGGAGGTATCAAGGACCATTTTTAAATCTTTGGTACGACTCGACCTGAGATTGAACTCCGGTCTCCTGCGCCATAGGCAAGCACTCTACCCACTTGCCAATAAAAAAATTGACCGAGAGAGAAGGAATTAAAGAAGAAAGGAAATAAAAAAAGAATTTTAGAATGAAAGAGAAAAAGAATGAAAAAGAAGTATTTTAGAGAAAGGAGAGGAAAGAGAGGAAAATGGGATTACAGAAAAAAAAGAAAAGAAATAAAGAAAATAAAAATAAAGAAAAAAAGAATGAGAGAAAGAGAAAAAGAAAACGAGAAAAAAGACAAAGGGAATGAGAGAATGTAACCAAAAATATCAACAAAAATCAAAATAAAAAAAATGAAGTGAAAGCAAAATGCCCTCGTCAAAATTCAATAATCTGCTACAGTTGCGATTAAAGAAAAGAAAAGAAATTAATTAGCATCATAATAAAATACAACAGGGAAAAAATAGGAAAGAAAAGGAAATAAAATATGGCAAAAATAAATGCATTTAGAAAAAGAAAACGAAAATAAATTTTCATAAATTCATTCCTTTCAGATACAAAACTCGTGTCCGATATGATTTACGAC
>OY757907.1:42083864-42121364 GCA_963585895.1 Sepioteuthis lessoniana | reverse complement strand
ATGTGCATTTATCCAATATCTGTGCAGCCCAGACAGCTGGGACTGTAGAACAGACCGACTGCATCTCTGCAGATGGGTAAGACTACCCCAACGAGAGTCCTGGTTATGACACTAAACAATCCGATGGCGAGGCTCTTGTCATACTGGAGTTTTGGGGAATGCTGAGTACCCCTTCTTTGTCATCATTCCCGGATCTACTGACTGGCTCTTATCAATTGGTCAACTAGAACTGTTTGACCCTTAAACTGAGTGCAAGCAAGTGACTGATGCTTAAACTGAATTATTAGAAATAGAAATGTTTGATCAAATAACTGCATGTAAACAGATGACTAATGTTAGTGATACATAGCAATACTTGGAACCATTAAACTGAGTGCAAACAAACGAGCAATATTGAATTGAATAATTAGTGTTAAATAGCAATACTTGTAACCCCTTCTCTGTGTGTAAACAAATGGTAACTGATATTACATTACTACTATTTCATAGCAATACTTGAAACCATTTAACTTTGTGCCAACAAACAATTATTAGCAAATAGAATTATTTGTGCTTGATAGAAATACGTGAAGCCATTTAACTAAGTACAAAAAATGAGCTCAGGTTCGTTTAAAATTGTATCTACAAAATGAGTTTACATATATATTTAATATATAAGTAAAAACAGAATTTGGCATTAAGAAACCGACAATGTTTGATATGCCATAAAACCAAACCAAACCAAACCAAAATCTCCACCACTGTTACGATGTGACGCAAAGTCAGTTTTTCAAGCGTTGTACTGCTAGTTAGAATTCTCAGTTTTCCTTCTTCTAGTCTCGTTGCCTAACTAAAACTAAAGAACCCAATCTGCCCTACTATCTTCCTATAGCTAAAAAGAAAGATAGATTCATGCATCTCCAAAATATCGGCTATTAGATAAAAATGTTTCGAGTCTTATCTGCTATTAGTTTGTTTACTGCTCGATAAAAAAGTGAACATTTCTAAATGTGTGGATTCCATAATTTTTACCAGAGGTAAGTATTTACCTAACTTCTTCCAAACGAGCAATATGGAACATTAAATCAATTTTAAGAGGAGTTTAACTAGATTAATTCAGAGTTGTTCTTCTCCTTGACCAGTTGTCATACCAAAGCTAAAGAGACCAGTCTTCCCTCCTGAGGTGAGAATAGTTGGATGCATATCTTTCCCAAGGTTATTAGCGCAATGGGAAATGCAAGCAACTTCGTCCTGGATTTGAACTCGAGTCACTGACTCCATTTCCAACGTCTATAAACGTTACTCCTCGAACGCCTCCGAGTTTTTTTGCCAGGGGACGTATTACAGAGGACATTTCAGATCAAAACTTCGTTAATGACTAGGTTTCAATGTACGGTATATTGATGGGACTTGTAGAATTCGTGAAACACCCGCAACTAAACAACAAGCTGAAACCATCAGTTCCTGAAAGATCACGGAATTTAAGCAGCGATGAGCCTGATCAGTACTTAGATGCTTTACTACTTAGTAATAGAAAATATTGAATGTAACTTAAGGACTGTCGCGTAACGTTAGGATTGCGTGCCAGATGGAGCAGAATTTAAATTCTTGGTCTTATGAACATGGTGTAACAGGTAGCTAGCAAGAGTTGCCAACCAATAAGAAGTGATTTCGGACCTCACTGTATGCTCTGTATTTATAGCCTTGTGTTCAATCGAAGTTATGATTATTTTTTGATTACCTAGGATCAAGTCACACTAATATCACCGGTTCTCATCAAATCAACGAAGTTACGAAGTGAGGAGCCTGATTAGTACTTAGATGGTTTACCACATAGTAGAAGGAGGTATTGAAAGAAACCCTAGACCTCAATGTTAAATTAAACAACCCTGTGGGTGCAGTCAAGTATAAACCGACTGAATCCCCTGTAGACCGGTAAACCATCCTCAACTTTCAAAAAATGGGATGTCCGCAATATGACAATAAACTTCACCTAATAAACTGCACTCTTGAACTTTATGGAGAGTGAAGTGACCGCTTCGTTACCATTACTTTCAGGTACACTCTAACTTGAAGTAACAATACTAGTTAACCTTGATTCCTTGATAGATTTAATGTCGTCCAAAACTGTGAAGGATTATTTTATACTTAGAAGTTTGGGAATCGCATTTATTCAATGTTCATATTTTTTTGCACACGGTCCTACCCTATACAAATATTTCAAAACTCATCTATTTGACCCATTCACTCAGGGTGGACCGGGAAGTAATTGCAATGAAGAGGTTATCCTTACTCCCTCGAGGGCTCCTGAACGGGAGCCTCTACACCAGATACAGTTTAGTGTCATGACCATGACAACATTTTTTTGGGGGGGCGGTCGGTCTGACCTCTCTGTATGTGATACTTTTTGGCATATCTGAAGACCTGCTAACTGAGCGTGTACTAGTCCCTTTTATGAGGTATACTATTCGTATCGTATATAACTAGAGAATTTAATTGTTAAACTGACTTTAGCATAAGATAAGCCGGCATGGGTTGACATGCAGAAAAAAATAAGCAAGCAAGCCAAATAAAGCTCACTAAATGAGAAGTGAACACAGGTTCACTATCAACATATGCATGAAAACATGTGTAGACATGAAGAAAGATACAGACATGCTCATTGGTTATTTTTTACGAACTTGGATAGTTTTACTCTTACATCTTCATGCTTTTTTTAAAATCAAAATCTCTCTCTCTCTATCTCTCTCTCTCTCTCTCTCTCTCTCTCTCTCTCTCTCTCATACACACACACACAAACACGTGCAGACACACACACATACACGCACACGCTTCTTTGCATGATAATTCTCTCAGCTAACGAGAATTCTATTGAGCGCACTCCGGAAGCCATGAAGTCTTCCTTTGCCGCCGGATCAATGATTATCATCAGATTTACGTAGGGTTGGCGCTCTTATCTGCTTCTAGAGGGCGACTCTCATAGATTTCCTCGTGTGCGGGACTCACTATTACCCTTAGCTGGCTTAGCAGGGAGATGACAATGCTGAGGGGTAGTTGCGGTTATGACAGAACGAAAGCTAGAAAAAGTAAAGAAAAGCGAAGGGAAGAAGATCAAGAAGTAGGATACGAAGAAGTTTTACGAGAAAGTAGTAATTGAAAGGAAAGAAAGAAAGAAAGAAAGAAAAAAAAAGAAAGAAAGAAAAAAGAAAGAAAAAAAAAAGAAAGAAAGAAAGAAAAAAAAAGAAAGAAAAAAAAGAACCCATATTCATTGTAAGAAAAGTAGAAGAATGCCAAGAAAGTAGAAATATATACAGTAATAAAGGAAGATAGAAGACTTGATTTCAGTAAATAAATAATATGAAGAAGATATAATAAAAAAAAAGAAAAACATATTTGAAATGACAAAGAAGGAAAAAGACTTAATGTAAAAAAGGAATAGACGGAAATTCTAAAATATAAAGCAAAAAAGAAAGAAAGAAAGAAAGAGAAATAGGGAAAAAATTACAACAAGGATATACAACGCAGGCAATGTAATCAAAGAATGAATATAAGGAATGGTAAAAGAAGCAATGAGATATCATATCGGAAAAGAAAATTTCAAAAAAATTCCAAACATACGTAAGGGAGAGAAAAGGACGAAAAGTAATAAGAAACGGAAGGAAATGAAAATAAAGAAGAGGATTAAAAAAGTACAACACAAAGAAGAAGAAGAAGAAGAAGAAGAAGAAGAAGAAGAAGAAGAAGAAACATTAGATGTAGATTAATTTCTATTGTAAGTTGTGTCTCCAATTGATAATGCTAGTAGTTGTCACCACCTTCGATAGGGCAAGTCCCTCATATAATAAAAGTTTTTGCACTGGATCCTCTGTCGCCAACGTATCATGTTTCATTATTGTCCTTAACATTCTCCTCATGGAAGAGCTCCCTTGGCATAGTGGTTAACGTCTGAGACTACAAAAACGTACGAAGTGGTTTCGAACGTCAGTATCACTATTATGTTCACTTTCAGATGAATATTCGTGGGAAAAGCACGAATTCCCTTATTTTCACAGCTGTAGGTTAAATAGTACCACTACAGTTCTTCTACAAGGATGCCTTTGGTTTTAAATAACCCATAAAGGTCGATATGCCATTAAACATGGAAACCAAACTTCTTTATGTTACAGATGTTTTTATGTGGAACTTGCGCTGGAAATTAGGAATATTTAAAAAAAAAAAAAGGTCGATAAAATTAGCAAGATTGAAAACGGATTTTCCAACGAAAATTACCGGATTAGAGATACGAAGGTGTAAAGCTCGCCTGGATGCTTTTCATTGCTTGTGTGATCGTCTTCTATAACTAAAGTGACTATCGTACCCCGTTAAGGCTTTTTAGGTAGTTTCGTAAAACAGGTCGATTGTTCGATCGCCACTAGTTATTTTACTATGATGGACCTCATCTAGAGGAAATCATATAACTAAATAACTTAAGGTTTATGAGGTAGTTAATTACATCCTGACCTCATTACGTGAACTTACTACGACGTCGCAATCCAGTACGCTTGCCACTACGCCATGGGGACACCTCATCATGTGAAGTTATGCTTATTGAGCATTAAATTTTATTATGCAGCAAAATAGTATCAGTAATTCTGTTGTCTATTTACTTATATATATATATATATATATATATATATATATATATATATATATATATATATATAGTAATAGCAGTTATCTTATAAAGTAATTTAAAAAGGAAAGCAAACAATTTTATCGTCTCACGAGATAGGCTAAAATTGATTGCTTAGCGAAATAGACTGGTTAGCGAAATAGACTACGAAACCAATATTAGAGAGTTCGATTCTCACCAGGGATCCATTGTTTCTGGCCTTGTTTTGAAAAGCTAAGCTTCTTAGATGATGAGTTTATATAGATTTTCGTGCCCCGAGTATCATGTTAAACTGCATCTGATGGTGAGGCTTCAGTTCTGAAGTTCTAGGGAGGATGCAGTACCAAATTCATTGCTACTAATCTCCGATCCACTGTGATCCGAAATGGTCTTTCACGTTTGGCTTCTATGAAAGTGTCAAATGTATTTGTTAGAAAATTATTCGTACTTGATTGAAATACTTGATTCAATATAAATGTGCGAATTATTTGTATAAAAGATAGTTACTTGAAACTACAATTATTTGCTTAGGATTATAAGTATTAGTTGGTTATAATTTGATTATAATAATTTGATTATGATTACGAAAGCAAATTAGTTACTTTCAGTTGCTTGCATACTATTTGTGTTTTAGAAGAAAACGTGAAACCATTCTGCTGTGAGCAAACAAATTATTATAGACTGATGAAAAATGCTATAAAAATACACTGGATTACAATAAGAATTGAATGTTAAGGGCATACAAGCAACTCTTGATGATGGCCACTATGAATAACCCCATGTTTTGTTATTTCCAGGCAGTAGACCTTAAACACGCGTTGGCACAAATCTTTTTGGAAAATTGTTGTAGTCTATATCAGTTACGGGTTCTTGATTAGGGAACTCCGTGCATCCATACTTGGAACTGTAAAACTTACGTTGTCTGAGATTTTTGCAATCCATAGAATTATAGATAAAGTTATCTCTGATAACGGACACAATACGTCAGCTGGCAATTCAGAGAATTTGCTAAGGACTGGGATTTTACACACGTCACGTCCACAGGTTCGATGTATTTATTAATCATTGAAAGTACACACTTTTGCTTCAATATATATATATATATGTATATATATATATATATATATATATATATATATATATATATATATATAGAGAGAGAGAGAGAGAGAGAGAGAGAGAGAAAGAGAGGAAAATATATTTAGTTAAAAGTATGTAAGTGTATACAATGATTGATCTGTCTTGGATTATACATATACACACAAATATATGAGTGAAAGCTTGTGTGTATGTATGTGAAAACATATAACTATGTGAAAATAGAAGTATTAGTGTTAGTTAAAAAATACTATTAGTACTAAATCGTAAAACTAGAAACCATTTAACTGTGTGCAAATAAAACTAGTGTTTGAGAACAACACATGAAACTATTAAAATGTGTGCAAACAAATGAGTTTTGGTTCATCTAAAAACTGTTCGCTTACAAATAATATATATTTCATAAATATCAACAGTATTTGATATTAAATAAACTACAAGGGCTGATATGCAGTACCAACCAACCAACCAACCAACCAGTTTCTTATATCTATCTATCTATCTATTCCTGTGTTTATGTACACTCTTTAAAACCACACACACACACACACACACACACACACACACACACACACACACACACACACACACACACACACACACACACACACACAAGCTCCATTTGTTTGACGAAGGAATTCATATACAATATATATATATAATCTATATAAAGTGTTTATGTACCCACAAAAACATAAGTGCATATTTATGCACGTTCACACTTAGATAGATAGATAGATAGATAGATAGATAGATAGATAGATAGATAGATTGATAGATAGATTTAATTTGCGATCTATGCCAAGTCTTCGTTGCCATTACTATTCACTGATCTGTACATCTGTCGATATGGGGCCATAAGTAATATCGTTGTGCCCATTGCGCAGTATCAATCTAGTAAATGTGTCGCACGCCGAAAAGTTAAAAGAAACTAGCTTGTCAATATCCGAGTGGTGGGTGTGTTCACAACGGTCTTATTGATTGGTTGAAACCGTCGACATCATCTCTTAGGTGTAAGGCTGGACGCAATTGTCGAGTTCTACTTACAACGTTTTTCGACAGGAAATGACAGCCATCTTGTGAGCTGTACTGGACATTAAGCAGACAAAAATGTCGGTGCAGACGATAATGGTAACGATGTCAGAGTTAGTGATAATACCTTCCCAAAAAGAATGCCGACGCAAGGATTGACGTGGGGGGCTATTGCAGGTTGCTCTGGAAAAATTATTCAAAATGGAATATGAATATATAAAATAAAAAAAAATGAAGAGAGGGGGGAAAATAAAAACAAATGAAGGAAAATGTTCATATAGAGAAAAATAAAAATTTGAAGAAAGAAGAAAGGGCATTAGAGAATTATAAAGAAGAAAAAAAAACAAGAACAAAGCAAAACGAAAAGAATGAAAGAAGATGGAATGAAAACAGAGTTCCCGAGAATATTTGTAAAGAAATCTACGAAAGAAAGAGCGAGTGACTGAAAAAAAAGAATAGAATAAAAATAAAAATAGCATAAAAACAAAAAAGAGAAAGGAAAAATAAAGAGAAATGAAAGAACGAATGCATCAAAAGAAAGAAAAAACAAAAGAAAGATAGAAAGGAAAAACAAACGAGCAGAAGAACAAAAAAGAAAAAAAAAAGGATCAAAGGAAGATTAAAAAAAAGATAGAAGGGAAAAATAAACGAACGAAAAAGCAAAAAAAAAAAAAAAGAAGAAAAAAAAGAAAAAATCGAAAGAAAGATCTGAAGAAACGTAGAAATGAACGAAACGTAGAAATGAACGAAAAAGAAGGATAGAAAGGTAAAACGAACGAAAGAAAGAAATAAGAAAGAAAGAAAAAAATCTACAAAAGATTGATAGAATGAAAGAAAGAAATATTGAAAAAAACTAAAGTTTTTAAAAGAAAAAGAAATGATGGAAAGAAAAAAAGAAAAGAAAAGAAAAGAAGGGTGTATAATGGGAGAGACAAAGATAAAAAATAAAAGTAATTTGAGAAAGAAAGAAAATAAAGGATATACGTTTCATGATAAAAGAAAGTAGAGAAAGAATGAATCAAAGGTATGAATGAAGAAATCTAAAAGAAAAATGAAGAATGTATTTTTAGGTCCTAAAAGAATGAGAAATATTGAGAAAGTGAGTAAAATAGACGCACATATACAATACAGTTTTTTTAAAATGATATGTCAAACATTTTGTGTTATTTAATGCCAAAGCAGAAAAACAGTTGTGGTATTATTTAACCCCCAGTTAGGTGGATAAGGCGTGCGTACACAAATGAAAATAAAGCATAACGAAAAGAAAGAGAATAAAAGAAAAATAAAACAAAATGAAAAAGAACTAATAATATAATCGGAAATCTAAAAACGAAGGCATAAAAATAGAACGAAATAAACTTGAGCTTAAATTTGGACGCGGAGAGAAGAAACGGAGAGATTATAATTATTCTATTATCATTATACTTTTATTTTAGTCGATGCGACTTTTAACACGTGGTTTCTTACTGAAATCTTCTCGGGTCTTTTAGAATCTTCTACTTTCTTTAGCTAATTTATACAGTGCTTTTGTCTGGGTGGTTTCAACTTTTTTTCTAATCTCCAGTTCTCCGAGTTTCTTTTGAAGGTCACAAGGAGATTATCTAAGAGCCTCATCTACAATTGGTATCATTGACACTTTCATATTCAACAGGTTTTTGGATGTTTTTTTAAATTTTTTATTCACAGTGTACGGAAGTAAAATATGGAATAATTCTTAAAACATTCTTTTTACTTTGATTAGTCCAATATTGGACCCCCCCCCAAAAAAACACAATAAATCTAAATTTTCAATCAGCGTCTCATCAACCGAAAAAGACATCGACACACGGCTAACAAAGGCATGGACAGCTATTGATAGACTTTCGATCATATGGAAATCAAACCTGACCGATAAAATGAAACGCAGTTTCTTCTAGGCTGCTGTCGTGTCGATACTGCTGTATGGATGCAACACTTGGACGCTGACTAAACGGTTGGAGAAGAAGCTCGACGGCAATTATACAAGAATGTTGCTAGAAATATTGAACAGGTCCTGGCAGCAACACCCCACAAGGCGCCAACTGTACGGCCACCTACCACCAATCACGAAAACTGTACAAGCTAGACCAACTAGACATACCGGACACTGCTGGAGAAGCAAGGACGAGATCGTAAGGGATGTGCACCTGTGGACCCCCGCATATGGCCAATCAAAAGCAGGGCGACCAGCTCGAACATACATACAGCAGCTATGTGATGATACGGGATGTAACCCTGAAGACATGCCGGAGGCAATGAATGATAGGGAGACGTGGAGAGAGAGGGTCAGGGATATCCGTGCTAGCCGCACGTCATGATGATGATGATTATTCAAGCACCTTTTAATTAAAATTCACCAAAATATATTTGTGCAAGAGAAGAAACGACAATGAATCTATGATTTGCTTAGCGCCAAAACCAAGTCAAAAGAAATTTCCGAAATAATTCGTATTTCTTTATGCCCAGGCCTTAACCCCCTTGATTACGCTATATGGAGCATTTTAGAAAACAAAACAAATGCAATTTCCCATCAAAATATTGGTTCGCTTAAGACTGCTATTGAGGAGGAATCGAATAAAATTGCGGAAAAATTTATTCTAAAATCGTTTCGAAGGCGTGTTGATACAATAACTGAACAATGGTGGCCATATTGAGTAAATTTACTGTTTTATGTTTATCTTCTTATTTTGATGTTTATTTTTAGAATTAACATGAATCTTGTTTTATTATAGAGTCGTTAAATATTATACTAGAATATTCCTAATTTTGCTTCTACAACCTGATTGGTTCGCTGAAATGGCAAAATCATCGAAATGACAAATTCTCTTTTCTTAATTAACTCTAGGACTGGTCTTTTGACCGAGATTTGGTGATCTATTTGTTTTTAAAATTTCCCGAGAATTTTATGTTTCATTTTCTAAGAAAGATTCTGTTTTGTGTATATACCATTTATTAGAGTTGTAGAGTAGACGATCTTTAATTCTTATCCAGGCGTCCAATTCCGCCATCAAATTTTCGCTAATTTTTTGGATAGTTCCAAGGGCTCTAGTTATTATCACCACACTCAGATTCCACAGATTTTCAGTTTTCTGGCAACTCTTGCGTTCCTTTTCTGTCTCTTTCCTTTATTTTATGTTTTATCGTTTCATCTTTTTTTCTCTTTCTCTCCCCCCCCGCTCTCTCTCTCTCTCTCTCTCTCTCTCTCTCTGCATATTTCACCGATTCTTATCTATTCTAGGTTTCAAGAAATCAATTCTTTAAGGCATTCGTGGCATAATGGCTATCGTTGTAGTAAATGCGCATGGCAACTCGAGTTCGAATCCTGGCCAAAGCTGTTTGCATTTCTCATAGCACTAACACTCTAGGGGAAAGTAAGCATCCTTCATTTTTTCCTCCATATATGGATAAATATTAAGGTAGACTGTACTCTTTAACCTTGGTATGACAACTAGTCTAGGAGAAGAAAATCTCTGAATTCAAACTTATAAAACTCCGCTTAAAAACTGACCTTTAATCACATCCTGCTCGTGATAAGGGGTCGGTAAATACATAAATAGTTCTTTTGCCGTTATTTTTGGCTGCTATTTACAGTGGTTCAATTTTCTTTCCACACGTTTCCTTTGCTAAACTATGTCCAGGTCATCTCGTGAACTGTCATCCTAGTTTGTCTTCTGAAGTTTCCTTATATTTGTTTTTCTTCCTATTTTTGTTTCTCGATTTAATAATTTCCGTTTCGCAGTCTGTCTTCATGTTATTTTTTTGCTGTTGCAGTTATTAGCTGTTGGGATTTGGGTTTTTTGTATATCATTCAAGTCTCTGCGTTGCTTCTTCTACACTGTACTTAATGAAGGCAAGTCTTCTAATTCTTTTTTTTCTTCTGTCCACATTATCTCTACTGTATAAGATCTTTGTTATCAAATTTATCGTCCTATGGTTTATATTACTGAGTTCTTCACTTGTTCCGTTTAAGAATGCTTGGTTGATTATTTTGTTTGGTTTGGTTTCTTTGTTTAATGGCATATCAACCTTTGTAGGTTATTTAATGCCAAAGCTGTTCTTCTAGAAGAACAGTAGTTGTACTATTTAGCCCATAGCTTGGAGGATACGGGGGTTCATACCTTTCCCAAGGGTATTTGCCCGAAAGTGAACTTAATAGCGCGACTGGAGTACGAACTCGCTTACTACGATTTCGCAGTCCATCGCTTTAACCATTACACCACGAGGACACCCCCCTTGTTTTGTTTTACTGCATATCAACCCTTTTCGAGTTATTTAACGCCCAAGTAAATTTCACACAGTTTAGTTCTATTTGACACATAGATTGGACCCTATCTGGTGCTACCATTCAAGGTCACTGTGGGCCTGGGAGCAATGGCAATAAGGGGGTACTCCGCATTTTTCAAAGCTCCATTATAACTGAAACCTTACCATCAGATTATTTAGTGTCATATCCAGGAGACTCGTTGGGGAGTCTTACCTCTCTGCTGAGATGCAGTCGGTGCATTCTGCAACCCCAGCCGACTGGGCCAGTTTAATAATGGGCCAGAAAATCTTATATGGGAGACCTCCCACGATTTTTATTACTTTGATAAAGTTCTTATATTGTTTCATGTAGTTTTCTTGTCCTTCCGACGTAATTTTTTTATTTCATTTCATTTTTTAAAATTTTGTCTTTATTTTTGGTTGGTTGGTTTTGTTTCTTGGTTTAACAGCATATTATCCTTTTCAGGTTATTTAATGCCAAAGTCATCCTTCTAGAAGAATAGTAGTGGTACTATTTAACCCATAAATGGGAGAACAAGGGTTTTCATACCTTTCCAAAGGGTATTTGTCCGAAAGTGAACGTAATAACACGATAGGAGTTCGAACTCACTTACTACGATTTCGCATTCCATCCCTTTAACTATTACATGACGAGGACACACCCTTGGTTTGGTTGATAGTTTTATCAGAATTCAGAAATCAACCTATTTTCTGTGTAAAACGGGCAAATTTGCACAGAAAACGAGAGAGCAAGACAGCAATCACCATTACTGTTTATCATACAATGATGCAACTGAATTATATTGAAGGCAAATCGAAAAAGAGGCAGCACATTTACAAAGTCGCGGAAAACAATAAACCACTTGATGTATAAAGAATATATTAAGATATTTGCTAAAAATGAAAATAAAGTACAGAATAAATCCTTATATAAACTACTAGAATATACAGGAAAAATGTAGGAATGGAGGTGGGGGTCACAGTGGCGTAATGGCTGGAGTACGGCCTCGAAGTGAGCGAGTTCGAACTCCAGTCGCGCTACTTTTTTCACCATCGTAATAATACTCTTCGGAAAGGTATCAATCCCCTTATCTCCCCAGTTATGGTTTATTAGTATCACTATTGTTCTTCTCTCAGGACGGCCTTGGCATGAAGTTTGGTATACAATTAAACAAAGAAACCAAAACGGAATAGGAATGGAATTTGATTGTTATCAAAAAAAGGGGGAAAAAGATATAAATGAAGGAACGAAACTGTTCAATTTGTTAAGTATCTAAACCCTCAGAGAAAAAGAAAAGAACAAACATCTGGGAATAATAGAAATGGACACTGACAAGCATAGAGAAATGAAAGGAAAAAATTTTTAAAATGTGCTTCACAGAAAATAACTTCTTGAAATCAAACTCTGCAGTAAGCAGCTAATCAAATGAATTAATACCATTGTTTGGTACTCTGGACTCTTCTTAAACTAGACAAAACTAGAACTAAAAGATATGACTCTGGAACAAGAAAATTGATAATGACGGAGAAGACCTTGCATCTAAAAGATGATCATAGACATACTGGAGTCTTAGAATAATATACGTTACCATATTCATTATCATATACCCAGATCACGTACTTCGAAAGTCAACAGACTACACAAATGATCTAGCAACCCTCGTAAATACACCTGCCTAAGCTCTATTTCATATCCTGGAGCAAACTGCAAGAGGCATTGGACTCCAAATGAGCACAAATAAGGCAAAGTTCATGTATTTTAAACAAGAAAGAGCCATATTCACGTTAAATGGCCATCCTCCACTTCCATACCTTAGCAGCGTTGTTTCACCTACAGAAAGTAATGTCAATATACGTCTACTGAAGGCGTGAAAAGTTATCGATCACATGAAAATCTAATCTCTCAGATAAAATAAAACAAATTTTTTTCCAAGCTGTAACTGCGTCAGTACTACTCAATGGATGCACTACTTGGACTCTAATGAAACATGTAGAAAAAGCTGGATATAAGCTTCACCAAATAGCTACGTGCTGTTTCGAACAAATCTTTGAAGCAACATTATAGGAAAGAGCAGTTATACGGCTACTTGCTTTTTATCTCATAAACTATAAAAGAAAGACGAACAAAATATGTGGGCTCTGCTGAAGAAGCAGGGACAAACTCATAAACGACGTTCTCAACGAGATTCCTACCCATGGATGCGCCAATGTTAGCTGACCAGCAATGACTTAGATACATCACCTCTTTATGGACACTGGATGCTGTCTAGAGGACCTGCCAGGAGCGATGAATGATAAGGATTGATGGTGAGAAAGAGAATCAGGAAATTCTATCCTGTCAGCGTGAATTAATGACGATGATGATGAGGTAAAAAAAAAAGGATGAAGACTCTTCACCATTAAGGTTTGTGAAGAAGCAACAAGAATTCAGGGAATTCAAAAAGCAAACATCTCAGGCGGCAGAGGGGTTATAAAATACACCGACTGCATCTCTGCAGAGGAATAAGACCCCGCCTCCAACGAGTGTCCAGGATATGACACTAAATCATCTGATGGTGAATCTTCAGTCTTGGAGTAATTGGGAATGTTGTATACCACTTCATTGCCATTACTTCTTAGGTCCACTCAAACCCGGGGAAGTAGTATAACCTTTTAGGGTCCCAATTATGGGTCAAATAGAACTGTTTATTCTTTTATTATGCTGTGAACCATCTAACTGTATGCAAATAGAACTATGAATGTTTCATGGTAATATTTGAAACCATTTAACAGTGTCCAGAAAAATGCGCCTTGATTCGTGTAAAAATTGCTTTCTATAAACTATTCGTTTATGAATTATATATATATATATATATATATATATATATATGTGTGTGTGTGTGTGTGTGTGTGTGTGTGTATAAACAGGATTTGCTTTTAAATAACCAAAAAAGAGTTGGTAGAGCGTAAAAATAAACCAATCAATCAACCAAAAAGCAAAGAGAGGTTAATTCAAATCGTCGATAACAGCAGCAACAACTAAACTTACGGACAGCGAGAATTCACTGTCACTGTTATGAAATAGCCGAGGGATTTCGGTTCATGCCTTTGAGTTTAGTTAGGCTGAGAACCGTTCGGCTCAGCACATGGGTTGGTTGGGTGTAAGATTGAAGCAGGTGTTAACGTGGGTGCGCGCGAGCGGATGGAGGTGTCACTCATGTCATAACAGTCCGAGACGATACTGGGTGACAAGGTGCGGGTGACGTCACGCACCGGAAGCACGCGGAAGTTTGTGTGAGAATTTGAAGAAAATAAGAGTCGGGTTTTAGACCCCAAACGAGAAGGATCAATTTTGGAGCTCGCAGGCGCGAGGCGAGTTTGCGCCCTATGGGGGGGGGGCGCTCGAGTTGGGGGCCAAATGAATAAGACAGCATAGAAGATTGTGTCTCTCCTCCTTACGTCGAAACCTTTAACTCAAAGTTAATAAAAAGGTTTCGTACCTGAACAAGAAGTAGTTACGTGTTTTTGAGATTCCTGTTCTTTATATATTCTATCGTTATGAACATTACATGTCTATTTTGCACATGGCCATATTCGTGTATATGGCTACGCAACATCACAACAAACAACGTCATAAACACTTGACAATAAAAATAGGATGAAAAATAAATACTTAAGACATCAAGCTACAAACTAAGGAAGTTGATCATCAGATTACCTATACTGGAGGGGAAAGCTAAAGGGAGAAACAGTATGAGCAAATAGCAATAAAAACAACTAATTATGCAAAAGCTATAATACGCAGGAGAATCGGAGTAAATCGTATAATACGCAAATGCAGTAAACTGATAGAAAAGAAATACAAAAGTAGGCCTGATTGGGTGGGGGAAGTAGTCGATTGAAAGTTGTGCAAGAGACTAACGTTTGAATTTACTGACAAAGCAGAGTCTATCCTTGAAAATTAAACCCATAAAAATCCCTGGGACTCTGAGATACAAACAGATCACCCAACCCAAGCCAGAAGATCAAACCTTGCGTTGATTTACAAGAAAAAATAACTAATCTTCCAGTTGATTTTGCTGTTGAAGTAAACAACCAAATGAAAATAAAAGAAAGCGAAAAGATAAATACTTGGATTTGATAGAGAGCCGAAAAAGTCGTGAAACCTGAAGGTATTGATTCTAATTGTAGTTAGTTTGGTTTGGTTTCTTTGTTAATGGCATGTCAACCTTCTTGGGTTATTTAATGTCAGAGTCATTCTTCTAAAAGAACAGTCATGGTACTATTTAACCCATACCTTGGAGGATAAGAAGTTACATTCCATTCCTAAGGGTATTAGTCCGAAAGTAAACGTAATAGCGCGACTGCAGTTCAAACTTGCTAAATACGATTCTGCAGTCCATCTCTTTAACCATTACACGAGGACACCCCCATCTAATTGTAGTCGGTAAGCTTTGAACGATTACTGTTGTAATGCTAGGAAAAGAAAGACACTGGTAACACAAAAAGGTGTGATAGAAAAACATATATTCAAGTAACTGAAACAAGATACAAGTGAACCTGGTTAAACAGTAGTTAGTTAATAGGAAGCTGAGAGTCCAGTGGGGTAGTGACTATCCGTCCACTACGCAAGTGGTATCTCATGTGATTGTGTCACGTGGGCCTGGACAACTCTAACGCTCCGTTGAAGTGTATTTATGGAGGAGAGCGAGTCCATTATGTATGGAGTACAACACTTACCGTGTGTTTTGGAAATATACTGGAAGATTTGGAGATAAAATCGAGACTATACCGATCACAGCACTATTGAGATCTGCTTGATTACTCAGACGCGTCATGAAGAGCTGAAAAGATTTGCTGTCAGTCAGCTCCCTGTGAAACTGGTTATAAAAACTTGCTGGCAGTGAAATAATAATAATGATAATGACAATAATAAAAGCAAGAACAACACTCGGCCAGACGCCCGGACATGGTGATAGTCAACAAAAAAGTGAACCTGCTAAATAGTGGACTTTGCCGTTCTGGCAGACCACAGAGTAAAATGAAAAGAAAAATGAAAAGAAATCTAAATACTTAGACCTTGCTAGAGAACTAGAAAAAACTATGGAAGATTAAGGTGAAGGTGATACCAATTGTAATTGGTACGTTTAGTTAAACCCCCAAAGAAGTGGTAAAGAGACTGGAAAATTTGGAAATAGAGGACAATTGGTGACCATCCAAACAACAGCATTAATAAGATCGACCAGAATACTGAGAAGAGTCCGGGAGACTTGAGGAGACTTGCTATAACCCAAAATCCAGTGGTAAACCATCAGCTTATGCTAGTGGGAAAAACTCAACGAGTAAGAATAATAATATCACTATGAAAGTGACGTTGATAGCAATTGTTATTTTTCCAATCTGAACAATCCCCATAAGCTTAGGAAGATCTCGGTTTTTCTGATTTCTTACTCCTCCAGCCGCCTTTTATAATGCGGCTGGAGGAATAAGAAATCAGAAGACGAACCGAGATCTTCCAAACGACAGCATAGTTGGGAACACACAGAATACTAAGAAGAGTCCTGGAGATACTCAGCCCCCAGAGAAAAGCCATTAGCTAGAACTGGGGTGGAAAAATTTTAAGGAGTAATATCGAGAAAACCATGAATACCTGGAGAGAGGAATTGATAGCAGGGGGAAAAGATAAGCTGAAATAAAGATCCAGAAAGTTATATTCCAGGGAGATGCCTGATCACTATTACTGTTTGTAATAACGATGATGTCACTCAACCACATATTCACACCTGTACAGACAGAAAAAAAAAACTCAGTAAATCACAAAAAAAGATCAATCACCTAATGTACATGGACAATATCAAACTGCTGTCCAAAAACGAAAAAGAATTGAAAACCCTAAAACATGCAGTGAGAAAATACAGTCAGAAATTGGGATGGAATTTGGCACAGAAAAATGAACCATGCTAATAATGAAAAGCGGGAAACAAAGCATTACGGAAGGAATGAAACAACCAAATCCAGAAAAATTAAAACGCTCGAAGAAAAGGAAACCAACAAATACTTGAGAATATTGGAAGTGGACATCATCAAACAAGTGGAGATGAAACAAAAATGTTTTAAATAACTCAGATGAACGAGAAAGCTACTCGATACTAAACTAAATTGTAGAGCAGAAACCTTATCAAAGGAATAAATACAAAGACTGTACCCCTCGTAAAATACTCAGAACCATTCTTGAAGTTGACCAGAAAAGAACTTAAACAAATGAACCAGAGAACAAGAAAACTCCTGACGATACATAAGGCCTTACTTGTCAGAGATAACGTAGACAGACAATATGTGTCAAGGAAAGAAGGAGAAAGAGTAATTGCCAGCATTGAAGAGAGCGTTGACGCGTCGATACAACGACTCGAAGATTACAGAGAACATCGCAAAAGATTGATTACAATACTGACATCACGAAGATCAACATAACGGAAATAACTAGAAAAAAATAGGAAGAAAAACAACTGTGTGGACGTATTAAGCGACTAACAAAAGATATCTCACACGATAAAAAATTGGACGTGGCTAAAAAAGGAAAACCTCAACAGAGAAACTGGATCTCTTCGAATAACAGTTCAAAACAGTGCCATAGGGCCAATTATATCAAAGCAAGAATAGTTAAGACGCCACAAAACAGCAGATGTAGGTTATGTGGTGATAGAGACGAAACAATCAATCACATAATAAGCGAATGGAGCAAATTAGCACAGAAACAGTATAAGACTAGACACGACTGGGTAGGCCGAGTGATCCAATGGGAATTATGTGAGATATTTAAATTTGACCATACGAACAAATGGTATATGCACCACCCTGAATCGTCCAGGAGAATGAAACACACGAACTCAGAGGGAATCTTGAGATATAAACGGATCCCCTAATAAGAAGATATGACCTAGTGATAGTCAGCAAAAAAGAGAACATGCTGAATTGTGATCAGAGGGTAAAACTGAAAGAAAGCAAGACGAGAGATAATAACCAAGACCTTGCTAGAGAACGATGGAACGTGAAAGTGACGGTGATACCAAAGGTAATTAGTGCGCTTGGTACAGTCACCAAAGGATTGATAATAGGACTGCTGGACTTGGAATTAAGAGGACAAGTGGAGACCATCTAAATCAGCCAGAATACTGAGAAGAGTCTTGGAGACTTGAGGAGTCTTACTGGCTCTCAAACTACAGTGGAAGACCATCGGCTGACTCTGGTGTGAAAAACGCTCAAAAGAGTAATGATAATGATTATAATAAACATCACAAAACAAAGCTATGAGGACCAACTGCGTTAAAGCGAAAATAAATAAGACTCAGTAGAATAGCAAGTGAAGGTTTTGTGGTGATAGAGACGAAACGATTAATCACATGATGAGCGAATGCCGCAAAGTAGCACAAAAAGAGTACAAGACTAGACACTTCTTGGTGTGGAAGGCGATCGACAGGGAATTTTGCAAGAAATTAAAATTCTACCACACTACCAATTGATATATGCACAAAGCAGAATCCATCCCGGAGAATGAGACACAAAATCCTCGGATATTTTGAGATGCAAACAGATAACATAATTCCGGTAAGAATACAAGTCCAAAATGATAATTAACAAGAAAAAGAAAACGTGCCGAATAGCAGAGTTAGCCATTTTGGTGGACCACTGAAAGAAAACAAAAAATAAGACAGTACTTGGACCTTGCCAGAGAACTAGAAAATTATGGAACAAGAGGGTGATAGTGATACTAATTATAATAGGTGCGCACGGAGCAATCACCAAAAGAATTGGTAAGGGGACTGGAAAAGCTGGAAATTGGATGACGAGCCGAGACCATCCAAACTACAGCATTACTAAGACCAGTACTGAGACAAATACTGGAGGCTTGAAAAGTCTCGTTGTCACTCAGACCATCAACCCAATGTTGGTGTGAAAATCTCTCAAAGAGGAATATAATAATAATTATGACGATGAAAAAAGGAAAAGCATAACCAAGATCTCTACCACCAACACCGCTAATAATAGTAAGAATAATATTCAATAGATAAATATCATCATAATAATCATCAATAACTCCAACAACAACAATCTTTCGTCAGTTACAGTAGTTGCTCTGACGAATATGATAAAAACTCTAAAATATCATATATTTATGAGAAACTAACAGTGGAAAAAAGATAGGGGACTAAGGGAACGAATATCAACTTAGGGGGTAGAGGAGCAGGACAAGGAGGAGAGAAAGAGAAGAAGGAGGAGAAGGAGGAGAGAGAAAGAAGGTTTGGGGTAGGGGTTTAAACGGGCCATGGGTGTGACGGTGACGGGTGAGGTACTAATCAATTCAGCTCCATTAAATCTTCTGTGCTTGGATTGTTTCCGAGAAAGAAAAAAGAAGAATGTGTTGTCGCCCAACTTTTACTCTAGTGAACAGTAGGTGGGGTTGGTGGGTTGGTTTTGGCGAAACACGGAAAAAGGAACAGTAGAAAAAGGGTGGGTGTGGGGCAAGCCACGTGATTTCAGAGTCCAATTATATCCATTCTTTGAGTTGGACCTTCAATCGCTAACTTCCTTCTCCTCTTCCTTTTCCTCTTGCCGCCTGCATACTTCGCTTCGTCACATTTTGTGTTCTGTTTTTTTCTTTGTTGTATATTGTTGTATATTGCGTTTTTTTTTTTACAATGTCCATCTTTTTTAAACCATGAACGCAGGGAAAGTGCGCGGGAATTTGGAAGTAAAAGACTGAATGAAAATTATAATAAAAAAGAATGAATTTATAGAGAAGTTTCTGAGGGGAAAGAATTCATGAAAGAAAAGAGCGATGAAGAAAATGCAAAAGAATCGACAAAAATTAAATAAAATAGTGAAAATGATGCAGTTGAAGAGAAATATAAGATTTAAAAAAAAAAAAGAAACAGGTAAACACAAAGGTATAAACAGATAAGCAGGAAAAATAGATTGAAAAAAAGGAAGAAAGAAAGGCCAAGGAGAATGAATAAAGAGATGAGAAGAGTAAAGAAGAAGAAGCAGAAGGAAAAAAGCAGGGAGTAAATAAAGAAGAAAGAAGAGGAGGAGGAGGAGGAGGAAGATTAAGAAAGAAAATGAAAAAAAAGGCAGGAGCAATATATTGACCTAAAACGAAGAAAGAAAGGTCAAGGACAATAAATAAGGAGATAAAAAAGGTAAAGTAAAAAGCAAAGGATGAAAGAGAAGAAAGAACGCTGGGAGTAAATAAAGAAGAAGAAGAAGAAGAAGAAGAAGAAGAAGAAGAAGAAGAAGAAGAAGAAACACAAAAGACAAGAATAAGAAGAAAGAAAGACCCCACCACCACCAAAAAGAGGAAGAATTAGGATATTTCAAAATAGAGTAAAGAAGAAAAAGACATTATCATAAAAAAATTATGGCTGCCTGATGATCGAGCAGAAATAGAAAGTAGATATAAAACTTTAAAACGCAAAACAAAAATGTGAAGCAGAAATACCATTGCCCAGTCGGCTGGGGCTGTGGAATACACCGACCCCACCCAACGAGTGTCCTGGTTATGACACTAAACAATCTGATGGTGATGTTCCAGTAATGCAGGAACTTTGCAAAATGCCGAGTACGTCTTCATTGCCATCGCTTCCAGGTCGACACTGGCCCGGGGAGATAGTACCTGTTAGGGTCTTATCTATGGGTAAAATTGAACTAAACTGTGTACTTATGCTAAGCTGAGTTGTTTGAAAAAGAACTGTTTTTGACATTGACATTGAGTACTTATGCTAAACTAAATATTTGAAGTAGAACTGTTTTTAAATAGAACTAAACTGTTATCATGTTAAACTGAATTGTTTGAAATTGAACATTTTTGACATTTAACTGAACCGTTTTGACATTTAACTATTTGTAACCCCCCCCAAATATACTTTTTCTAAACTTAATTGTTTGAAATTTAATTCAAGGTTAAATGACACAAAAAGGGTTGATACGCCGTAAATAACCAACCAACCAACCAGAAATACCAAGAGACAACCGAAAAGATATTCAAACGAAATGATATTTTGTACGAAGGACACCTTGAAAGAGAAATATACTCCTGTTTTTAGATAATAAGAAGAACGATATTACAGGTAATTATATGAAAACGAGATGCGAGGTGCTCGTAGTGTAATGGTTTTCATCGTAGGAAATTGACACATTTTCTTGTATTTTACTTTGCGCAAATACCCTAGGGAAGGGTGTGGATCTAATTATTCTACGGGTAAGTATCAGGAAAGACTGAGCTGTTTAACAGTGTTATGGCTACTGGTCTGGGAGAAGGCAAATCTTGAATTCAAACCGGTTAAATTCCACTTAAAACTGACCTTGTGTCACATCCTTCTTGTGCAGAGGGGTTGGTTAATATAACCAAAAGATAATATTAAATAACTCTTCGATGGAAGCACATATAATATCTACTCATATGCGTATGAAGTATTTTAAGAGGTAATACAAAAAAAAAAGGCTGCATGAAATGGTGATTCACTGTAAATAGCGCAAACGATTGAGGTTTAGCCAAGAAAATCGATGGTATATCCACAAACTTGAGAAGAAGAAAAGTACACGATTTGTCTACACATTGCAGACTGCTATACACATCTTAATTAGTATTCTCACATTGTTTATATTAGCCTTTTTCAGGTGCTTCTTGCCGGTAACCTCCTAGCAGTTCAGAAGAGACCATTTATTTGAATCTCGGGATAGACTGTTTCCATTTCACTGTATATAACTTGGGGATATTTTGCATCAGCCCCGTTTTGCTATTTTATATCTTTTTCACCGCTATTGGAACCTGGACCAGTGATTGAACTCACAAACCCTTGGTAATAGTCTGCTAGGATAATTGGCTTGACATCTTAGCCCTCCCACTAGACACTTGACTGTGTATAGTAGTCAGCAATAAGCAAAAAATAATAACAACGATGTCTCATATCACAAGTATAGGTAAGCATATATTCAAAAGATACCTGGATGCCAAACAAATGATTGAATCAATGTCAAGAGATTAAAATAGGTCTAATAATGTATGTTACTAGTCCATAAGTTCTATGGTGATTTAGGAATTAACAATAAAACTCCCAACCGGATGTTGACTCGTCGGCTGCCACATACAAAATGTATAAACGCGTCGCTACGCATCGGTTCCACGCACCCATCCGGTTAAAAATCAGAAAAAAAGAAAAATAATAAAAATTAAAGTAGCCAATGGGAAGCGGTCGCGCCAAAATGAGAAGGATTTTGGAGTGGGGATAGATAAATACTCGGGATTTCTGTGAACCGGGTCAGTGAGGACAAAAGAGACCCAAGGAAGCACATAGATACAGTGATCAAGCGAAAAGTAACTTCTGCCCTCGAGTTAAGAGCTGAAACTACTTTTCTGCTAGTTCCACTACCTGACCATAAAAGAAAGAGAAGAAAAGAAAAGAAAAAAGGAATAAGTACTCTTTTAAAACATTTTTCTCCTTTCCCCCTTTTTCCTAATATCTGACTTTCCACCACTTCGAAAATTTACTACTTGTAAAAGGGAACTTCTGAACATTCAAATCCAAGTTGACGCTTTATTGTTTTATAAAAAATGTTTGAATTTTAGGTCTTCCTTGTTTGTCTTGTTTTAAATGAAGTTTTTCTCATTGTATGTTGTAACTTTCCAAACCCAACCAAAAAGGCCATCGTTCAAAGAGTATAAAAACAAAGAAACTTAATAACTGGAAAATTATCGGAATCATACCAACAACGATAAGGGATTTATGGAAGGAGGGAAGTGACGGCTATATCTATGATTATTATAGCACTCTGAATAGTTTTAAAGTGCCTTTTTGAGAAGGCACATTAATTGGGACTCTGTAAAAAAAGCGAAACTATCCTGTCAACAATATTACTTAAATCAGGTAAATTAGATAAAATAGTGATGGGCATGAAAATTATGGAGATTTGCGGATGTTTGATTTCAACTGAAAACAAACAGATCCTTCTGAAATTTGTCACCAAATAAACTTTGCCATTCCAGCAGAACACAAAAGGAAAAGAAAGCAAAAGAAGTTGATAAATAACTGAACCTTCCAAATGGCTGAAAAAGATATGCAACATAAAGGTGACAGATATGACAACCATATGTGGACCAGGGGGAACAATGTCAATGATCATAGAAAAGAGAACCGGGGAAGTAAAAATTTGAGGAACAATTAAGACTGTCCAGATCGGCTATAACACTGAGAAGAATCATAGAGAACTAATTATACTTTTTCCGTGGACTTTAGTGGATATTACCTCTTAAAATCAAGTGTGAAAAAATAATGTAACAACTTCGAAACCCATGAAGCGAAAAAAGGATAAGAAGAACGCCTTTTACCTCGATATTATTCGAACAGACATTGTATATATAAGCGCGAGAAAAAATAGACATATATATATACGTATACATATGAAGAAAAGTAGGAAAACAAAATAATCCGAAATTTGACGACTTTATAATGAAAGTCACTGTTAAACGTTTTGGTTTTGATAATCTTTTTCAGGACTTTAATTTCATGAAAACGTGTTGTTAAAATAGTGATGGATGTTTGATGAAATAGCAAAAGAGAAAAAAGTGTGTCTGCAAGGGAAGATTTTAAACATTAACTTAGAGTTCTTATTACGTAATTGGCGCGTAGTTGCCGACTAGGTAATAATATTTTCCAGAAAAGGATGTATTAATAAGTGGGGTCTTGTCGGCTGTTGTGTATGGTACATGGTTCCTTGGCCATGATAAAGACTAATTGACCTCAGATAGCCGTTACCCGACACACCGAAGTTTTCACCTGCTTCGGCAGGATTACGTTTATTGCTTGGTGCGTGAGGTGCCCCAGTAGGGGAATGCTGACGGGTCCAAGAATTTCTGGCACAGCTGATCATGTGTACCTTGACTTGTGCCACACATCATCTTAGCTGGGAGATAAACAAATACCATACTGTTATGAATCTTTCTTTTTTATACACACTTTCTTTTCTCGTATATATATATATATATGCAGGACACTGCTGGAGTAGCAAGGACGAACTCATAAGGGATGTTCTCCTTTGGACTACTTCACACGGACGTACAAATGTTGGACAACTAATTAGAAGCTAACTACAACAGCTATGTACGGACATTGGATGTAGTCTAAAGGACCAGCCGTAAACGATGGATCATAGGGACAAATTGTGTGAGAGAGTCAGGAAAATCTGTGCAAGCAGCATGACGTCATTATAATGATGATGATGTTATGTATATATATATATATATGTATTTGTGTGTGTGTGTGTATGTGTGTGTGTGTGTGTGAAAACATTGGTAGCATGTCTTTTTCATAAGCATCTTTCGTTGAAAATCACTTACATCCTTGCAATATCTTTTACAGAGTTTTTCTTGTCTGGCTAGATTTCTCACATTTGGTTTAATCTCATATGAACATAGTACATGATTTTCCTCTCGAGCGCTTTCCACCATGATTGGTTATTATCAAGTGTATAATCGTCTTGTGATTTTATGCCTTTAAAATCAAGTGGTATATACGTAGAAAACCTGCACAAATCGACGGATAATTATAGGGTCATACTGAGTAAGATGAAATGTTTCTTCATCACCTAAAGCATGACTGAACACATGGTTATCAGAAGGTGTAGTCACGGATCTTCTGTTCGGGTGGATGGGTACTTCTGTTGTTTTCAATGAAGCAGATATCTAATAGAACGAAAGTACAAATTTCAATAGAATGAATATATATATATATATATATATATATATATATATATATATATATATATATTGTGTGTGTGTGTGTGTGTGTGAGAATGTATGCCTCTGGAAAGAGCAAGTGGGAAAAATAAAAAGAGATTAGATGATTGTATATATTAAGAGATATATCTATAGTATATATATTTGCATGCTTAAAATATAAGTAGCTGAGTGTTATATATCGAATTTCGTGTAATTTTCCGTGTGTTGGCAATGTGCTCAGCAGTGCGCATGCCTGTCTAATCATGCGTATATAGTCAGCTTCTGAAAATGTCTTTCTCAACATTTCAGTTGACCTCAAAAAGTGATGATACGAAATAATCTGACAATATTGCTATTCTACTGAACAGCACTTATGTTTCCTCAATTTCTTTCCTGTCATACATAAAGATTATCGAGAAATAAAAATATTTAGCCTCAACTTTTTTTTCAGG
The DNA here is from genome assembly GCA_963585895.1 of Sepioteuthis lessoniana. Lineage (NCBI taxonomy): Eukaryota > Metazoa > Mollusca > Cephalopoda > Myopsida > Loliginidae > Sepioteuthis > Sepioteuthis lessoniana. The sequence continues at coordinate 42,096,121 of OY757907.1, read as the reverse complement.
AATATTTCTTTGCTCTGTATATATATATATATATATATATATGATTCTATGCTTCGAAGAATGCATTTCAATGTTCATTGTAAATAATAACTGATAAATTCCCAGACACTCATTCACTCCAACCAACACATATATTATCCAAAGAAAATGTTTGTGTTTGAATTCCTCCAAATTCGTTTTTATCGACAGTTTTAATTCGGGATTTAGAGATTTTACAAGGTCCTCCCTTCTTTCTCTCTCTCTCTCTCTCTCTCTCTCTCTCTCTCTCTCTCTCACACACACACACACTCACACACACACACACACACACATATATATATATATATATATATATATATATATATATATATATATATATATATTTATATAAATCAACGTGCCTAGAATTAACGGACACGATCCACTCAAGATGCGTAACACCTTCACTTCAGGGAATCCTGGATATAACACTAAACTGGATTCTGTGGTGAGGCTCTAGTTCTCATGTTCTTGAGGGTGTGCTGTCACTCCTTCGTCATACCTCCATATAATTGTGGGAAAACTTGATGCATTGATAATTGTTGATTGAAGCAATAAATATTTATGAATGATCATTTTTATTGTTTGCTTGAACCTGATATTTGTTTGAAATACTTGAAAGCTTATAATATTTTAAAATACGTGAAACAATATAATTGTTTGAAATACTTGAAACTATATATTTGTTTAAAACACTTGAAAATATAATTGTTTAGAATACTTGAAACTATATAGGCTTTTAAAATACTTGAAACCATATAATTGTTTGGAAGACTTGAAACTATGCTCTTCTGTGAAAATTGTAAACATGGCAGAGGAATACGTGAAACTACCTGTGTTCAAATCATTTATATTAAGAATAGTTACTTGAAGCTATATTTGTTTACCAAGGATAATTATTATTATCATAGTTACTCCTTTAAGACTTTTTCACACCAGCGTTAGCTGATGGATTTACACTAGAGTTTGAGCGACAGCCAGTCTCCTTAAGTCTCCAGGACTCTTCTTAGTATTCTGGTCAATCTTAATAATGTTGTAGTTTGGATGGTCCTCATTTGTCCACTTATTTCCAAGTCTTCCCTTTACCAATCCTTTGGGGACAGTATTGAAAGCCTCAATTACAATTGGTATTATCTTTACCGTCATGCTCCATAGTTTATTTTTAGTTCTCTAGCCAGAGCTTGGTACTTTTCGTTTTCTTTAAATTATGCAATGTGATTCTAATCGCTGGGATAAGCACATGTGGTTTCATTTATAGGTATAAAGATGACGTCTCAGTTTGTGACTGTGTACAATAACACACGAAAAAATATTTTACTCCATATTATACATACATAAAGATATTAACGTATATATATAGACAGAAATCTCCAAAGTCATTAATATTCAAATAGACCACTCATCTGAAAAAAGAGACTCAACCTAGTTGAAGTTCACAAACAGAACAAAATTACAACGAGGATGTAATTTAAACAATAGCTGCATACCTATACCACCGTACTTATCGACTTTATGTTAGGAGAAAAGAAGGAGATGATGGAAATGATAATTCAAGCAGATCATATACGGAAGATCAAATGGAAAAAAGAAGGAAAATTAACAGGACTTTGCCCTAAAACAATAAAATCTGTGGTATATGAGAAAAGTTAGGCTTCATAGGAATTGGCACGGACTCTTATAAGAGAAAAAGTTATGGAAAGGTTATAGATTCCTTGATAATCATTACAACCTTAAAATCCTGATGGTGCTGAATATGTACGATGTAGAATATGTATTACGAAAATTTCACTTTCACTTTCACTTTAAAATAAATGGAATTACTGTTTATTTAAAAAAAAAAAAGGACAAAACTATAAAGTTAGTTGAAAATCTTTAAGGAGAGTGCAGATGTAAGCAAATAGAATACTACTATGGAAAAAAAGATCGTAGAGTCGTATAATCATGATATTATTAAAAATAAAAAAAATAAAGAAACAATTTGTGATTTTAAGTTTTTCAATTACTTGATACGAACATTTAACCGATGCTCAAGAAATTAGGAAACATAAAACTGTCACTGGGGCGATTTTATTCGTATTTATTTTTACTACTACTACTACTACTACTACTACTACTAATAATAATAATAATAGCTGCACAAAACCACGCCACATGGACCAACTATGTGAAACCGAAAATAGATAAGACGCAACAGAATAGCAAGCATAGGTTTTGTGGTGATAGAGACGAAACGAATAATCGCATTATAAACGAATGCACATCATTTGCGTAAAAATGCAGAAGACTAGATACGACTAGGTGAAAAGGTGATCCACTGGGAATTTTGCAAGAAATTGAAATTTAACCATACTACCAAATGTTATATGCAGAAATCAGTATCTGTCCTGGAGAGTAAGACGGACAAAATTCTGTGGTATTATGAGGTAGAAACAGATCACCTAATCCCAGTAAGAAGGCACAACCTAATGCTTGTTAATAAATGAAAAAAAGAGAACCAGACCCATTGAAGACTTTGTCGTCTCGGCGGTCTAAAGTGTGAAAATCAAAGAAAATAAAAACAGAGACAAGCACTTGGACTTTTCCGGAGAACTCAAATAGTTATGGAACATAAAGATGACAGTGATACAAATTATAATTGGTACGCTTAGAACGATTCCCAAAAGGCTCGTAAGCGGGCTGGAAGAGTTCGAAATCGGAGGGCGAGCAGAGACCATCTAAACTATAGCATTGTTAAGGTCGGCCAGAATGCTGAGAAGAGTCCTGGAGACTTGAAGAGGCATGCTGTCACTCAGTCTCCAGAGAAAGACCATCAGCTAATGCTGGTGTGAAAAACTCACAAGTAATATTAATAATAATAATAATAATAATATATATATATATATATACTTAGGTGTATGCCTATGTTCCAGTGCATATGGGGTTGAGGTAGTGGGAAATGTAGTCAACAGAAAGTCTAATATCCAAAGCGAAGTATAAGTACTTAGGTTGACTTTCATACGCAATTATATAGAAAAAAGATTTCTCCTATTTTAGAACAATATGTTGCCAGCAATCTCAAGACGAGAACGTCCCTAATGTCAAAGACACTTAGGCATCGTCAGTAGAAAATTGCTGCTTTACGGCGGCGCCATTTACTATACGCTTAAAAATGCCGGTAAGAAGAAAACAGCAAAAATAAATTCGGAAGGAACAGAGAAAAAAAATCGTTTCTTTCTGTTGGCAAAAGACAAAGCGGGGGGAAGGAGTCTAAAAACATGTTAAAGATAAAAGGAAAATGGAAGAAATAATAACTCAAAACGAGGAAAATATCAAAGAAAATAAGAGATTGTGGAAAATATTTAAAAAGATACAAGGCAAAACAAAACAAAAAAAGGAGAAAATACTTAAGACTTGAATCAAGATGATGAAATGAAGAGGAGTGAAAACAAGACGTTGCGCATGCGTATAGAAACTGTGATTAGAACGATTGCGCAAACTCGGATATACTGAACACACACACACACACACACACACCCATATACACATAGACACACATTCAAGAGCAAGATGGTAAAACTTAGTCACCATATATAAACTCATGCTTAAGTATACAGGAATTAACACAAATATAATGACATTGTCTATTTTATCTTGCCACCATACTTACTGAGTTATTATGAAGATATTGTAATTTTGTACGAATCAATAGTGTCTTAAATATTTGAATCCAAATAAATGCGAACATGGCTACCAACTTATTTACCAGAAAATTTCGTTTTTATCATCTCTATATTTTTGAAGCTTATGTAATTCTCTGATTGTGGTATCTTTCAATGATCTTGGCTGTTCTGAATATTTTTTAAGCTTATATAACTCTAAACCGATGATATCTTCCGATGTTCCAAGGTCTCTGAAATTTTTTGAAGCTTATGTAATTCTCTACATATGATATGATTTGAAGATAGTTGGTCTTCTGAAGGTTTTTGAAACATATCTAATTCTCTATATACGGTAATCTTTCGATGATCCTGAGTCTTCTGGATGTTTTTGAAGCTTATGTGATTCTCTATGCATGTTATCTTTTGATAATACAAGCCGTTCTGAGAATTATTTTTTGGGTTCTCCTTTACATAGCATTTTCATGATTTGCGTATTGCAATCGAGGATTGATAGCGGTCGACAAATTTAAAACACTCAAACCAATGGGAAATTTTGATCAGAAAGCAACTTCAGCGGCTTTCACTCCAATTTACGATGTCTCACAATTGATATAATTTGAGGGTATTCATTATCATCTTATTTGAAATAAGTTTAAGGCTGAATAGTATTGACAATTACATAAATATTTATGTATGCACACACACACACACACACACACACACACACACACACACACACACACACACACACACACACACACATATGTATATATATATATATATAAATGGGTGTATGGAAAATAATTACGTTTTACTAGAGTCAATATAAAACCAAATGTTAGATAAATCTCTACTAAAAATAATAAAATCCTAGTATCTTTCATTTAAAAGTAAGTTAACTGAGGAAAATGTCAGAGGTGTACTATATATGGATGATACAGTATATATAAATGGGTCTGAAAAGTTCCTTCGATGACGTCATATCTACTGTTAATGATTTTTTTATTAATGGGATCGAAGCACTGCAACACCTAAGGAAGAATTTTGCTGACTGTAGGAGGTCTACGTAAAGGATTTAACCTCATTTGTTAGCTTATAAACTTTTCTGACAACTCTCGTATATATATATACGAGGGTGAGTCAAAAAGTAAATTTTCTTTGTACACAGAAATAATTACCGACACAGGTACATGTATCATATATCAAAATGAAGTTGGTCCTTTGTGGATGACATCCCAACTTCTTCACATCGTTACCGTTTCTCTCAATAGCAATGTTCCACCTTGGAATGAGAAAATGTACCCCTGCCTCATATTATTCTGTTGACTGTTTTGGGAGCCATTTCCCTGTCACTGATATAATGTTTCTTTTTAAACCCTCTTTCACGGGGCCAAAGAGATGATGGCCAGGAGTGAGATCCAACTTTCCAATCTATAACGTACTCTTTCTGCATGAAAATGCACGACCACACACAAGAATCAGGATAAGGAAGACAACCTTCTCATTTAGGTTGACAACCTACCCGCATCCTCCAGACTCACAAGATTTAGCGTCTACCATCTCTTCGGACCCATAAAAGAGGATTTAATAAGCAAACATTATGCTAGTGACGAGGAAGTAACAACTGCAGTGATGAAGAAACTCAAAGAACATTTAATAGAATTATACGAGGCATGGATATTTACTCTTATTCGAAGATAGAACATTGTTATGGTGACTATGTTCAGAAGTAGGGATGTGATCCACAAATACCAGCTTCCTTTTCATGTAGGATATATGATCCCGTGTCTGTAATTATTCCCCTGCTAAAGAAAAAGGCATTACTTTTTGACTCACCCTCGTTTATATACATATAGATATATATATATATATATGTGTGTGTGTGTGTGTTCTCTCTCTCTCTCAGTGTAATGAGAATTTTAATAATACACATACAACATAAACGTTGCATATATTTGTATGAAAATTTTCTATTTTTACTTGATAAACTGGACGAACAATACAGGCCAACACAAAAAGTAAAATTTACACAACAGCGAGTCTGTCAGCGAAAGTGAACGGAAAATACGAAGGAAGGGAACGAGGAAGGAACGAAGGAATAATCAGATAAAACATTAACAACTTTGAACATCATAGTTCAGTCTATTCACTCTGATTAGGAGTCATAACAAAAAATCTGGGATTGACGAATATTAGAAGGTCGTAAATGGTCAAGTAGAGAAATACGTCGGTGGGTAATGATGAGAGATCTTCCAATTAATCAGATGTAGAATGCAAATTAAAACTCTATGATGAAAATGCAAATTGACAGTAGTCACTAGGTGTGACTATTATATCTCAAGAGGAAACCGATATAAAACTGTCAATCATTTAACAAGTAAATGTAGTTGGTTAAAATATATAAAAGTAAATATGGTTGGGTGTAATCGGTGATCAAATGGGAACTGGACGGATGACTTTTATTCAAGCTGAAAGATAAAACACCTCAATGAGAATAAACCTGAAAAAGAGACAAGAATACAAATTCTGGGTGAAGCTCATAATTTTTGAACGACCCATGTACACACACACACACACACACACACACACACACACACACATATATATATATATATATATATAGCCATATCAATCACAAACGGTATACATATGCAAAAACCCAGGCGGACTCAAATACAGGGAAATTGACAACACATTAACGGGCGAACTCACTGTTGTTCAAGTACGAACGTTTATTAACTTCTTGATTTCTGAGTTCGGTTTTTCGACCCGAGGAGAGAGAGAGAGGCACACAGTTCTTAAAAGTCTTTCGTATCATACTATGCAAACAAAACTTACGCTCGGCACATCTCGTGGAGTTTTAAATCTCCTTTCATCTTCGCTGGTCGGGATCCGAAAAACTTAACCGTGTGCCTCAATGATCGAAGTCCAAACTTCTCAACATCACGGCCGGAACTCAACTTCTACTGTCCGTCTACATGGCCCAAGTCGACTACCAACTCGACCGGTCCCCATTCGACAACCAACTGGACTGGTCCCCAGTGAACTACCAACTCGACTGGCCCACAGCCGAAACCCAACTGATGTGTCTTTTCAAAATACCCAAATTCTCAGCCCATCGCTTCCGGGCAAGACGTCATTCACACTCCAGCCTCATTTCCTATCTGGGGTCTATGATGACAATTGTCATTGTCATATCCTCTGCGCACGAGCGTAAACTGTACCCAATGTCTGTGCACCTGAACTAATAGTTCAAAGCCCAACCCAACAGAATGATAAAATATAATTAACGAAAAATGATTTATATAAAAAATCATTCCGTAATTATATAACATGTATATACATATATATAAGTATTCTTCAATCCAGTAGATCCGGAGTTGGGAACAATTCTGTCAGGACAAATTATTTCAAATTCGAATATTTAAATATTCCTGGTAAAGAACTCAATGTAAATGATATCACTAAGCAAATAGTTATCTCCATATTGGATCTGAAGAAGCCCTGTTAATTTTTGGGGCGTTGTTGATTCATATCAATGCTCTTAGCAGGAGGGAAAAGTATATATATATATATATACATTTTAATAAAAATTTGCAGAATCAGCTTCACATTTTAAGAATATAAGTCTAAGGAGAAATAAAGTAAAGTTGGCCACCGTAGTCGAGGGTGACCCGAAGGCTCCCTTTCCAAGGGCTACTAAACCAAGGTGTAGGGGATAGTGCTACTCTTTTTCCTGGATTGCTCCACTTCACCCGTACCATATAATGTCGAGTGTTAAGCAAAGAGGCATCAAGTACCATTTATTGAGACTTTGGTAAAGCTCGACCTAGGATTGAACCCTGGTCTCCTGGGCCATTGGTGAACACTCTAACCATCATGCCAATGTTCGGTATACCGGACATGGAGAAATACTTTCTGTTTTCATTTCTATAATAATAAAAAAAAGAAAAGAAAAATAAAATAAAATAAAACAAGTTTTGCTCTTCTTGGAAAATTTTTACGTCTATCTTTTTTTTTCTGGTGAGATATGGTCAGTAAAAAGAGAAAGCATATTCACGTCATCTTTTAAGAGATATTTTACAAATTGACAATTCATATCTAAATTCTTTTATGTAGAGTAACAGAGTGAGATTGTGTTATTTAAATCAATCAAATCTGAATAAATAGGTGTGACTGAAATTGTACAAAAAAAAAATCATGTCAAATATGTTTGAAAAAATTTTATTTTTATTTTCATGTGAAGTTTCTCATTAGACGTTATTCTTTTGTATGAAAGTCCGCATGTATAATAAATAAACAGTTTCGGGGAGTGGGGGGGCACAGTCCAAAAATTTGATTTGTCCAATTGACGGAGGCTGCAGGATACACCTGCGGCATCTTTATAGAGGAGTAAAACTCCCCCATCGAGTGCTCTAGACAAGACATTAAACCGCTTGATTTTGATGCTCCTGTCGTAGAGCTTTTGGGAATATTGAGAGCCTCTTAATTGCCATTGCTCCCAGCTCCCCTCTGACCCGGAATGGTAGCACCTGATAGGGTCCTATCTATGGGTCAAACAGAAATTTAAACTGTGCGGAAATAAACGACATATTAAATTGGGTTGTAAGAAATAGAACGGTCTGATCATTTAACTGTGTGCAAAAAATGATCCCAGACTAGTTTAAAGAAGTTATCAACAATATGTGGTTACAAATCTTATTTAATATACAGATTAAGCATTAAATAACCTACACTGTCTGATATGTCATAAAACCCAACCAAACCAAATTTAACACATGGTAAACCGTAACAATGCTTATTACAATTTTGATATTCTTATTTCTGAAACTGGGTATTTAGAATCTGTCCTTGGGAAATACTTTACTAAATTTAGAATCTCCGTTTGCCGTTTTTTTTTCTAATTTGTTTTTGTTTTACGGATGCTTTGCGAGTTTACATGCCACAAATTAGAACGATAATCCATGAGGTTTTAAAGTTTATCATTCACAAACAGGCAAACAGAACTAATGTTTATTCATGCAGACGTATTTGGGTACTTGTATACAAGAGCGAGATGAAAACCTCACAGGTTAAAAACTTCATTGATGAAGTCATATCTTATCTGCCGTTGATTTTTTGATTAATAGGATCCATACGTTACAAGATTGTAGCTGCACACTGGGCTGCAAGAGGAACTATATTAAAAAACAAAACTAATTGGGTCACATTCCATGAGATCGTTGGTAGGTTGGTTGGGTTTTATGGCATATCAACCTTTTTAGGTTATTTAACGCCAAATCCATTTTTATGCAAATAGTCAGTTCTATTTCAAACAATTCAGGTTAGCATGAGTACACAGTTTCAATGTAAAAAACATTTCTATTTCAAACTATTCAGTTTATTCAAACAATTCCAATTCAGCTAATTTTGTTTACACAAAGTTAAATGTCGAAACAGATCGATATATAACAATTCAGTTTAGTATAAGTACACTTTCAATGTCAAAAACAGTTCCATTTCAAACAATTCAGTTTAGAATAAGTACGCAGTTTAAATGTAAGTATACAGTTTAATTGTCAAAAGCATTTCTCTTTCAAGCTATTCAGTTTAGTCAAACAGTTCTAATTCATACAATTCAGTTTAGCCTAAGTATGCAGTTAGTTCTACTTAACCCATGGATAAGGCTCTCTCAGGTGCTACCACTCCGGGACAGAGTGGACCTGGGAGCGATGGCAATGAAGGGATACTCTGCATCCCCCAAACCTCCAACATCACTGGAACCACACCATCAGATTGTTTAGTGTCATATCCAGAACACTCCTTTGGGGGTCTTACCCCTCTGCATAGAAGCAGTCGGTGTATTCTATGGCCCAAGCCGATTGGGCAACTTTCCATGAGAGTGTCTTGGTCAGCCTATGAACTTTTCAGCTGATCCTCGTATGTATTTTTGGAAAAAGAGAGTGTCAACGAAAAAGAAAAAAAAACTCTGTTCATGGAAGACTTGAATACTTGAACTGATGTGGTGCTTGGTAGACGTTTTCTTCTTAGTTAGTGAGAATTTAGATTCCCCGTTAAATAAAATCTAAATTCAGTCTGTTTGGTGGGAAGGTTTTTAACTTGGAGAGGTTTGTTATAATTCAGATATTCATTCATCTTTCAGTAATTTATTTCAGTGAAATGCTCTTCAGATTTCGTCATATTTTTGTTCTCAGCAACGAATACATTCTAAAAAGTCAATCATATTTTCGTTGTTAATGTTTGATACGTGATATCTTGTAAAGAATTATTTGTTTAAGACGAGATCGTAAGTGATGTGCTCCTGTAGACCCCCGCATATGGTCAATCAAAAGCAGAACGACCAGCTCGAACATTCATACTGCAGCTATGTGATGATACGGGATGTAACGCCGAAGACCTGCCGAAGGCGATGAATGATAGGAAGACGTGGAGAGAGAGGGTCAGGGATATCCGTGCTAGCCATACGTCATGATGATATATATATATATATAGAGAGAGAGAAAGAGATAAAGAGAAAGAGAGAGAGAGAGAGAGAGAGAGAGAAAGAGAGAGAGAAAGAGAGAGAAAAAAGACAGTGGAGTCCCCATGGTATAGCGGTTAATGTGCTGGACTGTGATATTGTAGTGAATTCGAACTCCATTCGCACAATTACGTTCACTTTCAGACAAATACCTTTGGGAAAGGTATGAACCTCTTTACACCATTACAGCTATGTGTTCACATAATACCACTATTGTTCTTTTACTAGGATGGCTTAGCATTGAATAACCTACGACTGTTTCTATGCCTTTAAACAAAGAAATCAAACTTAGCTAAACCATACACCCCATATATATATATATATATATATATATATATATATATATATATTGCACATGACTGTGGATAAAACGCTTATTCGCACATATGGTTTCATTTGCACGGATAGACCTTTAAGAATGTTCAAAAGCACACTGATGTTGGAATATATTAATAAAAAAGAATCTTTAGCGACCACCTGCAGTCTGACCAGGTCTTGTAAGCTCGGCCGCCGGCTGACGGTCGACATCAAACGAGACGTTCGCATCTCGAATTCTGAAGCCGAATTGAATTCTGAACGACCACTTGGTTAAAAAGTTGGATGACCATGCATTCGCTTTGAATAGTTTCGGAAAAACTCGAAGTTCTTTCTTTCTTTCTTTCTTTCTTTCTTGCTGAGTCTTTATCTGGTTTCCTCTGCTTTGATGTATCGTCACATTTCCGCTTTTTCGGGCTTTATTTTTGATCCCCCTCTATTAATACACACACACACATATATATATATATATATATATATATATATATATATATATATATATATATGTATCCTTTTTTAAATATTTAATTCGTTCTTTGTTTTTATTTGATATATTTTTATAATAATAGCTATTAAATTACATTTCTTTGTCTATCGAGATAGTGAAATTCGTATTTCTCTTTATCTAAACTTTACCCACATCTTTGTGTTTGTAGCGTTATTGATTCAGTAATCTATCTATCTATCTATCTATCTATCGTTGCTTCTTTTATAGTATATCAACACTTTTAAAAACAATTTTTGAAGATTTCTAAAAAAATCTTTGCAAACCTTTTTTTTGGCCCAATCGGCTGAGGCCGTTAGAATATGCCGACTGTATCTATTTAGAGAGTGTAAGACTCCCAACCAACGAATGTCTTGAATATGAAACTGAACCGTCTGATGGTGAGACTCCAAACATAAAGTTTTGGAGAATGTGGGGAAGCCCTTCGCTGCGATTATTCCCTGGTCTATTCTGACCCAGAATCGTTGCACAAATTAGGTTCCCATCAATAGGTCAAATAACAATATTTAATCTTTTCTAGACGTAAAATCATTTAACTGTGACCAAACAAATGACTCTTAAATTACATAATTTAATAGCAATATGAAGAACCATTTAACTGTGTGCAAACGAATTAATAATATTGAAAATAATTACTAGTGTTATATAGCATTACTTGAAACCATTTAATAGTGTGAAAACAAATGGGCTCTGGTTCATTTAAAAATCTTTACCTATAAACTATTCCTTAACAAATCATTCATATTTAATACAAAAACATACACACAGACACGCATATATATATATATATATATATATATATATATATATATATATATATATATATAAACAAATAGGATTTATCATTAAATAACCTACGAGGATTGATATACCTTTAACACAACCAACCGATCAACCAACTAACCAACTATTAACAGTAAAAGGGGAAATATAAACATATACATTACATTATTTTATAACCTCAAATCTTAAAATAACCCTTAACGGATTGACATGACTTTAAAATCTATCAATGACCTAAGGACGAAACGACTTGGGTATGATTAAAAAATAAATAACCACCAAAAATATTCTTATAAGTTTTTACTCTCCTCATTCTCCTCCTACTCTCATTCTTATTATTCTACTTGTTTTATATTTACTTTCTCATTATTCTCTCTCTCTCAGTCTCTTAATCTCTCTCGGTATACACACACACACACACACACACACACACACACATATATATATATATATATATATATATATATATATATATATA
>OY757907.1:42013864-42078864 GCA_963585895.1 Sepioteuthis lessoniana | reverse complement strand
CATCTATTTTTCTGCATAGCATGAAATTGCTATTCTATTGCCTATTGTCAGTTTTTGCTTTAATGTAATTGTTCCTTATGACTTTGTTTTTGCTGCTACTAAAAGAGATACTGTTTCTCCTCTGTATCCATGTCCACATCTTTGGGTATGCAATCTCGCCTGTTTGTCGCTTGAAGTATTCGAACAGTTGTTTTTATTCCCATTTCTATTTCTTAATGTTTGTTGTTTTTTCTTTCTGTACTTCTGTTGTCAATGCTGTTTTTTAGCTGCTTTAATCAGTCTTTCTTTGTTTTGTCTTTTTTTTTTTTGTAATGTTGTCCTTCAGTCCTTATATGGATTCATCTACGTAATCCTTATTGCTTTTGAGTTCTCTTCCTCCTTATTTTCTTGACGCACACAGCCTTTCTATATCATACCACGAATGTAAAGCCTTGTCCATACTTACCAACTTCCTCGTCTTTGAATCTATTTGTCTAAGTTCCTTCCTTGTCCATTTCAACAATGGTCCTGAGTATTTTACAAGTATAATTGTCCAGGTGTTTTCACTTTGATGAGATTTCTCCTGTAGAGCTTGATTTCGACGAATTTTCATGTTCTTTTGATGTACACTTTTCTAACCTTTTCTTTCATCTTTGGTTTTTTAATTGTCTCCACTTCCAATATTCCCAAGTTCTCGTAATTTTCCTTCTGTGAAAACTTTTTCATACTTCCCTGATCGCGTAGTTCTATTCCTACCACTGTTTTCTTTATTTCTTAATTTACATAATGGTCAAAGCATATTTTTCAAAGCCAAATTCTATTCTTATATCCTGTTCGTATATTCTTACTGTTGCAAATATTCTATCAAACACAAATGGGGAACATCTAACCGATTTCATGCTAGAAAATAGATTAACATGTCTTAATACTATATTTCAAAAAAGAAAGGGAACACAATGAACCTAGGAAGTAAGTTGGTGACCTTAGTCGAGGGTAACCCGTAGTATCTCTTTGCACTAGCTACAATACCGCAGTGTAAGGGATGGTGCAACTCCATTCCCTGGATTTCTCCACTTTACTCTTGGTCCTTTCCTTATAATGTTGAGAGTTAAGTAAGGCGGCATCAAGTACCATTTTTTGAGTCTTTGGTATGAATCGACCAGGGATTGAACCCAGTCTCTCGGACCATTGGCGAATACTCTACTCATTAGACCAGACGTTAAAGCACATATATACTACATCCGCATAAATAAGGAATGGAATAATAGCACAGTGAATTGCAAGGCAAATTCCTCTTTCGAGGGTGTATCCTCCGATCACCGAATTTCACGGCAAAGATACGACTGAGCCTACGAAGGAATGCGGCCCAAACAACCACCACCGTACACTATGACAGGCCACTGCTAAACAATAGGGACATTAGAAATAAATATACGTTAACACTAAGAAACAAATTAGATGCACTTTAAAAGATATCAGAAACAGATACTCCGAATAACGAATATGAGAACTTCATTAATGCCCTCTTAGAAGTGGCAGTAGAATGCATACCAACTAAATAAAGAGCTAAACGTAGAGTCCTATGGGAGACATTAGTGGTTAGAAAAAAGCGAGCTGACGTAAAAACTGCTTTCCTATGCAATAAGAGGAACCCAATCAATATCAATTCTCAGAAACATAAGAAAGCACAAAATGAACTAAATAGCATATACCTAAAAGAACAAATAGGATAGAACCCAAATCAGATCAATAGGATTAGAGACTCGCTTGAAGATAGACAATCTAGGATAGCATGACAGACAGTAAACAAAGTGAGTAGAAGGAAGAGTACTGAGAGAGCTAAACTGAAATCAGATAGCCATGAAGAACAAATACACCCGTGGAAACAAAATTTTGAGGATTTACTTGGAAAACCCCCGAAAATTACGGATGAACCAATCTCAAAATTTTCTTGTAATCAACTAGACATCAAACTAGGACAGTTTACGCAAGAAGAACTCAGCACAGTACTAAGAAAAATTAAAAATAGGAAAGCAGTAGAGTTTGATGAAATATCCCAGAACTATGGAAGACAAGGGAGTTCGACGACATACTGCTCCGAGTCTATAATACCATTTATTACTAGAACACAACGGACTGATGGACAAAAGGCTACCTCCTCCATTTCCTTAAGAAAGGTAAACGCGGAATAGTCCAGAATTACTGAGGTATAACCCTTACTTAGTTACTTAATAGTGGCCAATATTTGCAATGCTCTGCTATGCAACTGCATAGAACCTAAAACTGAGAAAATACGTGGTGAATTCTATAAGTTTCCAGACTTTTTTTTGCACAGGCATTTAAAATTGTCGTAGACTCTCGAAAATTCAGTATGTTATTGCTATATATCTTATGAGACGACTGACCAGTTTTTATGATTTCCAGTTCAAATAAACAGCAACGGAAGGAACTGGAATACACCCTACTAAAGCCTGATTGTCGCTGCTGGTGAATTTCAAAAATGTAATCTAAACGTGACGACAGATCAGAAGAATGATATGCAATAAAATTCTCTTTTAAACTTGGAAAAAATGCCACAGAAATGCATGGAATGTTTAAGACTGCTTTTGGAGCATCTTGTATGAATCGAGCATCAATTTTTGAGGGGCATAAGAGATTCAAGGAAGGCAGGGAGTCTGTGAGAGATGATGAGAGGTGTGGGAGGAGTAAGGAAGTCAATACTCCACAGTTGATTGGCCAAAGGGTTAGGGTTAGGTTTTGGGTTACTACATTGTGGTTTTAAGGGAGTTCAAGAAGAGATTCCGTCGGAATAGCCAGCACTCTTCAAATCGGCTCAGTGGCATTTCCACCAGGACAATGCACCAGTCCATAACTCCATTCTTGTCACAGACTATTTGACCAAGATGGGTATCAAGACAGTTCCTCACCCTCCCTATAGTCCAGACATTGGTCCCTGTGACTTTTGGTTATTCCCTAAGCTCAGAGGCCTTCGTTATGAGACAATTGAGGAGATGAAAGAGGCTGTGACGATGGTCATTGACACGCTCACACAAGAGGAGCCTTCGAGAACTTGTTGGAACGGTACAACAAGTGCATTGGAGCCGGAGGAGATTACTTCGAAGGGAACTAGAGTTTCATGTGTGTACTATCAATAAAAGTGCCGATACAAAAAAAATCTGGAAACTTATTTAATGATCCTCGTACTTAGGAAGAAGCAAAAAGGCTTTCTGAGATATCGATCCAGAAATCACAAAGTTTGACTAAACGTCGAATTCTAGAAGGTGTTCGTGAAAAAAATCTTCAAGCAACTCTATTATTCGTCGACTTCTTCAAGACACTTGGCTCAATACATAGAGGAAAGATGGAGCAAATACTACTCGCCTACGGCCTTCCTAAAGAAACAGTTGCAGCCGTAATGATGCTATATAAAAACACGAGACAGTGGCATTTCCACCAGGACAATGCACCAGTCCATAACTCCATTCTTGTCACAGACTATTTGACCAAGATGGGTATCAAGACAGTTCCTCACCCTCCCTATAGTCCAGACGTTGGTCCCTGTGACTTTTGGTTATTCCCTAAGCTCAGAAGCTGTCGTTATGAGACAATTGAGGAGATGAAAGAGGCTGTGACGATGGTCATTGACACGCTCTCTGGAGACAGAGACTACTTCGACAGCGTAGCAGGTGTGCTGCAAGGAGATGCATTAGCCCCATACCAGTTTATTATCTGCCTGGACTACTTGCTTAGAACGTCTATAGATTTAATGAAAGAAAAGTGTTTCAAGCTGGCAAAGGAAAGGAGCAGAAGGTACCCCTCACAAGCTATTACGGACGCGGACTACGCCGATGACATAGCTCCTTCGGCAAATACACCCACCAAAGCTGAATCCCAGCTACAAAGTCTGGAACGAACACCCGGTGGCGTAGGCCTCCCTGTCAACTCTGACAAAACAGAATACATGGGATTCAATCGAAGAAGTGGCATTTCCACACGAAAGGGTGGTTCTCAGAAACTAGTAGAAAAGTTCACCTACCTCGAAAACATCGTCTTATCAATTGAGAATGATATAAATACGTGACTAGCAAAGGCATGGACAGCTATCGATTGGCTAACGGTCATATGGAAGTCAGATCGGGCCGATAAAATAAAATGCTGTTTTTTTCCAAGCAGCGGTCGTATCAATACTGCTATATGGATGTACCACATGGACGCTAACAAAACGTATGGAGAAAAAGCTTGATGGCAATTACACAAGAATGCTGTGAGCTGTATTGACAAAATCCAGGAGGAAACACCCCACAAAACAGCAGCTATACGCTCACCTACCACCCATCACAAAAACTATCCAAGTTAGTCGAACCAGACATGCAGGACAATGCTGGAGAAGTAAGGACGAACTCATGAGCGATATACTCTTGTGGACCCATTTCACATGGACGAGCACAGGTTAGACGACCAGTTAGAACCTATCTACAAAAGTTCTGTGCAGACGCGGTATGTAGCCTGGAGGACTAACCACGAGCGATAGAATATAGAAACGGGTGGCGAGAAAGGATCAGGGAAACCTGTGCGAGTAGCTTGACATGAAAATGATGATGATAGGTAAGGAATCTTTTCTGGTGATTTTGTAAATTTGTAGTCTTCCGTGCATTTCCTAAGTTCTAAGTTGAGTGGTATCTTTGCGATAAGGAATTACAGTAGCGAGATTGAGTCTCCCTGGAAGATTCCTCTTCGGATTTTTACTGGATAGTTTTCCCTTTCATCATCTATTTGGGTATACTTGCTTCTTGTAGCCATTTACTCATATACAGGGCCAATGCGTTGTGGATGGCGAGAAGTTTTAAAACCAGAATCTATGTTTGCTATCATGGCCAGGGGTTTTCAATTTGTAGTTTTCTTGAGTGATGCCCTTAAAAAGACCCGGTATATGTTCACCTCGAGGCCTTCTTCATGTTCATTTTATGGCTATTTCTCCATTCAGCATTTTCTGTTATGTTCTTTGGTTTCCATATTTTTTCCGAAATTCTTTTGTTTTGCATTCGGCTGTTGATTTGTCTTTGTTCAATCTCCACCGACTTGCTGGTCGAATGTTTTTCGTTTTTTTTTTTTTGGAATGTCCTGTTTTGTTGGCATTTGTTGACCCTATTTCGGCATTTCTTTCACCAATATCTTTTGATTCGTTTCTTACCGTCGTGTTGTCGTACTTGTCTACGCTTGTCTTTTTGGGCTTTTTCCTCCCTTTAATTTCTTGTTTGTTTTACCTTCTTTAGCATTTTTGCTTATTGTCGCAGTTTCTTTATTTGTTCTTCTAGCTTCATTTCCGATTCAAGTTTTGTATTTCATTTAGAATTCATTTGGAGCGTACCTATTTTATCTCTTACTAGTTTTGCACCTGCATAGATTAACTCGTCCAGTTCGGTGATGTCTTTGTTTGAAATATGTTTCAATCATTTATATACTTTTTCGATCAGAATTTGTTTTTTTCTTCCCGTTTTGATTCCTTATGGATAATAATATATTCTATTGTTCAGTTATAACTTTTTTTTTTATCAATTCTTTTTTTTCCTGTCTTTTTGTGTTGATATGTTCAGAGATGGTTTAAGTTTCAATATATTGTGTTTCAATTCGTTTAGGGATCACTCTTTAAGTATATACCTCATGATTTATCTGTTAACATATTTCTTGTATCTCAAAATTAGAAAACTAGCTATTTTACAAAATCAACCTCGCTTCGTCGGTAAGTCTTTAACTTGTTTGAAATTTAGCAGATTCTGCCCAGATTTCCATCATCCATTTCATATACCCTCTTTGTGCAAGATTGCTTTTTAAATGATATTGAAATACATTTTTGTTGTCTTCTCAATTCAGATGTTTCCTTTCCTGTCTCTCAGATGCATTTCCGCTTTGATTTTTATGTACCTGAAATAAGAATAGCCAACATTCGCAGGATGCCAATCAGGCACAGTAAACCATCTAGTGTGCGCCTGCCGATCATGACACTCAGATCTGTCATCTGAGTATTATGTTGATGTCATTTTTCAAGAATAGCATATGATGGTTTTACCAGACCCAAGACTTATTACTATCTGTGCTCCAGTCACAGATGTGACCAGGTACTCTTCCAAAAGAAAAGACACTTAAGCTACCCACAAAAACTTACGTTTTTAAAATTTCTAAGTTTAAAAAATAAAATAATTGTTAATTTTTACATCCTAATTTCTTAATAAAGCAGCAATATTTTATGTGATTTGGGTTATTAATAATGTTAGTGTTTAGACACATGCACACCAGCCATTTTTGTGGGTTCCACAATGCCATCATTTCACTGACTTTCACTTTTTAAAAGACAATTTATTCCTTTCTATCTAACTCAACTGGGAAATGAATTTTGCAAAAAAATTCCAGTCAAGTGATTTTGAGGGGACCTATTGTTATTATTACTATTTTGACGAGAGAAACTTTATATATATATATGTATATATATATATATGATCAAAGATTG
Organism: Sepioteuthis lessoniana; assembly: GCA_963585895.1. Classification (NCBI taxonomy): domain Eukaryota; kingdom Metazoa; phylum Mollusca; class Cephalopoda; order Myopsida; family Loliginidae; genus Sepioteuthis; species Sepioteuthis lessoniana. The sequence continues at coordinate 42,072,380 of OY757907.1, read as the reverse complement.
TCGAGATTTTTTTCTATATCTTCACTATGTCGATATCAAGAAATTAAACGTGAATTTTAATAAAGACTACAACTGATCCCCATCCTTCTCCATTTGTGAAAACAATTATGATAGGTGTAAATAAAAAGGTGTACGTGAAATTATATCGCCCAAAACAACCACTTCTCGTCTCAGAAAGTTTTCAAAAGAAGTAGCTCGGAGTATAACTTGAAAATAAAAACTGCTTTTCTTTATGGAATTTGTCAATTCACATATTTCTTTTTAAGTTTAAGAATCACTTAAACACACACACACATACACACATATATACATACATATATGTGTGTGTATAATCAAACCTTACGGTATTTCACATTACCTAAAGCTCCAAGACTTAAGCCTCACCATCAAATGTAGTTTTGTGTCATATTCAAAACACTCGCTGGAAAGTGGGAGTCTTACTTCTCAGTAGAGGAAGCATCGGCTTATTCTATAGCCAAAAGGACTGTCTATACGTTGAAATGCTAATAAATTATTGGCCCAGTCAAAACGAGAATGAGGTTTTTGCTGTTTATTTTTTTAGATTTTCAGTGAATTTTCATTATCTTTTAAATATTTTTTTAGAACTAATATAAGAAACTCTTTATCAAGTGTGTTGAATTGCAGTCTAGATTTGCGCCATAATATGTAAATTTTGTAGCTAGTAGTCATTTACCTCTTAATCGAACGATGAATATTCTAGCCTTTACCCCCGTGTATATTGGTCGGTTGGTTGGTTGGTTTTATTTCTATGGCATATCAACGCTTTTAGGTTATTTAATGCTAAATTCCATTGACACATACTCCTGCACACACACATACATGTGTGCGAACACACACACACACACACACATAGATAGATAGATAGATAGATAGATAGATATCAAGTATGATTTATAAGCGAATAGTTTTAGAAGACATTTCTAAAACGAGCCAGAGCTCGTGTTTTTGCACACAGTTAAATGGTTTCAAATATTTTTTAAAAAACTGTAATAGTTCAATTGAGCGTCAGTCATTTCTTTGCACTTTCTTAAATTGTTTTAAGTATAGATAGCAGATAAATATTTCTATTTGAGCTATAAATGAAACACTAACAAGTACTACAATTCCGGTTCCGAGTGAACCTAAGGGTAATGGTAAAGAAGGAGTACTACACATTCCCCAAACTTGAAGACTGGAGCTTCACCATCAGTTATAGTTAAATGTCATATCAAGGACACTCGTTGTGGTGGATTCTTACTCCTCGGTAGACATACAGGGCTAGTATATATTTGTGGCCTAAATACTATACATACGCAAAGTTATGAAATTATATTAAATGTAGTATAAACATATAATCATTTGTCTTAAAGAATAAGTGCATATGTTGGGCTACAGAGACCCGTTAAGTAGACCAAGTATAGAGATGAAAATGGGAACGAATAATCATATTATTTGAATTACCATGACTAGAAAATCCAGCCAGCTCTTCCATGCGACATACGGAATACTGGACAGCTCTTTCGACCTTATTAGGTCTCATCAGGAGTGCATACTGTGATCTCCACCACAAGAGATCGAACCAACAATCACGGAATGCGGACCTGAAACTCTACCAGTGGGCCACCGGTTCATATCGCACACAAGCGATGCCAAATTAACTAGTCATAGTAAATGCACGACCACTTAACCTGATGTGTCTTGAAGGTACGTTTTATCCCTACAGAGGACACAGTCACCTCCAGGGCCACGTCTTCCCAAGTTGGCGTTACGTATCCACTTAGACTTAACCTCATGGGTAGGAAATAGATTTTACATTTGAATAGAGGAATTGTATTATGTTAATTGAATTACCATGACTAGAAATTCTGGCAAGCACTTCCATGTGACATACGGAACACTGGACAGCTGTTTTGACCTTATTATTTACCCGGATTATGTTTTTTTTCTTTTAAATATATTTCATATATATAATGCTCAAAATATGTAATTGGATACTGCCGTAATATTTTTATAGCAAGTGTAAACTAGGAGGTAAAATAAATACCGCATATGTTTACTTTTCCAGCGATTTTTTGAGAGCTAAAATATGACATTTTTCAGCTAGAAAATGTCGGTGTTCCAGTTCGCTAAGGCGAAGCGTTAGCCAACAATTTACACACACTAAGTACGTATTTTGAGTATGTTCGTGACCTCCCGATATTTAGCAATAATTTTGGTCTCAGAAAGTCGTATAATGAGCGAGTATATGTAGTGATACCTTTTAGCTGAGTGTAAAACCAAACAAAGGAAAAAAGTCTAAACAAGAATTGACTAGAATAGTTAAAATTATGATTACAACAGAAGGAAATATCAAAACATGTGATGAATAGTTGAAAAAACACTTTTGGAATAATATTATTAAAATTTCGGTCGGTAGGGAATGTTCGTGTAAAAAGGAAAATGGCTGAATAGCTTTCAGGACTAAATAAAAATGGATGAAAATCACTTGCAAAAACAGTAAAATCCTTGTTTTTTTTTTGTTTTTTTTCGCATTATTTTCATTTTATCAAAATGAAAATAATGCAATAAAAAAAAGCATTTTTTGTAGAATCTTCCATCCATCCAATTCTTTCGTTCATTTATTTATCGCTTTATCCACATCGACCAGTCTCAATTCTGACAGTCATTTATCCTCATCTCTATCATGAATTTCTTTCCCTCTCCATCCCACTTGGGTGGATTCTTTATGCATCTGTTCATGTCATACTCCTGACCACACAAGAACCTCGCTTGGTCATTCTCAAGAGACGATTTCTTCCGATTGTTCCTTGTCTTTAGAGTGACTTGAAGTTTAACATGCGTTTTTTTTTTTTTTTGAATGAGCGTAAAGCAGCCACAGTGAAAGAAAGATCTTCACAAGAATGAGTGTCTCTGGATAATGTTCGTGTACTTCTATGTATTGTTCGCAGTGAAATGTTAGACAATAACCAATAACGTCTGTAGTGATGCTAGAATTAAGAGGGTGACAGAGACAGAGACCGAGACGGAGAGTTTGAAGGCAAGAAAGAATGAATTAAAGGCAACAGAGAAAGAGTGAGAGAGCAATTCTGAGGGAAGAAGGAGAAAACAAAACAAAAAAAATCAGAGACTAAGAGAGAGAAAGAGAGAGAGAGAGAGAGAGAGAGAGAGAGACTTGGTAAGAAAAATCGAAAGTAAGGAAAATGGAGAAAGAGAAAGAAAAACTTAGTGCAGATGAGAGAGAATAAAAGAAAAGTAAGGAAAATCAAGGGAAAGAAAAACATCAAAAAAAGGTGAAGTAAGAAAGAACAAAAGTAAAGAGGGTGTAGAGTGAAAAAAAAAAAAACGGAACCAGATGAAGTAGGTAAAAGAAAACAAAAATTAAGGGAGAAAGAGATATGAGTGAGAGAACAGGGAGTAAAATACGAACAAATGGTAAATGCACTATCCAGAATTCTTCTTGGAGAATGAGACGAACCAAATTTTCTGTGATTTTAATTTACAAACAGATTACCTAATCTTGGCTAGACGACCAGACCCAGTGATTGTAAGAAAAAAAAGAAAAGAAAAAAAAAACAACAAAAAAGAAAAAAAAACAAACAAAAAAGAAATCAGAAAGAACCTGCCGAACGGTGGGCTTTGCCGTTTTGGCAGATCACAGAGCAAAAATCAAAAGAAAAACGAAAAGAGAGAAGAGTTCTTAGATCTTACCAGAGAACAAAGAAATCTTTGGAACAAGAAAGTGACGGTGATACTTATTGTAAATGGTGAACTCGGAACGATCCCCAAAGGCTTGGAATGGCTGTTGGAAGAGTTGGAAATCGGAGGAAGAGCAGAGACCACCCAGACTACGACATTTTTGAGATCGGTCAGAACACTGAGAAAAATCCCTGAGACCTGAGAAGACTTGCTGTCACTTAGACTCCATTGAAAGACCATTAGCTGATGTGAAAAACTCATAAGAAGTAATGATAATGTAGCATAGCCAAAATATGAATATGTAAAATATTCAGATGCAGAGAAATCCCGAAACACTGACGACTCTCCGTAGTTCAGGTACCAAACATTTATTTACTTCTTGAGTTTAGTTTTTCGACACGAGGAGAGAGAGACACAATTTTTACTATGCTGATTGTTCCTACATCACCTACAGCCAACTCTTGCCCGGCCCTGAGTCAAATCTCAACTCTCTGACCCAACAAACGCGCTGCGCATTCCGTGACCCACAGCTGGACTGCCCGGCCCAGAGTCAAAATCTCAACTAACTGACCCAACAAACGCGCCGCGCATCCCGTAGCCCCCAGCTGGACTGGCCTCGCCCAGAGTCAAATCTCAGCTAACGTCTTTTTTGTCTTTTTGAACTGTACTCAATGTGTGCACCGGCACTAAGCCGAATAGTTCAAAGTCCAACCAAACCGAATGATGAAATATAATTAACGAAAATGCATAATAAAAAAAATCATTCCGTAATTATATAACAATAATAACAGCTGATATATAGTCTATACACAACCAGAATCAGTTCTAGAATTTGACGCTCATAATTCTCAGGCACTCACTCAATATCGGTCTGAAGAATAGACCTAGTGTTAACTAATAAAAGCAAAGGAATTTTCATCTCGTAGATTTTGACGTTTCAGCAAACCCTACAATGAAGATAAGAGAAAGGGAAAAGATAGGGAAATACTTTGATCTTGCCAGAGAGCTGAAAAAGCTGTGGAATATGAATGTGTCGGTGATCCCAGTTCTAGTTGGTGCTCTTGGAATGGTTGAAAAATTCCTAGAAAACAGACTGAGGGAACTGAAGATCAGTAGAAGAATCACAAGAGCACTGTCAAACTTGGCTTGGAGACTTAGAAAAGTCCAGGGGAGTTAAGGAGACTTGCTGTCGCTCAGACTTCAGTAAAAAATCAACACTCATTAAAACTGGTGTGGAAAACTCACAAGGAGCCAAAAAAAAAAAAAAAAAAGAATACAAACAAACAAACAAACACAAGAAAAAGAAACAACAAATTGCTTTGGAACACAACCTAGAACAAGGGCAAACTGCCACAGAATAAGTAAAATGGAGAAGATAATCCACTGGGAATTATGCAAGCAGCTGAAGTTAAATCGAATTATTAGAATTGAACTAACGACTTAAGATTTGGACTCTCAATATTCCGATATCAACCTAAAATCAGCTAGAATATGGGAGAATCTTGAACCAATGCGGATACTTAGTGTCGCTGAATCTTTATAGGTAAACCTTCTACTGACGTGAAAACTCAAAATGTATATATACATTTCTAACCATTATATATATATATATATATATATATATATATATATATATAATGGTTGGTAATAACAATAAATATGATCTCAAATGGCATTAGCGGGATGAATTGCAATAATGGAGAAATATTTTTCTAACACTATGACAGAGACATATTCCCCCCCACCGCTTTTTAAAGGCTCCACCTCAGCCAGCGGCAGTCTCTCCTCTCAAAAACCCACTGTTGTGATACACCCGCTTCCACTGAGCAAATTATGCTAAGCCTCCCTGCTTTTACGTTAGCGTGAGCTTTTAAAAAGGATGAAATTCCGTAAAATACAGAATGAAATGCCTGCAGAAAAGAAATTAATAAGAAAGCATTTTTTTCCTTTCCATTTTTCTTATTGTCTTTATGGGTCTGGAGATCATTGGACGAAACGGTGATGTGGGATATATATATATATATATATATATATATATATATATATATATATATATATATATATATATATAAGAATGCATTTTAAGACAATGTATTTATGATAAATAGCAATAAAAATAATGTAAAATACAAAAAATAGACTTGATACACTGAAGATAAATGATGAACAATGAAAAAAAGGCATATACATATTTGTGCATGTTCACGTGTGTGCGTGTGTGTGTGTGTGAGTGTGTGTGTGTATATGAGTGTGTGTGTGCGTGTGTCTGGGTGTGTCTATCTATGCAAGTTTATGCATAATTACTTAGATATGAGTGGGCATAAGCCTGAGTGATTAGATATATGAATATATATATATATATATATATATATACAAGAGTGAGTAAACGTACGTCTGATGATATATATATTTATATGTAGATTACATATATATTTACTTATATATATATATATATATATATATATATATATATGCATAAAAATATACATACATACATTCTCTCACACATAGACTCACATAACGTATATTTCTGTGCACATTTTATGCCCATTATACACAAACTTATACATGGATGTATGAACACATATTTGTTACATTATGATTGTATAATTACATTATCAGTAAATATAATGAAATTGTAGATAGATAGATAGATAGATATACATATATATACGTGTATATATATATATATATATATATATATATATATATATATATATTTATAATTCTATAATTACATTATCGGTAAATATAATGAAATTGTATATATATATATATATATATATATATATATATATATATATATATATATATATGGACGTGTAGGTAAATGAATGAATGCAATGCAGGAAATTGAATCGATGTGATGAATTCAAATACTAAACGAGGCAGTTTACAATTCCCTTCGTGCTAATGCCATTACCATAGCCATTGGTAAAATAGTTGGGCCGACAGTCTCTCTTGCCCAGGTAAGGCAACTAGTCAAAATAAGACTTTAAATTCAAAACTTGAGTATTGTTCGGGAGAATCTGTGACACATTGAGACACCGGATCCTAAACCTGTGGAGGAGTCTCTTTGGTACAGTGGCTAGCGTGTCTAGATTATAAGATCATAGCAAGGGAGTTCGAACTCCAATCGCTCTTTCACGTTCATTTTCGGATTAATACTCTTCGGAAAGGTATGGACTCGCTTATTCTCCTCGCTATGGGTTAAAAAGTAACACAACTGGCCTACAGTTAGGGTTTTGGTATTAAATAACCCACGAAGGTTTTAATTCTATTAAACAACGAAATGAAACGAAACGAAACTATGATGTAAATATTTAAGATAATTGGCAATTATTTTATAAATAACTACTGTAATATATACAATGGAAGAATTTGCATTGATGATACATACGCGAAGACATTATACATACAACGTACACTAAAAGAATAAGCATGGAGAACTATGTATATACTCACACGTGCATATATATTGCTTTTTGTGCCCATTTTTTTTTTTACTAACTTTCATGTTGAAATAATACGAATCAGGGAATTTGTATATAGAAATTAATTTTCCGATTATTGTTCTCTTTCTATTCTCTTTAAAGAGATCTTTTTTTTTTCTCTCAAGAAGATTGTATGTAACTGGTTGTCACGGAGTAGCGAAGAAGGATTTAATGAACTATCTTGATTTTAGGTTATATCCTGCCCAGCCGGTTGATGTTGAGTGCTAAAAATCTGTTCATTTTAATATATATATATATATATATATATATATATATATATATATATATATATATATATATATATAGGTAGAATTCAAAATTTTAAAGTAATATTTGAAAAAGTTCATAGGCTATAAATGAAGCGAGGAAAGATGAAATGTTAACTAAGCATATTCATTTATTGAGAGAGAGAGAGAGAGAGAGAGAGAGAGAGAGAGAGAATGTGTCATATATTGCCTAAGCAGTGATGGGGTAAATATCCAACAATAATCAATATTCATACATGAATTAGTAACACAAAATAGATCTCAATGTAATATTGATTTCATTATTTTATAAATCTAAATGTATATATTCATCAATAATTAAGATTAAAAAAAAATGACACTAATTCTCTTTAATTCATCTGTAATGGTTTTCCAATTTTGAATCTATTTTTGAGGAACTATTAAATTTTGCTCTTCGTTACTACACTCTGATATATTTAGTTTTATCTCCTCGATTGTAGTCTATCAATACATTTTAACGAGGGTCCTTGGGTGCGTATGCGTAGAAAAAGTTAGAATTGATTTGAACTACGTGATCACAAAATGCAAACGTTGGACTACTCCTTACGTTCCTTTTGTAACAATTCGTGAGGTGCTGTTTTAGTGTTGGAATCTTCGGGACAAAAATCTTGCTTTTTTTCCAATTTATGGCCCAGAAAATGTGAATATTTGCGAAGCTAAAGAACAAATAGTAAGTAAAGTTGGCAACCAGAAGGCTCCCTTTTCAATAGCTACTACACTGAGGTGTAAGGGAGGCGCTACTCCTTTCCTTGGATTGCTCCACTTTACCCTTTATACGTACCTTATATTGCTGAGTTTTAAGCAAAGAGGCATCAAGTACCATTTTAAAAGTCTGTTCCTCGGTAGAAGTGCCTGAATACAACACTTTGATTTAAAGCAGAACACACTGATACTCCACTCTTGTTTTACACTGAACTACTGATCAATCAATTTTTATGGGAATTATTCTTGTTAAAAAAATAATACAGGAATTGAAAAATACATTTTGAGGTATTGAGATTCAGCTTGGCTATCGTGATGACACTTGCTGGCTTTGAAAGCAGTTAGTAAGTGTATAATTTGCAAAAAGCACGCATTTACAAAAAATATATCATCGATGCAAAGTCGAATCCTATTATCGATTCCACATGAACGCCCAAAGAAGTGACGCGGTTAATGTGTTAGACCAACAAGTTCCTTGGTTTTATGTAAATCCCGAGTGCTTTTCTCCATAAATGTCGGATGTCGACTGGTCGAATTCACATACACAGAATTTCGCATTTAAGCAAAATGTGATGACAATATTTGTTGAGTCCGCGAACATAATACATATCTAAAAAATCTCTTAACTTCTCATGAATTTAATCTACTTACTGTATGATAAAAAATATATCAAGCCAGATTTTTTATTCGCTTTTATATGAAAATTTAATTGGAGTCTTGTACTGAGCTGAGCAAAATATATAATAAATTGGTGATCTAAAGACGTCGAGATTACTGTCTAGACATCTAGAAAAGTCAATACAGCTTAATACTACCTTTGGAAAAAATATGGAATTAGTATGCGTTGAGGGTTTCCCATAAGTTTTTTTCTTAACAATGGATAAACTAATAACATTAAAAATATACATATCGTAATACAGAAGGTTGTTGTCCTGAAGACCTACCTAGGTCGATGAACGATAGGGAGGAGTGGCGAGAGAGGGTCAGGGATATCCGTGCTGCCAGCACGATATGATGATGATGAATACAGAAGGTAATAAATATTTTCTTTAATAGCTAGACATGCGGGCTTTATGAAATATATAATCAAATAGATTAAATTCCAATTAAAGGCATATTTTTCCAAGTCATACAGAAGAAGATCTGGAATTAGACAAGTTTAGGGAAAAATAGAGTTCATTTGAAAAAAAAAAAAAAGATTAAATACTTCGTTGCTCTTCCTTGAGATTTTAATGCTGTCTAAATTTTTTCACTGATTCAAAGCCACATTTATGAAAACGGTTCCAACTTTCCCGAATGGTAGTAAATAGATATTTATTGTTGAATGGGGCCTCCTTTGGGAAATTTTAAAAAAAAAGGAATTTCCGCCTTAAATTTTCATTTGGATTGAAATCCGGACTGTTCGCTTTCCACGTCCTTAATATTTTATGCTTCTTCAGTCGAAAAGCTTGAATTCTTTTTGCTCTGTGACAAGATGCTTTATCATTCTGAAAAATGACTTCATCATCACCAAACCAATCTCTTATCGATGAAATGAGAAAATTATCCTGGATTTCAATGCACAGAGTTCACTTATTCAAAGCCACATTGATGAAAACGGTTCCAACTTTCCCGAATGGTAGTAAATAGATATTTATTGTTGAATGGGGCCTTCTTTGGGAAATTTGAAAAATAAAAAAAGAATTTCCGCCTTAAATTTTCATTTGGATTGAAATCCGGACTGTTCGCTTTCCACGTCCTTAATATTTTATGCTTCTTCAGTCGAAAAGCTTGAATTCTTTTTGCTCTGTGACAAGATGCTTTATCATTCTGAAAAATGACTTCATCATCACCAAACCAATATCCTATCGATGAAATGAGAAAATTATCTTGGATTTCAATGTACACTTGTGCATTGATTTTTGAGGTAATGATTGACATGTAATTCCATATTAATGACATTAGAAATTTAATAGTTTTCTTTTTCAAGCAAGGATCTTTATATGTTTCATATGAACAGTACCAGACACAAGTTCTAGCATTATTCCCTTGGCCAATAAAGATTATTGATTCATCTCTGAATGTCATTTTTATCGAACTATCCAAATGCCATGATTGTTTCTCTTTAACCCGCTTTCACTCTATTTTACTGTTTTTCTACTGTTTTTGTTTGGTTTGAACTTTTTTGTTGTCCTGTCACAAATATTGACTCCTGTTTCTATCCATTTGTTTTGTATATTTTCTTTTTACAAGGCATACCACTTTGCGTTTTCTGTCTTGACACTTTGAAGTATTGCGAACTTTACTAGTATGTTTTTCTTTTTTAACCACCCAATTTCTTTTAGACTTTCACCAAATTTTAGGGATTGCTGATTGAAAAAAATCAACGTCTTGGTTAAAAATAGTTGACTTCGACTCGATGTATTCTGCGAGTGTTTGATCTTGAAGTCGAAAGAGTCATAGTTCAGTTTAAGTTCTACGACAAATCTAACAGCTAACGACGGTCTCTCTCTCTCTCTCTCTCTCTCTCTCTTTCTCTCTCTCTTTCTCTCTCTCTCTCTTTCTCTTTGTCTCTGTTGCTCCACAGTCAAGAGTATTTAAAATACAAACCATAAATACCGCAGTGAACTAAAATTCTTTGCGTTCATGTCAGTTGCCTGCACGAGCAAGATACCTCTCTACTCGAAAAGGATCGAGAGCCAGACCGATGTTCAGGAACAAACAACTGCAACAACTTTTTCACAGAAAATACCAGTGGATACCAAACTTAAATGATACGGTCGGAATCATTCCATCATACCAAACAACAACATCAAGCATCGACGTTTGTCTGCACATAGTTGATCGAACGGGCTTGCTACTGATTGAAGCACCTCCGAACGCTATGTAAAAAAACGAAACAGAGGGTCACGTCATATAGATTGTATTCGCCTAATGGACACGTCATATCCGCCGTTTTAGTGTCAACGTTAAATAGATCATATTAGTGCTGGTGTTTAACAGAAGTGTTTTTGCATAAATAAACAAACCCGTAATTTACGGCGGTAACTAACACGAACAATATTTCCCAACCCAATGCAGATTAGAGGTAGGGTTATCGGTGTAGGAAAGAGTAAAGTGAGTTCAAAGCCTGGATGAAGCTGTTTGCATTTTATATAACGCCAATGTCTTTGGGAAAAGGGTGTGCTTCTAACTATTCACTTACTAGTTATGTGAAAATAGAAGGGTAGATTTGGCTCTTTAACATTTTTATGGCAAAAGTTCCTGGAGATGTAAAATCTCTGAAGTTAAACCAGTTAAACGCCATTAAAACTTGACCTCGTATCACATTCTGCTCGGACCGAGGGATTTGGTAAATGCATAGCCATTGCAGTTAATATATATATATATATATATACTTACAAGTTTTTCCTGCTACTCCAGTTTCAAGAATATCAATCCTCAGTTTGGCAGCAAAATGAAATACAAAAGTGACTATTTTCCCGCTGGAATATTTTCGTTTAAATATTTTATATTTTTCTCGTGACCTGAACATTCATTCCGCAGGGATATTTTAATGCTAGTTACCTGTTGAAATATGTTTCGTAATCTAAACTAAACGGGGAAAAATTCATTTTTTTGTCCTCGTTTTTAGATTTAAATTATTTATTCCATTTTGATGCTTACCTGTAGAGTGACCTTCAAGAAAAAAAACGAGTAGCAGTGATTTTTTTTATACGAGGGCGGGTGAAAAGTTCATAGGCTGAAAAGATCATAGGATGTCATATCTGCTTTTGATATTTTTAGGTCAATAAGATCCACGTACTGCAACACTGATGGAAGATATGAGCAGACTGCGAAGGGGACATTCTATGAGATTATCTTGGTCAGCCTATGAACTTTTCAGTAGACCCTTGACATTTCCTTGTCAGACACGATTGAAATATATTGATTCAGACCATACTAAAAGAATATTCGCAGAAAGAGAATATAAACTATATCTACCCGAATTTTAGCCCGGCTCCACGATTCCATTTTCCGTGCCCTTAAACATTAGATCTGCTCTTCATTCCTCTCACTTCTGTATTACAGATATAGATATGTACATTCATCCAGAATCTTGCACCAGAATCTTTGAATATTTTTTTCTCTTTCAGTCGGTCTCTTTCTCTTTCTCTCTCTTTCTTTGTCTTTTCGAAGATACTTTATTTATCGTTATATACGGCTGTAATCTTACACATTTACCAGAGAATGGTTAAACATTCGCATATAGGACAGCGCATACTTTCATTGACGGAAGTAGGCATTCGGGGGGGCTCTCTTAGAGGCGTTCCGCACGCTTAAAAATCATTCATTCTGTTTTTGAACCAGAAAGGATGAAAATAGAAGAAAAGAAGAATGCACAAACATTAAAAAAAAAAAGAAGATTGTTTTAAAAAGACAAGTCCGTTTCTCATATAATGACTTTTTTATGTATTATCATCCTCCAACTCAGTAAATTGGACATTTTTTTTAATAGAAAGTTTTTTCTTCAATTTCTCTTTTGTTCGGTTAAAAAAGAAGCTAGATGAAAAAAAAAAACCCCAAAAAACCAACAGTTTTTTAAAAGCATGTTTAGTTTGCCAACCCCATATTTTTTTAAAACTCTGTCCGAATTTTCGCTGATTATTATGCCGATATTTAGGTCCCCACACTCTAAATTACACATTGCAGCGCTACACACACACACGCACACACACACACACACACACACACACACATATATATATATATATATATATATATATATATATATATATATATATGTATATTCCGTCTTTGTTCAATGGCTCCAATTTTTTTTTCTTTTTCAATAGTTTTTTTATTATAATCATCATTCTATTTCTTTCTTTCTTTCTTTCTTTCTTTAAATATTGAGGCATTTTTTTCCTCTATTTTCACGTTACTCAGTCTTTCTTCATGACTATATTTTTTCTTTTGCTTTATTGAATTTTCTTTTAATATTGATAGATCTTTTCTTTGTCTTTATCAATATATTATATTTCTTTATGTTTCTTTCTTTCTTTCTTTCTTTCTTTCTTTCTTTCTTTCTTTCTCAATTATTTCCATTTTTAGTTTTTTATTGGTTATTTCTGTCTTTTATAATTGATGCATTCAGCTTCTCTTTTTCTTTCTTGCTATTTCTCTCTTTCTCTTACTATCTATCTATCTATCTATCTATCTATCTATCTATCTATCTATCTCAGTTATTTATTGAATCTTTCTTTCTTTTTTCTTTCTTTCTTTTTCTTTCTTTCTTTCTTTCTTTCTTTCTTTCTTCTTTCTCAATTATTTCAATTCTTAGTTTTTTTATTGGTTAATTCTGTCTCTTATAATTGATACATTCTGCTTTTCTTGCTCTCTCTTCGCCCCCTCTCTCTCTTTCTATCTATCTATCAATCTATCTATCTATCTATCTATCTATCTATCTATCTCACTTTATTTGGTTTTTCCTTTTTTTATCTATTATTTTTGTTCTGGACATTTTTGTTCTTCATTCATCAGTTCATCTTGAGTTTTCTTTTAACTCTTCCGTGGACACCTTTTATTTTTTCCATTTTATATTCCGAAATCACCTCTGATAATACTGTCTTCTTTACATTAACCTTCTAAGAACCCTTCAAATTCATGCTTATATATATATATATTCTTATATATTATTCATCTTTTTCTTTTCATTCCTTTTCTCTTTTCCTTCCTTTCATCTTTTCCTCTTTTCTTACTCACTTTATGCCATTTGCTTATTTACATTTATATTTTACCCGTTAATTATAAACTTTATTCTTTCAAATTGATGTTTGTTGCTAAATTTCTTTCGGCTTGCAATTTTGCTTGATTTTTTATTCCCACCAAAATTATGAGATTATTTCTTACTAACTCTTTTATCTTTTTCTCATTTCACAAAATGCCTTCGTTATATTCTCTCTTTTGTTTTTCATTGTACCTATCAATTTTTCTGCTCATTAACTCTATATCTCTCAAAGTGCCGTTGTTTTCTTTTTCTTGATAAATTCTCATACTGATCCTTTTTGGTTTAATCATCTTTCAAATTATCATCCTTCTTCTTCTTCTTCTTCTTCTTCTTCTTCTTCTTCTTCTTCTTCTTCTTCTTCTTCTTCTTCTTCTTGATTAATTCTCATACTGATCCTTTTTGGTTTAATCATCTTTCAAATTATCATTCTTCTTCTTCTTCTTCTTCTTCTTCTTCTTCTTGATTAATTCTCATACTGATCCTTTTTGGTTTAATCATCTTTCAAATTATCATTCTTCTTCTTCTTCTTCTTCTTCTTCTTCTTCTTCTTCTTGATTAATTCTCATACTGATCCTTTTTGGTTTAATCATCTTTCAAATTATCATTCTTCTTCTTCTTCTTCTTCTTCTTCTTCTTCTTCTTCTTCTTCTTCTTCTTCTTCTTCTTGATTAATTCTCATACTGATCCTTTTTGTCTTCATCTTCTTTTAAATTATCATTCTTCTTCTTCTTCTTCTTCTTCTTCTTCTTCTTCTTCTTCTTCTTCTCGATTCAATATCATACTGACTTTATCTTGTCTTAATCTTTTTTCAAAGTATCATTCTTCTTTTTCTTCTTCTTCTTAACTTATTCTCATTCCGATCCTTCATGTCTTATTCTTTAAATCCATCATTCTATTTCTTCTTCATCCTCTTCTTTTAGATTAATTCCTAATCTTCTTTAAATTATCATTCTTATTCTTATTCTTCTACTTCTTGATTAATTCTCATACTGATCCTTTCTGTCTTAATCTTCTTTAAATTATCATTCTTTTATCTTCTTCTTCTTCTTCTTCTTCTTGATTAATTCTCATTCTGATCCCTTTTGTCTTCACCTTCTTTTAAATTCTTCTTCTTCTTGATTTATTCTCTTATGATTTTTTGTCTTCATCTTCTTTCAAATTACCATTCTTCTTCTTCTTCTTCTTCTTCTTCTTCTTCTTCTTCTTCTTCTTGATTTATTCTCTGATATTTTTTTTGTCTTACTCTTCTTTCAAATTATCATTCTTCTTTGTCCATTTTGTTTATATTTTTGTTGGCAATTGAAAAAGTTGGAATTACATCTTGCTTGTTGTTGTTGTTGTTGTTGTTGTTGTTGTTGTTGTTGTTGTTCTTCTTCTTCTTCTTCTTCTTCTTCTTCTTCTTCTTCTTCTGTCATTCTCTTTTTTTCTTCTCTCCAATTATCATTATTATTTTCCTTTGCTTCTTTTTTTCCTTCCTCTTATTCTGTTTCTTTCTTGACAGTCTTTTTTTCCTACCATTTTTTTTATCCTCCACTCGCTGATTATTATCATTGTCCTTCTTTTGCTCTTTATTTTTCTCCCTTTTCCTTTCTTAATATCTATATTTTCGTTCCCTTATACTTCACTTTCTACTCTCTATCATTTTTGTTCTTTGTTTCTTTCACTCCTTCTTTCTCTTTCTTTTTTGGCAGCTTCGTTTTCGATCTTTTTTTCTTACTTTTCTCTCTGTAATTACTGCTAGTTTTCTAATTTGCTTCTTCTATTCTTTCTTTCTCCTCCGTCTTTTTCATTTTCATTTTTTTTTTTTTTCAACGTTTTCGTTTTGGCTTTAAAATTGTTTTTCTACTTCCTTCTCTTTTCTTTCTTTATACCAAGTCGTTATTTCATCATTTTCTTCTTAAGCTCATTTTTCTCACTCCTCCTCCTCCTCCTCCTCCTCCTCCTCCTCCTCCTCCTCATCATCATCATCATCATTATTCTTATTATTATTTGCCGTAAGTTTAATGTCTTGATTATCAGTAACGTCTTCAAATTTAATTCCTCGTTTATCTCTCTCTCTCTCTCTCTCTCTCTCTCTCTCTCTCTCTCTCTCTCTCTCTATCTCTTACTCATTCATTTTTTATCCTCGTAAGACTTCCTTCGTTTCTGTCTATTCTCAATTTCATTCTTTTTTTTTTCATGCCTCTCACTTGTTTTTCTATCTTTCCCAGTTCTCATAGAAGAATTTTAAAAAAATATCGCAAAAAATGATCCCTTACCATTCTTTTTCCCTTTAGATAAAAAAAAAAAGCGTTTCTACTACGTGTTTCCCACAACCAAAACCACCAACACCAACGCCACCACCAACGCTGTATCTTGTGTCGCAGCTTCTCTCTCGGCAATCCAACACAAATATGCCTGACAGATAAAGTGTTATTAATTTAATTTTTCTCAGTCAACTTATTGAAACTTCCGGATATTTATTGGGCGGACGACAAGAGGTCCTGCAGTTTCGTACAGCTCTTTTCTGATTCGAAAAAAAAAAAAGGAATAAATAAAAAGACCTAGAGCACAACTCCCTCTATACACACACACACACACACACACACACACACACACACACACACACACACACACACACACACACACACACACACCTATATATATATATATATATATATATATGTATATATATATATATATAAAGGTTCAGATAAGTAGATATATATCGCTGCAGAGATTAAACTCACACGCATACTCACATAAAAAGAACGAAATATATACATACAGCAACATTCAAAGATATATATATATATATATATATATATATATATATATATATATATATATATATGTGTGTGTGTGTGTGTGTGTGTGTGTGTGTGTGTGTGTGTGTACATTATATATATATATATACGTGTACATAATATATATATATATATGAGTCTGTGTGTGTACATTATATATATATATATATATATTCATCACAGATAAACAGAAGCATAAAAATATGTACATATACACTAATATATATATGTATATATATATATATATATATATATGTATATGTACATGTATGTATATGTACTTGCATGTGTGTATATATATGTGTGTGTGTGTATTTGTATATATATAGATAGATAGATGAAGAGAAACATAGAAATATACACACACACCCAAACACACACACACACATATATATATATAGATATAGATCGATAGATAGATAGATATATGAACACAAAGATATAACTATATATACCCATACGTTAATAGACTGCAATCAAATAGTTGAGCATAGATTTGAATAAGTGACGCTACGTGAGTATAACTGGCCACGCAAATAAATTCATATCGTAGCGCGTACACATTTACAAATTTGCTTACAAGTGTCATCTTATGAGTACTCGTTCATCGAAAGGTTTCTGCACGTAAGTAACTATACGTACGAAAACAGAATCATGCGCATATACAGGCGGGTGTAGACTGGGTATAAGACAATGTCTTCTGGTCAGGTAGATAGTGAGCGCCCGTACTTATAGATTTACGTATACATATGTTTAAATTCAAATCCAGTCTTAGTTAAATATTCATTTCTTGTATCGCCGAACACACATCTTTGATCAAGAACAATATTTATTTAACTATTTTTTATATACGCCTCTATTTGTATGTGTGTATGTGAGTGTATGTGAGTGTGTGCATACGTTTGCGTGTATACATGCCTCTGAGTGTCAATTCTGGGTAAGTTTATATATATATATATATATATATATATATATATATATATACATATATCAGGTACATTATTTATTCTTCCTATCTGCATTTACGTGTACATATGAGAGTGTTGTGTAAATATCTGCGTCAATACACACGTACATGTATATATATATATATATATATATATATATATATATATATATATATATTGTACACATGAAGGTCAAGCATAATTCATGAAATTTTGGTAATAATAATAATAATAATAATAATAATAATAATAATAATAATAATAATAATAATAACAACAACAAAAATAACCACAAAACAAGTTAAATAAAAGCCCAATAATGTGTGGACGTGGCAACGAAACAATATTTTTAAATTACAATAAGTTTATATACAATTTATTTGTATTCATACACTCACTCGAAAACACATATACCTAACAGCATATATATATATATATATATATATATATATATATATATATATATATATATGATTTATGTTCCCTGTTTTGCTTAAAAATAAAAGTAAAATTGGACCCAAATATAATTGCAAAAACAAAACAAAACTAAACAAAGCAAAGTAAAAATATTGAAAACATTTCATAAGAAAAAATGAAAAAAAGATCCTGAATAAAAGTTTGAGGGAGGGAATTAAGAATAAAAAACGGAAATTGTCAAAATTACAGAACAACAATAAAACAATAAAAAGCAAAACAACTTTTACACATTGATTTTCCTTTTTTTTTTTTTTTACACATTGCCGTTTTTTCCATTCAATCATTCAAGCATTCAATCTTTCTCTCTCTCTCTCTCTCTCTCTCTCTCTCTCTCTCTCTCTCTCTCTCTCTCTCCCTTTGCGATAAGGCTTTATCTGCTTGTCGATGTGTGTGAATTTAAAAGCGGATGTGTTCTTCGCATGAATTTGGCCCTGCCTCTGTACCGACATTATATCAATCTCTTCGGCTCAGCATGTGAAATTATGCATTTATCCGATGTTCTTGAGTCTATAGGAATGTTAGGTCTATTTTAGAGGATTTGAATGCAAATTATAAGATATATGATAGGACTGAAGATTTGTGTATATCTGAGCTTCTTATCTATCTATCTATATATCTATCTGCGTATTTGCGTGCCTAGCGGTTCCCTTTCACCACGAGCAGGATGTGACACAAAGTAGTTTTTTTTAGCAGGGTACAACTGGTTTGATTTCAGGGTTTTCCTTCCGATTGCCTTACCGAGGCTAAAGACCATAGTCAGTTCTAATAGATTGTGGTGGCGGGAAATAATGGATTCATGCCTTTCCTAAGTAATTCAGACCGAAGTGAAACGCAAACAGCCTCTTGCGAGATTTGAACTCATGTCATCAAATTCCATTTCTCATTACACGATAAACATTCGGGTAAACGCAGCTCTTGGGTTGATATGTTCCAAAGAAGCAATTGTTATACGTTATGTAACATTTTAACAGGTGTGATAATTATATATATAATGCTGAATTTATGTAATATTATTTAAACACGTTGCAAAAAAACAAACGTTATATAGCAGCCAACAAAGTTTTCGAGGGATGACTGAGCTTAGGCCTAGTTTTGGGGCCAAAACATAATTACGATTAAGCTAGAGAGCCCCAGTAATACATTTCAATACATCTAGAGGTGATATTGATATATATATATATATATATATATATATATATATATATATATATATAGTCATCTACAAACAGACTGTTTAGTTGTATCACAAATCGTCAGTGTGGCTAGACACGGAGGTTACTTCCAGCTGGGACCGAAACCTGCCCAACTGTACAATAGACTGAGTATCTGACTGGTCAGCCAACAGTTGACATACGTCAGCTCGGGAATTATAGGGCATTATGTATTAGCTTTTGTTTGTTTACAATTTGTCTTACACGTACATACACACATACATATATATGTGTGTGTATGGGGGGGTTGAGAATATGTGCATGTGGGTGTATGTGTGAAGGTTGTTCATGTGTGCTTAATGGTAATATCTCTACTACAGATTGAAATTTTTCAATTTGAAAAAAAAAAAAAACCATTAAGTTTTTTCTATTCGTTAATTTAAAGTTTACATCGTAAAAAGAATGCTTATTCATTGTATTAGTCGCTTTTATTTTCAATTCTTTGATGATATTGCCTTGTTAAAGGCTTTCAAATTACTGAGCATATGAGGTTTGAATAAAAATATTAATTAGTGAGGGAAAGAAGAAGAAGAAGAAGAAGAAGAAGAAGAAGAAGATCGATAACAACAACAACAACAACAACAACAACAACAATCACGATGTAATTCCAACTTTTCGGATAGACAACATAAATATTAAACAAAATGGATAAAGAGAAAGTATCCATCTTTAGATAGAAATATGACCGTTAACACAAGAACAAATCGTGGCCAGGCATAATTTTGATAGAGCTAGTACTGGAAGGTGACAATAAATATAAGAACAAACTACATCAAGGATTGAAGTAGAGATTAAAAATTATTCAAAGACGAGGAAATTAATCTCTAGAAACAAAAGTCACGTTCCAATTAGAAAGAAAACGATAATCGCAAAGAATATAAAAAGAAATGGAAGAGGAAACCAACAGATGGAATATTTCATGATTATATATGTGAAAATTTCTTCGAAAAAAAATGGCAAATTCCTCGTAATGAACTGGTTTATGTACTGGACTATGATATCGTAGTGAGCGAGTTCGAACATCAATTAAAAGAGACAACGTCCATAAATTGAAAACGAAAAGAACCGTTTTATACTTTTTGACTGGAAAAATTACAAAAGTCCCTAATTTCTTAAAATTACATGTTATTGTTTCTTTTTCTGTCTTGTATCATATTCTTTTTTGACGCTATCACCTCTTTTTTTTCCCTCTGTTTTTATCTCTCTTACGAACCAACGTTTTTTTTTTTTGTATTATATGTCTTAGCCCTCAGGCCGTTTATTTTATTTTTTTTTCATTTTTTATCTCTTAGGCCGACTTTTTTTCATTTCCTCGTCTTCATCTTTTTTCCCTTGTACTTTTCTTTCTGCCTTTGCTTTCTTTTTTGCCCGTTCTCCGACTGTGTTTTCTTTCCTATTTTTTCTTTTTTCTGTGGGCCCATCTTCTGTTTTTCTCTTTTCTTTCTTTTCAATTTTCTTCTATTTTTCATTTTATATTCATCTGATCCAGCTTCGAGCTAACTATGTCATGCAGGGAGTGGGCTGGCCAGGGCACCAAATATGACACTAAAGCTTTTTGGGTCTCAGATAGACTTTTGTAATCCCCATAGACGCTTGCATCACCACGGTTCTAACGGGTCTATGAGTGTAGCCCTACGCCTAAAGTCTCAGTCGGACCTCCAACGTAACCTCCCGTGAGAAAAAGTGACGAACACATGAAACACTGTCTTGGTTCGCTAATACAAAGGTTTATTCGGTACTACACTTCTAAGTAATCACCGGGAAGAGAGAAACAGCGTATGAAAAATGAGTCAGCTGCTTTATGATAGACAGATCGAAACAAACCGTTGTGAAATGAGATAGGGCAGACACAGACCTTAATATTATCTTTCTTGTTTTCTGTGGTAGTTCTAGCATGTAATTGCCCGAGGTTCTGTTTTCACATCTTCGCTGCAGGAATGGGTCCCCTTTGTGTTGCTCACCCAAAATAAGGGCCGTAATTTTCGGCCGACTTCACACCCTCGAGTCTCATACGCAACTAACTGTTTTTTCCGGTTTTCTATCCCAAGCACCCTCCTCTTCTAAGTTTTAGTTTCTTCCAGCCAATCAGAATCTGTCTCCAATTTGCTGCTGATTTCTATTTTTAATCTAGGCATCCGCTACTATCCTGACTTAGAGTTGGAGACCCCCCATTCACCTTCCCATTCGTTTTCCCTTATAGCCTTTTCCTCTTTCTGTCTCTTTGCTTACCCCGATTCTCCTTTTCATATATGTCCTTCCTTTTCTATTGTCTTTTGGTCAACCAGTAAATCTTGCAAAGAAAAAATTGCTATTAAATCAATCAACCGGTTTCCCTAATTATTTTACAATAGTACAATATAAATATATAATATGCTATAGAAATCAAAAACCAAATAATAAAAAGATCATAGTTTGTGGTTGGTTCTATTGGCTGAAGTGATGAATTAACAAATTGAAAATTAGATTTAAGAATTTCTTAATGAAAATCTTTCAATAATATCTTTTTATACTCGTGTCGTAATGATTATATTATTAGTGTAGTAGCTCGTTCAAGCGATTGTGTTGGGTGTGTTCATTCTAAGAGTCAGTCTGGGAAGGAAAAAATAAGCTATCCCCATAAATTCTAATTTAAAAAATAAAAAGTTTTATCGTTCAGTTTTGATAATTCTTGTCGATCATAAACATTTCTGTTAAAATCAAAAAAGTCGTCTTCTGATCCGCCTGAAATTGATGAAAGAAAGCCGATGGCAACCTCTTCTTCAGAGGATTTTTGACGTTCTGACAACCCACGTATGTTTTTCACTATTGGCAAGGACACATGTAGCAATCAGTTTTCTATTGCACGTATAAATAGTGTGTGATATGTTTTTTTCTAGTTAACATTCTATAACACAACAAAGAACGGAAAGTACACGTAAACTTATCCCCAAACAGCTTTTTTGTGTACATATTATCACGAAACCTTTATACCAGGTGTCCCCAAAATTTTCGAACTGGGGGCCCACTGCTTAACTCAAAAGAGACCAACAGAAAATAACAGTTAAATTTACAAAGTAGCAATCATAATCTATTAATGAAATAACTGATGTTGTTTGTAATAACAAAAAAAATTAATATATATGAAGTGTTTGACAGAAGGGCTACAGCAGACAAGAGATGATTTAACAGTTGTGTACTGTTGGTATATTTCATTTTGAAAATCAACTGTTCACAGCGGTACATAGTATCAAATATACTCGTTACTTGTTAAGTGTGGATGATAAAATTGCGGAATCGTTCAGATGGTGGTTCTTACAAAAAACTGAGGATCTGGCAAGCAAGAAACTTAAACTTCAAATCTTTTGATCGCAGAAAATTAATTAGCTGTAATCTAAAGTTGTAATAGGACTTATTCACAAACCTCAAAAGGTGAAGATAAGATTTGGAAAGTTGGATGACGGGTAGTAGGGATGGGTTTCGAGAGCTGCATGTGGCTCATGAAACGTGAGTTGAGGACGTCTGTTTTATACCAACTTATCAACCTGCTCAAAAACTGAAGCCTTAAAAAATTGGACTCTTACCATCGGATGTAGTATACAGTTATATAAACGATTAATATTCAGCTGTTATGTTTAGCCTCAACGCAATATGATTCTTCTTGTTTTATTTCTTTGTTAAATAACCATTTATATGATTACTTCATAATCCGTTTTACTTAATTATATCATTGTTACTTTTTAGAATAGAAATTTTCACTTTGATTGTTTAATTAAAAAATCTTTCTCCTATTATTATTGTTGATTGTTATGTGAAGCCTTTCACTGTTATTCTTCACATCAGCGAGTTGGAAAGGAAGTATTTTCAGGTCTCGAAGACTCTTGTAGATATTTTAACCGCTCTTAACTATGCATGGTCTCGATTTATCATTTGATTTCCAATTCCTCTATTCTTTTTCCAAAGGACCGTTCCAAGTGTACCGACTATAGTTGGTATCACCATCACCCTGATGTTCCATAGTCTTTTTTTATTAGTTCTGTGGCAAGGTTTAAGTATTTGTCTATATTTTTGCTTTCTCTGATTTTCCCTCTGCTATCCACAATAATAATAATAATAATAATAATAATACAGAGACTCGCTGATCAATTAGAACGATTATGAAGAAGGGTTGGTTTTCAGAACTCGAAATAATTGAAAGAAAGGAGAAATACATTACCTGACACATCAAATATCAACAAATAAAAACAGTCCATCCAAAATGAACCAACTTCGGAAAATGGAAACACCACCCAACAAAACACTACACAACAAAACAACCTAGAACTAACACAATTCTAAAAAATTTTAGAGAATTTTAAACAGTGAAAAGACCACCTTATCATCATTAAGAAACATTGAATGGAGAATAGTTAAGGCAGAGACAAATAAAGTGAATCAAGTACTGACATTTATATCAACAAATAACATAACCGAATTAAATGAACTAATTTATGCTGGAGCGAAATTAGTTTGCGAGAAAACACGAAAGAAAAGTCAAAACCTGGATGGGAATTTCGACTTGAAACTCAGATAGAAAACCTACGAAAACAACTGAAAGTGATAAAACAAAAGAAAAACGCTGAAATAAATAGGAATAGGAAAGAAAAGACAACACAGGAAAATCTTACGATACAACTTTAGGAAATATACCAGAAAGTACTAGCAAAAGAAGGAAGGTTAAAAAGATATCGACAAGGGGTAAAGCAATACAGATAAAATAGGACATTCCAAATCAATGAAAGAAAATTCTATCAACAATTGGGAGGAGATGACAATAAAACATACCAACAGCCGAATACAAAAGAAACCGAACGATTCTGGACTAAAATATGGCAGCCAAAACAACATAATGAAAAGGCTGAATGGATAAACCATATCAAAAGAGAACTAGAACAACACGAAGAAAGCCCGAAAGCTTAAATACACACTGATTTACTCAAAACGACACTTACAAAGGTATCAAACTGGAAAACACCAGGCCATGATGGAATACATGGTTTCTGGTTCAAGAAGTTCACCTCCATTCAAGGCAGATGAGCATTAGAAATGAACAAATGCCTACAAACAGCACACGTACCCGAGTGGATGACTAAAGAAAGGACCACATTGATACAAAAGGACCCAAACACAAGAACCGTCCCAAACAATTACAGAACCATAACTTGCTTACCAACGATGTGGAAAATATTAACAGCACAAATAAGGGTAAATAAGGGAAGAGATTTACTACTCGCTAACGAGCCGCAGATTGTTCCCTGACGAATAGAAGGGATGCTGCAAAGGATCCCGAGGCACAGAAGAATTACTCTACATAGATCAAGACATCCTAAATGAGAGCAAAACCAGGCGGAAAAATCTAGCTATGGCCTGGATTGGCTACAAGAAGCTATATGATATGGTTTCGCATAGCTGGATAATAAACAGCCTCAAAATGTACAAAATATCAGACGAAGTCATAAACTTCATCGACAAAACTATGAAAATCTGGAGAGTCGAACAGAAAGTAAGAGGAAGAAGATTAGCTGAAGCAAAGATCCAAAGAGGTATTTTCAAAGGAGATGCTCTATCACCCTTACTATTCATAATTGCCATGATGCTACTTAACCACATACTCAGAAAATGTATACAAACTCAGTAGATCACAGGAAAAAGTTAATCATTTAATGTACATGGATGACATTAAACTTTTTACAAAAAATGAAAAAGAACTGGAAACCCTAATACACACAGTTAGAATATACAGCCGGGACATAGGAATGGAATTTGGCATAGAAAAGTGTGCAATGCTTGTAATGAAAAGTGGCAAAAGGCAGCGAACTGACGGAATGGAACTACCAAACAAGGATAAGAAAAAAAACGCTCGCAGAAAACGAAACCTACAAATACTTAGGCATCTTGGAGGTTGACACCATCAAACAAGCGGAAATGAAAGAAAAAATTCAGAAGAACTAGAAAACTACTCAAGACAAAACTATCAAGCAGAAATATTATCAAAGGAATAAATACCTGGGCTGTACCTCTCGTTAGATATTCCGGACCCTTTCTCAAGTGGACCAGAGACGAACTTAAACAAATGGACCAAAGAACAAGAAAACTAATGACAATGCATAAGGCTTTACATCCCAGAGACGACGTTGACAGACTATATGTTTCAAGAAAAGAGGGAGGAAGAGGACTTGCCAGCATTGAAGACAGCGTTGACGCATAGATACAACGACTCAAAGACTATATACAAAAATACGAAGGAGGACTCATTACAGCCACTAGAAACGAAACTGAGAACACGATGAACAACAGAATGACAATAACTGGCAAACAAAAATGGGAAGGAAAACAAGTCTATGGGCGGTTTAAACGACTAATAATCAATATCTCACACGACAAAACTTGGACATGGCTAAGAAAAGGAAACTTTTAGAGAGAAACAGAATCTCTCCTAATAGCAGCACAAGACAGTGCCCTAAGGACCTATCATATCAAAGCGTGAATAGATAAGACTCAACAAAATAACAAATGCAGGCTATGTGGTGACAGAGATGAAACCATCAATCATATAATAAGGGAATGCAGCAAATTAGCACAGAGGGAGTATAAGGCGAGGCACGACTGGGTCAGCAAGGTGATTCACTGGGAAATGTGTAAGAAATTTAAATTCGACCATATTAACAAATGGTATATGCATAACCCAGCACCTGTCCTAGAAAATGACATGCATAAACTCCCATGGGACATTAACATACAAACTGATCACCTAATCCCATTCAGATGACCAGACTTGATAATAATCAACAAACAAAAAAAGAGAACTTGCAAAATTGTCGACTTTGCTGTCCCGGCTGACCACATAATAAAACTGAAAGAATGTGAAATGAAGGATAAGTACCTCGACCTTGCTAGGGAATTGAAAAAACTGTGGAACATGCAGGTGACGATTATACCAATTGTAATTGGTGCGTTTGGAACAGTAACTAATGGATTATTAAAGGGAATAGAGGACTTGGAAGTTGGCGGACGAGTGGAGACCATCCAAACGACAGCATTATTGAGAACGGCCAGAATACTAAAACTTGCTGTCACTCAAACTCCAGTGAAAAACCATCGGCTATTGTTGATGTGAAAGCTCTGAGTGAATAATATTAATATCAATCACACAATATGCGAATGTGGCAAATTAGCACCGAAAGAGTACAAGAGTAGACACGAATGGGTGGGTAAGGTGATACACAGGAAATGTGCAAGAAATTTCAGTTTGACGATACGAACAAATAGTATATGGACAACCCAGCATCTGTCCTAGAAAATGACTCAGATAAACTCCTATGGGACTTTGACATACATATGGATCACCTAATCTCGGCCAGAAAACCAGACCTTATAATAATCAACAAAAAAAAAAAGAGAATTTGCAAAATTGTCGACTTCGCTGTCCCGCTTGACCACAGAATAAAAGTGAAAGAATGTGACCGCGACCATGCTAAAGAATTGAAAAAGCTGTGGAACATGAAAGTAACGATTTTACCGATTGTGATTGGTGATTTTGGCACAGTAACTAAAGGATTATTAAAGGGCCTGGAGGACTTAGAAGTTGGCGGAGGAGTGGAGACCCTCCAAACGACACCATCATTGAAAACGGCCAGAATACTGAGAAGAGTCCTGGAGACTTGAGGAGACTTGCTGTCATTCAAACTCCAGGGAAAAATCATAAGCTAACGCTTATGTGAAAAACGCTAAAGGAATAATAATAATAATAATAATCTAAATTCATTCAGTGTTTATCGTACCACGTACTGTTTTGTAGCCGCATCCTATAAAAGAGCCGTCGTATGACCACTTACCTCCCATCCCACAAACCATCCAATTCAGCCGAATAAGACGTGCTGAACTCTACTGGAGAAGTTAGGACGCACTCATGAAGGACGTTCTTCTATGGTGTCCTGCAGATGTTGGCCGACCAACAAAGATTTACATACATCAGCTCTCTGCAGACACCAAATGCAGTATAAAGGAGAGACCTGGAACAATGGATAATAGACAGGGATGGTGTGAAAGATACTCAAGGGTCTCCGTGCTATAGACTTGATAATGATGATGATGATACATTCGTGTGTGTATTATGTGAATACATATATATGCAATTATATTATGGTGATAGACGTATTGTAATTTGCTTTTTTTTGTTAATTTCATTTTTTCTTTCTATGAGGTTATTTTGAGTTTTATTGAGATATAGTTCGGTTATAACTAATACCTTATGATATCCGTATTGGTTGTGTAATGTTCCACAAGAAATGATAAACTCCTGATAATTATTTTCCCTAAAAAGAATTCTTAGGTTGTTTGATTTTGATGGGTTATTTTTCGGCTAGTAGTTAGGAGATGGCGTACATTGACACTAATATTTACATTTTTGTGTAGGTTCTTGATATTTTTGCACACGGCTCTATGATTTCAAGTATTCCTATCAAAGACGAACAATTTGCAAACGGATCTATTTGAATTGCCGATAGAACCCTAACAGGTTCTACCACTCCGTGTCCGAGTGGAATTAGGTGTAATAGAAATAAAGTGGAACTCCTAATCCACTAAAACTCCAGAACATGCTCTAGATCACCATTTTGTTTGCGGGGTTTTATCCCCACTGCAAGGGATACAGTCAGTGTACTGCAAGTTTTGTCAACAGGGCAAAATATTGTGTGAAACGTGTACGTATTTATAGGTAATAGTGTATATATCTTTCGAATATTTGTGTTATTCTGTTCTAATGTTGTGAATATATGTGAGTGTCCCATTGATAACAATTTGTATTGTTGTTTTAAGGATTAAGCCTGAAAAAGCAAGCAACCATTCTCTGCGCATGCGCTTCTATGTGCAGATGCGTATCTGAGATTTGAGTGCAAATATTTTATTTTATCAAAATCTTTTTGCTAGTTTAGTGCATATTTTATCTTATTTATTTTTCAGCCCCCCCCCATTCTTTTCCTTTTTATTTTTTTAAAATTGCATTTGATGGATTTTTATGAAAGATTGAAAATATAAACGTATGAAAGGAAAACGGACAAACAAAAAACGACATTTCTATTCCTTTTCCACGCAATATTTGTTACGATAACACTATATTGTATTTTAATATTCACTTTTTTCACTGTTTAATTCCTTGTAACATTTCTGTATGTTTTTAATGTTAAAGTTTTTGTTATGGCTTCAATTATTATTATTACTATTATTATTGCAGGACTTATTACGCTTATTTATCATCTTTTTAATGATAAAACTATATATAATTCCACTTAGGTGTCATATTATTCGTATTTAACGTATGAAAAAGATCATCATCAACCCTATTCTGTCATACACATGCCCTTCTCTTTCAGTAAACAGCTTCAGGATACGCCGACTGCACATCTGCAGAGGGGTAAGACCCCGCTCCCAGAACAACAAATACAGCTGATTGTGACGCTCTAGTTCTGGACCTTTGAGGGAATGCGAAGCACCCCTTTATTGCCGATACTCATAGGCTCACTCTGACATGGGGTGGTAGTACCGGTTAGGATATCCTCTATGTGTCAATAATTTTATTAAATCATTTAATAAACTGGAAACCATTTAACAGTGTGCAAATGAACGAATAATGTTGAATAGTTTTATGAGTGTTAAATAGCAATTTTTGAAAATATATAACTGTGTGCAAACAAATGAGCTCTGGCTTATTAAAAAGTATTTCCAACGAGCTATTTACTTACAAGTGATACATCTATATCAGGAACAGCCAAAAATAAACCACATTTGGGGACATGCTATAAAACACAACGAACAATCTGTATGGATATTATTACACGTAAGCTCCTTAAT
Source organism: Sepioteuthis lessoniana (assembly GCA_963585895.1). Classification (NCBI taxonomy): domain Eukaryota; kingdom Metazoa; phylum Mollusca; class Cephalopoda; order Myopsida; family Loliginidae; genus Sepioteuthis; species Sepioteuthis lessoniana. Next base: position 42,043,167 of record OY757907.1, on the reverse strand, counting down.
TTTATAATGAATCTATATTATTCCTTAAAGGTGTTTCACGCCAATTCTATCCGGAGTTAAAGTGTCAACAAGTCTACTCAGTTCTTCAGGAAGTTTCTGATTATCCGAGCCAATTGTAACTGTTGTTAAAGTGTCAGCGACCTTCTGTTCTTCAGGATTTTTCTGATTATCCCAGCCAATGCTAACTGTTGTTAAAGTGTCAGCTCGACTTTGCAGTTCTTCAGAATGTTTCTGATCATCCTAGCCAATTCTAACTGTTGCTCAAGTGTCAGCAAGTCTTCTCACTTCTCAGGACATTTCTGATTATCCTAGCCAATGCATAGTGGTGTTAAAGTGTTAGCTAGTTATTTCAGTTCTTCGGGATGTTTCTCGTTATCCTAGCCAATTCTAAAAGGTGTTAAAGTGTCAGCAAGTATTCTCAGTTCTTCTGGACGTTTCTGATTATCCTAGCCAATTCAAACTGTGTCAGCAAGTCTTTTCACTTGTACAGGACGTTTGTGATTATCGTAGCTAATTCTTATTGTTGTTAAAGTGTCAGAAAGTCTTAGTTCGTCAAGACATTTCTTTTTATACTAGCCAATTCTAACTGTTCATAAAGTGTCAGTAAATCTCCCAAGTTCTATAGGACGTTTCTGATTATCTTAGATAGTTAAAACTGGTGTTAAAGTGTCAGCAAGTCTTCTCATGTCTTTAGGACGTTTGTGATTATTCTAGCCAATTCTAACTGTTTTTAAAGTGTCAGCAAGCCTTCATAGTTCTTCAGGATACCTCATATTCTAATTAGTGCTAAATTATCATCAAGTCTTTTCAGTTCTTCAAGACTTTTCTGATCATCCTAGCCAATTCTAACTGTTGTTAAAGGGTCAGCAAATCCTTTCAGTTCTTCGGGACTTTTCTGATTATCCCAGAAAATTCTCACCGTTCTGAAAGTATTAGCAAGACGTCTCAGTTCTTCAGAGTGTTTGTGATTATCCTAACCAATTCTAACTGTTGTTAAAGTGACAGAAAGTCTTCTCAGTTTTTCAGGACGTTTTTGATTATCCTAGCCAATTCTAATTGATGTTAAAATGTCAGCAAGTCTTCTCTTTCCATCAGGAAATTTCCGATTGACCTTGCCAAATCTAACTTTTGTTAAAGTGTAAGCAAGTCTTCTCAGGTTGTTATATATTGACCCTCGACTGAGCCGTCAATCAAGAGAGGCACCTGTGTAAATAAACGGAAGAACAGCGGAAGCAGGTGGATGTTAGACAATAATATAACCAGATGCCCAGACGATTCGAGTCAGTTGGAGACAAGATGCCGAAATGAGAGCTAGCGGCAGACAGAGGGCTTTGGGCCCTCAGTGACCCACAGTTGAGCAACCCCAGCCAAGATGAAGCAGTGCTGCTATGGTCGCGAGAAGAACTTGGGTCAATATAGCAGTCTGTCCCTGTCTCCAGCTAATCTCTCATACACAACAAACATTACCCTTTCGAAAAATAAAGTGTCAGAGATTTTTTATAAAGAAGTGTGTTCGTTCGTTCACTGAAATTCGTATATTATGTTTGAATATGTTTCTGTTTATATTTGTATTACAGCCATACAACATTAAGTATTTGGTGCCGTGACCAGGATCTGGAACCAGAGTATGGTCCTTTTATGGTTTTGAGATTCTTTAATCAATTGCAGAGGGCCCTATTGTGTTTGGGAGGATGAAAGATGCATCTGTATTGTACTTTTATGCACTCATCTCAGGATAGCCAACCGCGCAAAGAATTGTATGGAATAAATTTAGATAATAATTAGCCTGGGCATGTGTTACATAGTGAGAAGGTCGCATTCTAATTAACACTTTTATATTTTGCTGTTGTTCATGTAATTTCTTTTTGTATTCTTGCTGTTGTTGGCTTTGAGCATTATTTTTAAGATGTGTGTGAGGGAGGATGGAGAGGGACGTGAAGAAAATGTCCACAGGTGGAATTTTGAAAAATAAGAATGGGATGATTGTTATAAATTGACCCTCGACTGAGCCGTCAATCAAGTGATGCACCTGTGTAAAAAAGCTGGAGAACAGCGGAAGCAGGTGGATGTTAGACAATAATATAACCAGGTGCCCACGTGGTTCAAGTCAGTTGGAGACAAGACACCGAAGTGAGAGCTAGCGCAGACAGAGGGCTTTGGGCCCTCAGTGACCCACGGTTGAGCAACCCAAGCCTAGATGAGGAAGGAGTGCTGCTATGGTCGCGAGAAGAACTTGGGTCAATATAGCAGTCTGTCCCTGTCTTCAGCTCATCTCTCACACACAACAAACATCACCCTTTCGAAAATAAAGTGTGAGAGATTATATTTTTATAAAGACGTGTATTTGTTCGTTCATTGAAGTTCGTATATTATCTTTGATTATGTTTCTGCTAATATTTGTATTACGGCTATACAAAAAGGTATTCAGGTCATTTCTGATTATCCTAGCCTATTCTAACTGTTGATAAAGTGTCAACAAATCTCAGTTCGTCAGGACATTTCTGAATATCCTAACCAATTCTAACCTTTCTTAGAGTGTCAGCAATTCTAAGTTATTCAGGAAGTATCTGATTATTCTAGACAATTTTATGCGTTGTTAAAGTATCAGCAAATCTTTTAAGTGCCTCAAGAAGTTTCTGATTATCCTAACATATACTAAATGTAGTAAAAGTGTCAGCAATTTGTCTCAGTTCTTCAGGGCGTTTATGATTATCCTAGCCAATTCCAACTATTGCTAAATTCTCAGCAAGTCTTTTCAGGTCATCAGGACGTTTCTGAATATCCTCTACAATTCTAACTGTTGGTAAAGGGTCAGCATGTCTCCTCTGTTTTTCAGAACATTTCTGATAATCCTAGCCAATTCTAACTGTTGTTTAAGTGTCAGCAAGTCTTCTCAGTTCTTCAGGACGCTTGTGATTATCCTAGCAATATGTAACTGGAGTTAAGATGTGAGCAAGTCTTTTCAGTTCTTCAGGAACTTTCTGATTATCCCAGACAATTCCAACTGTCCTTAATGTATCTGCAAGTCTCCTTAGTTTATCAGTATGTTTCTGATTATCATAGCCAATTCTCAATCTTTTTAAAGTGGTAGCATGTCTTCTCTATTCTTCAGGACGTTTCTTTTCATCCTAGCCAATTTTAACTGCTTATAAAGTGTCAGGATGTCTTCTCGGTTCTTCAGCATGTTTCTGATTATCCTAGCCAATTCTAACAGGAGTTAAAATGTCAGTTGTTCATGACGTTTCTGATTATCTTAGCCAATTCTAACTGTTCTTAAAGTGTCAGGAAGCGTTCTTAGGTTTTCAGGATGTTTATCATTATCCTAGTCAATTATAACTCTTTTTAATGTGTTAGCAATTCTTCTCTGTTCTTCAGGACTTTTCTGAATATCGGAGCCAATATAACTGTTGTTAAAGTGACAGCAAATCTTCTCAGTTTGTCAGGACGTTTCTGATTACCCTAGAATATTCTATTTGTTTTTAAAGTGCCAGCAACTCTTCTAAGTTATTCAGGACGTGTCTGATTGTCCTAGACAATTTTAATTGTTGTTAAAATATCAGCAAGACTTTTCAGTTCTTCAGGACGTTTCTGATAACCCAAGCCAATTCCAACTATTGTTAAATTGTCAGCAAGTCTTCTCAGTTCGTCAGGATGCTTCTTATTATCCTAGCTAGTTCTACCTGGTGTTTACGTGAAAGAAGTATTTTCAGTTCTTCTGGAAATTTCTGACTATCCTAGTCAATTTTCACTGATCTTAAAATGTCAGCAAATCTTCCTACTGTTTTGGGATGCTTCTGATTATCCTTGCCAATTCTAATTGTTTATAAAGTGTCAGCATGTGATACACGCCTTCAGCCGCCCCGAATACATCAACTTCTTAAAACCAATACTATTCATGGCCCGTGATTCATCTAGTAGGTTCCGACAGGGGTATCACACATTTCTTTACGGCCGCAAGCAATACAACCGAGGGAGTGGGAGAGAAAGAACAAACGAGCAATATGGACTTAGGTCAGGTCCAATGCAAAAAGGGTAGTTTTGTGACACTTTTTGGTACAGCTTTTCGTGCATTTTGTAGACTATCGCTGGGAGTGTATTTTTCGCGAAATTTCCACAAAGCTGCAAGGAATGCCAACTTGTCTTGACTGGTCTTCCCTCACTGCTTCCTTCTGACCGTTGTCGACTCAGGACTGCTAACTCATCTTGACTGGTCCCTTCTGCTGTCCGTTCTCGACTGCCTTTCTGCGTCTCTCTTCGCCAAGTCACTCTCTCTGGGTTCCTTTGCCAACCGGCCCTTTCTAGTTTCCTTTGCCAACTCCTTTCCTCCCATACTTCCGGTCTCGTCGGACATCGCGATTCCAAGCTCTTTTTTTGGTTTCGCACCAAAACAGACAAAGAGATCGTCTGCTTTGCGGACTACCCACATAGTGTCACAAGCAAGTCTTCTCAGAACTTCAGGACGTTTCTAATTATCTAAGCCAATTATAACTGGAGTTAAAATGTCAGCAAGACTTTTCCGTTCTTCAGGATGTTTCTGATTATCCTAGACAATTTTATCTGTTCTTCAAGTGTCAGCAAGTCTTCTCCGTTCCTCAGGACATTTCTGATAATCCCAGACAATTCTAACTGTTGTTAAAATGTCAGCAAGTCCTTTCAGTTCTTCAGGCTATTCCTTATTATCCTAAACAATTCCACCTGTTGTTAATGTGTCAGCAAGTTTCTCTTTTCTTCAGGATGTTTCTGAATATCCTAGCCAATTCTACCAGGTGTTCAAGTGTCAGCAAGTCTGCTCAGTTCTTCTGAAACTGTTCAGAAGTGTCAGCAAGTCTTCCTAGTTATTCCGGATGGTTATAATTATCCTAGCCAATTATAACTGTTTATAAATTGTCAGCAAATTTTCTCAGTTTTTCAGGACGTTTCTGATTTTCGTAGCCAATCCCCCTGTTGTTAAAGTGTCAGAGAGTCTACGTTTCTTTTCATCCGAGCTAATATTAACTTCTTATAAAGTGTCATGAGGTCTTCTCAGTTCTTCAGTACGTTTCTGATTATCCTAACTAATTCGAACTGTTCGTAAAGTGTCAGGAAGTGTTCTTAGTTTTTCATGACGTTTATGATTATACTAGCCAATTCTAACATTTTTAATGTGCTAGCAGTTCCTCTCGGTTCTTTAAGACGTTTCTGAATATCGTAGCCAACCTAATTGTTGTTAAAGTGTGTGCAAAACTTCTCAGTTCGCCAAGACGTTTCTAACTACCCTAAACAATTCAATGAGTTGTTGAAGTGTCAGCAACTCTTCCAAGTTATTCGGGACGTGACTGATTATCCAAGACAATTCTAAGTATTGTTAAAGTATCAGCAAGACTTTTCAGTTCTTCAGGACGTTTCTGAGGACCCAAGTCAATTCCAACTATTGTTAAATTGTCAGCAAGTCTTCTCAGTGTGTTAGAACGTTTCTGATTATCGTAGCCAATTCTATCTGCTGTTAATGTGACAGCAAGTCTTCTCATTTCTTAAGGACGTTTCTTATTATTCTAGCTAATTCTACCTGGTGTTTAAGTGTCAGCAAGTATTTTCAGTTCTTCTGGAACTCTCTTACTATCATAGCCAATTCACACTGATCTAAAATGTCAGCAAATCTTCCTAATTCTTCAGAATGTTTCTGATTATCCTAGTCAATTCTAAATATTGTTAAAGTTTCAGCAAGTCTTTTCAGTTCTTCTGGACGTTTCTAATTATCCAAAGCTATTCTCTTTCTGAAGTGTTCGCATTTCTTAAGGAGGTTTCTGATTATCCTAGCCAATTCTTACAGGTGATAAAGTGTCAGCAAATCTTCTCAATTCTTCAATACATTTCTAATTATCCTAGCTATTTGTAAATGTTGTTAAAGTGACAGCAATTCACCTCAGTTCATCAGAACGTTTTTGATTACCTGGTCAATTTTAACTGTTTATAAAGTGACAGCAGTTCTTCTCAGTTCTTCAGGACATTTCTTATAATGATTGCCAATTGTAAATGGTGTTAGTATGTCAGCAAGACTTCTCAGTTCTACGGGACTTTTCTGATTATCGTAGCCAATTCAAACTGTTGTTAAATTATCAGCACTTCCTCTCAATTCTTCACAATGTTTCTGAGTATCCTTGCCAATTCCAAGTATTGGTAAATTGTCAGCAAGTCATCTCAGGTCTTAAGGACGTTTCTGAATATCCTAGCCAATTGCAACTGTTGTTAAAGAGTCAGCAAGTCTTCTCATTTTGTCAGGACGTTTGTGATTATCCTAGCCAATTCTAACTGTTGTTAATGTGTCAGGAAGTCTTTTCAGTTCTTCAGGACGTTTCTGATTATCGTAGCCAATTCTAACGGGTGTTTAAGTCTCAATAAGATGTCTCACTTCTTTAAGACGTTTCTGCTTATCCTAGGATTCAATTTGTGTTAGAGTGTCAGCAAGTATTTTCAGTTCTTCAGGAACTTTCTAATTATCGTAGACAATTTTCACTGTTCTAAAAGTGTCAACAAGTCTTCTTAGTTATTAAGGGTGTTTCTGAATATCATAGCCAGATCTAACTCTTTTTAAAGTGTCTGGAAGACTTTTCTGTTTTTCAGGACGTTCCTTTTTATCGTAGCCAATTATAACAGCTTAAAACGTGGCAGCAAGTCTTCTCAGTTCTTCAGGATGTTTCTTATTAACGTAGCTAATCTCACAGTGGTAAAATTTTCAACAAGTTTTCTCAGTACTTTTGATTATCCTTGCCAATTCTATCTGGAGTTCAAATGTCATCAAATCTTTTCAGTTTTTCAAGACCTTCCTAATTATCTTAGCCAATTCTACCTCCGGATAAAGTGACAGCATATCTTCTTAGTTCTTCTGCGTTTTTCTTATTATCCTTGCCAATTGTTAATGGTGTTAGTGTGTCAGCAAGCCTTCTCTGTTATTCAGCACGTTTCTTTTTATCCTAGCCAATTCTGAATGTTTATAAAGTGTCAGCAAATCTTCGGGACGTTTCTGATTATCGTAGCCAATTCTAAGTGTTGTTAAACTGTCAGCCCGTCTTCGTAGTTCTTCAGGACGTTTATGATTGTTCAAGACAATTTTAATTAATGTTAAAGTGTCAGCAAGTCTTTTAAGGTCTGGTCTTCAGGGCGGTATTAGGTGACCCGTTTGTATGTTAATGTCCCATAGGAGTTAATGCATGTCATTTTCAAGGATAGGTACTGGGTTGTGCATATACCATTTGTTCGTATCGTCAAATTTAAATGTCTAGCACATTTCCCAGTGGATCACCTTGCCGACCCAGTCGTGCCTCGCCTTAAACTCCCTCTTTGCTAATTTGCTGCATTCGCTTATTATGTAATTGATCTTTTCGTCTCTGTCACCGCAGAGCCTACATTTACTGTTTTGTTGCCTCTTATCTATTCTCGCTTTAATATGATTGGTCCTCATGGCGTTGTTCTGTGTTGCTATTAGAAGAGATTCCGTTTCTCTCTTAAGGTTTCCTTTTCTTAGCCAGGTCCAGGTTTTCTGGTGTGAGATGTTGTTTATTAGACGTTTAAAGCGGCCATAGAGTTGTTTTTCCTCCCATTTTTGTTTCCTAGTTGTTGTCATTTTATCTTTTATCGTGTTGTCCGTATCGTTTCTGATGGCTGCAATTAGTCCTCGTTTATGCTTTTCTATGTGATCTTTGAGCCGTTGTATCGATGCGTCAAAGATGCTGGCAAGTCCTCTTCCTTCCTCTTTTCTAGATACATATAGTCTGTCAACGTCGTCTCTGGGGTGTAATGACTTATGCATGGTCATTATTTTTCTTATTCTTTGATCCATTTGTTTAAGTTCATCTCTGGTCCATTTGAGGAAGGGTCCTGAATACCTAATTAGGGGTACTGCCCAAATATTTATTCCTTTGATGAGGTTTCTGCTGGAGAATTTTGTCTCGAGTAGTTTTCTAGTTCTCCTGAGATATTCTTTTCGGATCTTATCTTTCATTTGCACTTGTTTGATAGTGTCAGCCTCCAAGATACCCAAGTATTTGTAGGTTTCCTTATCTCCGAGCGTTCTAATTTTGTCGTGATTTAGTAGTTCCATTCTGTCAGTCATATGTCGTTTGGCACTTTTCATGACGAGCATGGCACATTTTTCTATGCAAAATTCCATTCCTATATCCTGACTTTATATTCTAACTGCGTGTATTAGAGTTTACAGTTCTTTTTCATTTTTTGCAAATAGTCTAAAGTCATCCATGTACATTTGGTGATTAATCTTCTCTTGCGATCTGCTGAGTTTGTATCCGGCTGCGAATTTTCTGAGTATTTGGTTCAGTGGCATCATGGCTATTATGAATAGTAAGGGTGATAGTGCATCTCCTTAGAAAATCCCTCTTTGGATCTTTGTTTAAGCTAAGCTTCTTCCTCCTACTGTCAGCTCCACACTCCAGGTTTGCATGGTCTTTTCGATGAAGTTTATGACTTCATGCGATATTTTGTACATTTTGAGACGGTATATTATCCAGCTCTGTGGGACCATATCATATGCCTTTTTGTTGTTAATCCAGGCCATAGCTAGATTTTCCCGTCTTGTCTTGCTCTCATTTGGGATGTGCTGATCTATATAGATTAATTCTGCTGTTCCTCTGGATCCTTTGCGGCATCCTTTCTGTTCGTCAGGGAACAATCCGCGGCTTGTTAGCGAGTAGTAAATTTTTTCCTTTATTTGTGCTGTTAGTAGTTTCCACATCATTGGTAGGCAGGTTATCGGTCTGTAATTGTTTGGAGCAGTTCCTTTGCTTGGGTCCTTTTGGATTAATGTAGTCTTTCCTTTGGTCATCCATTCAGGTACTTGTGCGCCTTGTAGGCATCTGTTCATTTCTAGTGCTAGTCTGCCGTGAATGGAGGTGAATTTCTTGAACCATCATGGCCTGGCGCTCTCCAGTTTGATATTCTTTTTAGTGTCGTTTTGAGTAAGTCGATTTGTATTTCCGTTTTGCGGCCTTCTTCAAGTCCCTCTAGTTCTCTTGTAATATTGTTTATCGATTAGGCATTTTCGTTATGTTTTTTTTGGGGGGGTTGCCATATTTTAGTCCAAAATCGTTCGGTTTCTTTTGCATCCGGTTGATGGTATGTTTTCGTGTCACTCCCTCCCAATAGTTGATAGAATTTTCTTTCGTTGTTTTGGAAAGTCCTGTTTCGTCCGTATTGTTTTACCCTTTGTCAATATCTCTTTAATCTTCCTTCCTAGGCCAGCACTTTCTGGTTTATTTCCCCAAGTTGTACTGTTATTTTTTTCTTTGTTGGCTCTTCCTTTTTTCCTCCGCTTATTCCAGCGCCTCTCTTTTTTATCATTCTGACTTGTTTTCGAAGTTTTTTTATTTGCGTTTCCAATCGAATTTCCCATCCCGATTTTGACTGTTTCTCCGTGCTTTTTGAGGGGATCCCAATTTTCTCACAAATTAATTTTGCTCCTGAATAGATTAGTTCATTTAACTCGGTTATATTATTCGTCGGTATGTAAGGTAGTATGTGATTTATATTATCCGTTTCTATCTTGAGCGTTTTCCATTCTATGTTTCTTAATGAAGGTAGAATAGTCTTTTCACTTCTTATGATTCTCTTTACATTTTCTAGATTTATCTTTTGTTCTTGTGATAGTGTTTCTTCCTGGTTGCTTGGTAGTGTATCATTTGGGGTGTGTGGTGTTTTCATTTGCCGGAGTTTGCAGTTCTTTTTCGTTGGATCATTTTTGTTCGACACCACTTGACGTGTCTGGTACTGTATTATAGTCTTGTTTATTTGTTTTTTTGATGGATTTCTAGTAATTCAAGGTCAGAAAACCAACCTTTCTTAATTATTGTTCTAACTTGATCGGCTAGTCTTTGGTTGGTTGTCTGAAATTTCGCATATTCTTGCCAGATCTCTATCATTCTCTTCCTGTATACTCTTTGCGAGCGTATGCTCCTAAAATAGCATTGTAGTGCAAGTTGATTATCTTCCCTAGTCCATGTTTTACATGTAGGTCTCTGATCGTTGTGGTTTCTTACGTCGTCGTTTCTGTACCTGAAAGAAGAAAAGCAGCCAACATTCGCAGGATGAACCCCAAGTCTTCCATGTTGGCTATCAGGAGAGCACCTGCCGGTCATGACACCCAGGCCTGTTGCCCGGGTCCCACGTTTTGTAATATTGTGATTGGACATTTTGATCATGGGTGGTATATTGTGGCTATACCAGACTCAGGGGTTGTTTATGATCTGTGCACCTGACACAGATGTGACCAAGAACAGCTATGATGGCAGTACATGAACAGCAGGCCACAAAAAAAAAAAAATGGAAGTATATGTTACCCTAAGTTTTGACTTAGTAAAAGTCCGTTGTCCTGCTACTTTGTTTTACTTCCCGGCCTAAAACACTTACCATTTTCTAGGTTTTCTAGAGTCATATTTATGGTTTATTTTTACAGTCCTATATTTAATCTACTTCTGAATAGGCTGGTGATATTCTTCTTCATAAAAGGTTTGATTTTCCGGTGAAATACAGTGCAGAAAAGGTCAATTGGGAAAGTCGATGGGTACTCTTGAGAGTCACGAGGTAAAATAAAACAAATCTTCCGTTAGTTTACCCGATTAGTTATACCCTTCAATCAAAAAAAAAAAAATATCACAATAATTCAGCAAAAGATTTTACAAGTAACCGAAAATCAATGTGCATTTTTAAAAATTACCGGATTCTTCTGAAGACTTTTTTTTTTTTCGCTACCTACTAAGTTGGGGGTTGCTTTTATAACTTTCCCGAACAATTATATGACACCTGATTCTAGAATATTCCATCCAAGAATTTGGAGTGTGGGGCAGTGAGTCTTGTATTAATAGTAATTTCTTGGCTCGATCAAAGCTGCTGCGACAAAATGTTAAAATCTGTCGCGGTAAATTTAAACAAATCTTCACTTAGTTCGAGAGGCTACAGCCGTCAAATAGTTTACCCGATAAGTAATGCCCTTTAATCAAAAAAAAAAAAATATATATCACAATAATTCAGCAAAAGATTTTTTAAGTAACCGAAAATCAATGGACATTTTTTTTTATTCTAAATAAAGGCATTTGTTACTAATCTTACTGGATTCTTCTGAAGACTTTTTTTTTCGTTACCTACTAAGTTGGGTGTTTACTTCTGGTGAGTTTTTCACCTCCACATTAGCTAATGGTCTTTCACTGGATTTTGAGTGACAATGAGTCTCCTCACGTCTCCAGGACTCTTCTCAGTTTTCTGGCTGATCACAATAATGCTGTACTTTCGATGGTCTCCAGTCGTCCTCTTATCTCGTAGTCTTCCAGTCGAATCTTTTCGTGACTGTACTAAGAGTACCGATTAAAATTGGTATCACCGTCACTCTCCTCTTCCACAGTTTTTTTTTCAATTCCCTGGCAAAGTTGATGTACTGATCTTTCGTTTCACTTTCTTTCAAGTTTACTCTGTGGTCAGGCGGGACAGCAAGGGCCGCAATTCGGCAAGTTCTCTTTTTTTGTTGTTCATTATTATAATGTCGGGTCGTCTGGCAGAGATTAGGTGATCAGTTTGTATCGCAAAATCCCACTAGAGTTTGTGCGTCTCATTCTCCAGGACATATTCTAGCTTATCATTTACTCATTAGAGTTTTCATATCAGCGTAAGCTGATGGTATTTCACTGGAAATTGAGTGACAGCAAGTCTCCTCAAGTCTCCAGGACTCTTCTCAGTATTCTGGCAGTTTTCAATAATGCTGTTGTTTGGATGGTCTCCACTCGGTCGCCAACTTCCAAATCTTCCAGGCCCTTTAATAATCCTTTAGTTACCGTGCCAAAGGCACCAATCACAATTGGTATAATTGTCACCTTCATGTTCCATAGTTTTTTCAATTCTCTAACAAGGTCGAGGTACTTATCTCTCTTTTCACATTCTTTTAGTTTATTATTATTATTATTATTATTATTATTATTATTATTATTATTATTATTCCTCATAAAATATCATCCTAGTTATTATAAAATGCAGTTGTCGTAGCAACATCATCAATGTTATTAATCATATCCTTGTTATTGATCATTTCTGTTCTAATGATCAATATCCCCATTTTGTATTAAGTTCATTTCTCTTATTATTGCCATCAATTTGTCTTTGTTTTGTTGTCGATGACATAATAAGTTTTTCCATTCTCTCTAATGTCTTTCTAATTATTTCTGCGGTTTATAAGCGTTTCCGTTGTTTTCTTTCCTTTTTTTTCTGGTTTTCTTTTTATTTTATTTTACTTTTTTCTTTTTTTTTTTAATAATTTTATTTACATTTAACTGTTAGCCAGTCATTTTTATTGTTTATTTATCAAGCTTATCTATTTCTTTATCTAATTCTTTTTATTTTTAGTTTATTTCTTAGGCTTGTTTTCTTTGTCGGATTTTTCCCCCGTTTTTCTGAAGCAACGGGAAGTGAAGCATCAATTCTTTCTCTATCAGGGGCGTATGTAAGAATTATTGTGTTTCGTGCGGTCCGTCTCATTACTCATATTTTGACAAGGCTTAAAATTAATTAAAATTTCGCGCTACGGAATTAAGTTGTATTCCCGCCGCTGCCCGAACGGAATTAAGTTGTGTTCACCGCTACCCCCATTGTTCACCGTGCATACAACAATCCAATCCAGTCACATGGCTTCTGCTTTTTTTAAAATTTATTCCTCATTTTTTATTTATTTTCTTTATTTTTTACCGTTGATCTATATTATTCTATTCTTTATTTTTTCTTTTTCTTCTTAGTTTTTAGAATGTTTTTCGCCTTTTTTTTTCTTCTCTTTCGGAAGCTTTTTTTCTTTCCTTTTTCGTTCGTTTTAGGCGATTTGATGTCGTTAATTTTTTTAAAACTTCTTTCTTTCCCAGAAATATCTGCTGATTTTTTTTTCGATAATAGTATGTCTGTATGTTTATTTTTTTGACATTTCCTGTCCTTTTTAAAATTCTTTTCTTCCTATTCTTCTTTTTTTTTTTTTAAATCTTCGGGCTTCATAAATTTTTCGGTTTTTAATTATTTGTTTTCTATTTCCTATCTTTTTTTCGAAATTTAAAAAAAAATCTTTCTTCCGTTTCTTTTCTTCTAATTTCCAAATATTTTCTTCAATTTGCTTATATCAACCTCTTTTTGTTGGTTTTTCTTTTATGTTTTATTTTTTCTTTTTTTTCCTCCATTTTCCTTCTTCCTTTTTCCATTTTCTTTCTTTCTTTCTTTCTTTCTTTCTTTCTTTCTTTCTTTCTTTCTTTCTTTCTTTCTATAATCATTGCTTTCTCATTTTCTTTTGCCTTCATTTTTCGGTCTTCTTCTTCTTCTTCTTCTTCTTCTTCTTATTATTATTATTATTATTATTATTATTATTATTATTTTCCTTTTGTTTCTTTTTTGTTTCTCATTCGTTCTTTCTTTTTAATTTTCTTTTTTGGTTCCTTTTTCTCTTCTTTATTTCTTTCTTTTTTCTAATTCTTTTTCTTTTTGTAAATTATATATTTTTCCCGTCCCTTTTCTTCAATTTGCTTTTATAATTATTTTTCCCTTTATCTTTTTCTTTCTTTCTTTCTTTCTTTCTTTCTTTCTTTTACTTGAATTATTATATACGTTTTTCATGTTTTTTTGTGTTTCACTGAACTATCTCCGAGTTATTTTCAAATTGTTTGTCTTTTTCTCTTCCTTTTTTATATGATCTTCCATTTTCTTTGGTTTTTATTTTTCTTACCTTTCTTTCTTTCTTTCTTTCTTTCTTTCTTTCTTTCTTTCTTAGACGAACATCAATTCTTTTTTTCTTCTTACTGCTCACATCCCACCCAACACTCAGTGACACATTTCCTCATAAATCTACGCATACGAAGATATCCGTTATTTTCGCTTAATAAAAGCGATAAATCTCATATTGATTGCAAAATAATTCGTCGCACACGCTTGAACATAATAAAATGGTGAAGACAGACAAAAACATAGACCCACAGATGGAGGAACTATGTTAGGATTGTAAATGCATATACAGTGACGAGAGATACATATACACACGCACACTTATATATATATATATATATATATATATATATATATATATATATATATATATATATATATAAGTGTGCGTGTATACATATATACATATATATATATATATATATATAATTTTTCTTTTAGTAATAATAATGATTACAGATGTTTAAAAATTACCTTTGCTGTATATGTAAGTCAAACATTTTGAAGCAAATTATAATTTATACACACACAAACACACTAACATATATAATTGAACTTTCCGTGGCGTAGTGGGCAACATTCTCGTTTATAAAATCGTTGTTAGCGAGTTCGAACTCCCGTTGCTCTGTTGCTTTTATTATTATATTCTTGTGAGGGCATGAACCTTCTTATCCTCTTTGTAAATGGATACGAATTCTGTTTTTCTACAAGAGCAGCTTTGGCATTAAATAATAAATAACCCAAATATGTGTGAGTGTGTAAGTTGGAGTTTTGAAAAGTCCTTGGTCTTACAAAGAAAAGAATAACCTATATATATAGAATTTCACACATTCATCTCTCAGCTTAAGACACTTTGTTCATAGTTTCTCAAGTTATTTTAACCCTGAACGCACGAAGTTTCCTGACTCTCTCTCTCTCTCTCTCTCTCTCTCTGTCTCACCATTCATCTCCTGGTTGGTCCTCTAAACTGCATCCAGTGTCTGTACAGAGCTGAGGCTTAAGACTCTCATGATAGTTTGCATAATCCTTCAATCAGTATTGATATACCGTTTTGGTTATATAGTCCTCAAAGACAAGTTTCAAATATGGTGAAAAGAATAAAGAATTATTATCCTTTTGATCCATGATTATTTAAAGTGTAAGCATTCACACACACACACACACACACACACACACACACACACACACACACACACACACACACACACACACAAAATGAAATAAACGAAACTCGTGCGTATATAATTAAAATAATCTTTTTCCGTGTTTTTAAAAGAAGTTTCAAAGTTTTTGAGTCAACTTGTTCTTTTTTCATGTACTATCATCATCATTAAGTCGCACTGCCAGCATGGATTTCCCTGGCTCTCTCTTAACACCCGTTCCTATCATCCATCGCTCCAGGCAGGTTTTCCAAAATACATGCTGTGTCTGCACAGAGCTTATGTAAATAAGTTCTTGTTGGTCGGCCAACACTGGCACACCCTTTTGTAGGAGTCAATCAAAGACTATCACATATGAGTTCATCCAGACTTTTCCAGCAGTGTCCTGCATGCATTGTTTGTTTTAGTTGAAAAGTTCTTGAGATAGGAGGTAAGTGGCCGTATAGCTGCTGTTTTGTGTGGTTTTGATTGTAGCATACATTTGTAGTCCCTCTCAAGCCTTTTCTCTATGCATTTCGTTAGTGTCGATGTGATATATCCATATAGTTGTATTCATACAGCCACAGTTTCGAAAAAAATCCTGTTTTACTTTATTGGATTGAGCAGATTTCAATATGATTGTTGGCCTATCGATTACAGTCCACGCCATCGCTAGGCATATATTAATGTCACCTTCAGGAGATGAGACGCTGCTGCCGAAGTACGTGTGCTAAGATAACCAATTCATATATAAAACTAGTTTTATTAATTTAATCTTTTTAATTAAAAAAAATGTACCCATAGTTTTAACATTTTACAAAGGATAATTTCATAGAGAAATAAGCTTTGTTTATAAGTAAAATAAATTTTATTTTTCGCCGCGACTTTTTAGTTTGTTTTTAATCTTATATTTTGTGGATGATTTTCCTCGGAATGAATAATGACAGTTCAAATCAAATGAGCAGGAAATATGTTGAGACAAACAAACACACCCACGTCTTACTCTAGTCCATTAGATATTTCTTTCTTTCCCTCTCTCGCTCGCTTGCTCACACACACACGCACACACACAAAAGTTATGAAACCCGCAGTACCGAACTACGAACCTCTACACAAGTGCAGGGATAAACATATCAGTTATTTAGGTTGAATGTTAATAGAAAACAAAATAGTTTACCAAGTAATTGCAAACAATATAGAATATATATTGGTACCACCGATTTAGTTAGGTTTCTTTATTTAATGGCATATCAAATTTCGTTGGTTATTTAATGTCCAAGCCATCCTTGCTAAAGAACAGCAGCGATACTATTTAATCCAGGGCTGCGAGAACAAGAAGTTTCATACCCCTCCCAAGTGTATTAGTCTAAAAGTTAATGAGATAGCGCCAACGGAATTCGAACTCGATTACTTCAAGGCCACAATCCATCACTTTAGCCATTATGTCTTGTGGATTCCCTACTGGTATCGCTTAGTGACTACGAAAGCAGAGATATTACAACCACCGAAACTCATTTTATTGAAGCGAATATGGCTGTACTACTACACCTCTCAAAAATACATCGGGGAAAAAATCGAAATGGTAATACTCCAGAGGTAAATTGGATAATTTTATAACGGGCACTTGCTTGCAATTAAGTACTTTCTTTGAAAGCTTTCTTTTCTTAAAAGAGAAGTCATTCATAATGGGTTTTGGTTTGGTTTGGTTCGGTTTTATGGCATATTAACCATCGTAGTTTATATAATGCCAAATCCTGTTTATACATATATTAAATATGTATAATTTGTAAAGACATTTTGTTGATAACATTTTTGAACAAGCATGAACCCAGTTTTTTTTTGCACACAGTCAAATGGTTTCAAATATTGCTATGTATCACTTACAATTCAGATAACATCAGGCATTATACACACTTAAATGATCAAACAGTTCTATTTCTAACAATACAATTTAGCATAATCGTTTGTTTGAACACAGTTTAAAGTGTCAAGCAGTTCTATTTGACCCATAGATAAGACCTCTAGCAAGGGGAATCAAGGGGTACTCCACATTATCCAAAGCTCTCATACAGGAGCCTCATCATCAAATTGCTTTGCGTCATTAACCGGTCGTTGGTGGTAGGGTTACCCCTCTGCACTCGGTGTATTCTACTGCGGATAATGGGTTTTAAAAACAGGATAAACTGTTAAATAAAGTCACGAAATAAGGTTCCTTCTGTTCAATTTTTTGTTATACTAACATTCTTATCCTCGATAAATCTTAAATTGAGTGTAATGGGAGAAGCTACATAAATACCCCTTTCTTCTTTTACACTTGAATTATCATCGCAAATAGCGTGAATTATTAATAGCAACTGAATGTTAATTTAAAAAAAAATGGTTGCTTTTTACTTGATTGCTTTACAAATCCTGAAATTCACATAATAAAATCATATAATATTGCCAGAGATTTTAATAACACACCCACCCACTCACTAACACACAAACACACACACTAACTAACACACACACACACACAGGCACACACACACACACACACACACGTATATATATATATATATATATATATATATATACATTTATATATATAATAAAATAAGTGGAAAAGTAGCAATCTGAAGAAGTTCTGTGAATAAAGAGCGAAATATTACCAGTAAATCTGTTGTTTAACTTTTCCACTTATCCACATAATTCTATCATCATATCAGATACACCAAAATTTACCATTTACACACACACACACACACCCACACACACACATACACACACACACACACACATATATATATAGAGAGATTATTGTGATGGGGGATATTTTCATAAACACAAGCACGCATATAAATAAAATCCTCAAAATTTATGAATGGAACTGTACACAAATTTATATCTGGGAAAAAATAAAATAAAAAAGGAAAAATTCTAAAAATTTGTGTACTGCTTAAAAATAATCAACCAGAACTGCAATGCCAAGTCAAAAGAAAACACACCGACAAAATCTCTTTTTTAATTTTTAAATCTTAAATTCTAGATACATTTCAATGTAAATCAACGTATATATATATATATATATATATATATATATATATATCACTTTAGTTTATGTATGTATCACTTTAGTTTATATATATATATATATATATATATATATATATATATATATCAATTATAGTGATTGTTTACCTCACAACTCTTTTGACTACACTTACTGGTAGTTACATGCGTTTTTAGAATAATAAAAAGGCAATCACCAGGCGACTGGTTAGTGAAAAAGCAATTAACAAAAAAAAAAAAAAAAACGACAGAAGAACATTTTTGTCTTTCTTTTTTCTACAGCCACTTCCTCTCTGATGATTGTGGATTTTTTTTATTAATGCCTTAAACTACAAGTAACAATAGTCAAAGTGATTGTGAGGTAAATAATTATTTCAGTTTCTATAATGTTTTGCTTTTTTTCACCGTTTTTATTGAAACGATCTTTTTCTTTTCACATGCCTTTTTCCTTTTCCCTCATTTTCTTTTCCCATATCTTTTTCCTTTTTCCTCATTTCTAACACACACACACACACACACACACACACACACACACACACACACACACACTCATGTATATATGTGTATATATACGTAGCTAAATCTGTAATGCTGATGAAAAGGTCATTTATTTTACATGAAAATATTTAGTTTTACACATATTATCTTTCTTGTCATTGCACTTAATTCATGATAAATATAAATATGGGACATTATATAAGAAAATTTGAAATCAATATCCCGCTAATAACGACTTGGCTGCCGGCAAAATTGGTTTGGTTTGGTTTGGTTTTATGGCGTATCAACAATTGTCGGTTATCAATGCCAAATCCATTTTTAAACATATAAACCGTTCTATTTCAAATAATTCCGTTTAGTATAAGAATAGTTTTTTTATGTTTACATATAGTTACATATCAAAACAATTCCATTTCAAACAATTCAGTTTTGCATTACACAGTTTAAATGTCAAAAACAGTTCTATTTCAAACAAATCAGTTTAGCATTACGCAGTTTAGTTCTACTTGACCCATAGTTTGGACCCTATCTAGTGCTATCACTTCGGACCAGAGTTGGCCTGGAAGCGATGGCATTCCCCAAACCTGCAGCATAACTGGAATCTCATAATAGCTTCGAGTCATATCCAGGACACTAGTTAAGGGGGTTTTACTCTTCTGCAGATAAGCCGTTAGTGTATTCTACAAACCACACACACACACACACACACTCACACACACACACACACACACACACACACATATATATATATATATATATATATATATATATATAGTAGAGTGTTCGCGAATGATCGAAGAAACAGGGGTTCAATCCAAGGTTTAGTCATATGAAAGACTGAAAAAAATGGTACTTCATGACGCATTGCTTAACACCCACCATTATAAGGTGGGTATCAAGGGTAAGGTGGAACAATCCAGGGAAAAGAGTAGCACCTTCCCCTACCCCTCAGTATCGTAGCTATAGAAAAGGGAGCCTTTGGGTCACCCTCGACAAAGGTCGCCAACTTTACTTTACTTATATATATATATATATATATATACACACACTCTCTCTCTCACACACACACACACACACACACACACACACACACACACACACACACACACACACACACACATATATATATATATATATATATATATATATATATATATATATATATATATATATATATATGAACATTACATGTATAAGAAAGTAAAGTGAAAGGGACAGGTCATTGTTGAGGAAAATAAAAGTTATATAGAGAGAAAAAGGATAGATGTGTAATGAGAGATGAAGGGAACGCAAAGAAGAGAGTGAAGAAAGAGAGATGACGATAAGCAATACTCTGAGGAGAAACATAAGCAAATGATCGAGAAAAAGCTAGCTGACAAATAAAAGAGAAGAAAGACAGTGAGATGCAAAGAGAGAGAGAGAGAGAGAGAGAGAGAGAGAGAGAGAGAGAGAGAGAGAGAGAGCTGGCAAGATAGACTTTAAATTCCAATCAATCAACCAATTTTCAGACGAGTGCATTGGAGACATCAATTTATAAAGATGGAATGAGTTGTTTTTTGAAAGAATGTAAATGAATGAAAGATTGTGATTTGTACAACGTCTGCCAAAAGTGGTAAAGAGATTTCAAAATCTAATAATATTTATGTTTACCAATGATTAACATATATCTATTATATATTATTAAATGATATTTAATCCTTTTTAAGATGTCATGCATCATACAAATATGAGTTTTACAATGCAATAAGATGTAGAAAACAAGGCAATTTACAATTATATTGCAATCATGTCTAAGAAAAAGTACATGAAAACCAATATTTTTCGAGGGAATACTGAAAAGTTATCGGCCTAACCAAGAAAGGAATTTAGACAAAATTTCTTTTCTGTTAAGGGGAGGAAGGTTTAAAAAAAATCAAGAAACGATGTGTCACGTGTATTGAGCATGTGCAATATCATGTACGTTTCCTAGTTTTATTTCCTTTCTCTTCTGGTTTGTCCTAGAACTTTTTCTGTGTACCTTCGTATCTATGCTGCTTTTTACGTTGTTTTGGCCCATTTCAGATGTTTTTTATATAATTATAAATCATGATTAAAGAACAATTGATACTTGCGACTTTATACAATAGTTAACATGATGATAGTATATAATGATTAAAAACGAATAGACACTTGTGGCATTATATAATAATTAACATAATGACTGAACATTATTATTAAAAAGAATAGATATTGTGGCATTATATAATAATTCACACAATGATTGTATGTTTTGATTAAAAAAGAATAGATACTCGTGACATTATATAATAATTAACATAAGAATTGATACTTGTGGCATTATATAATTATTAACATATTGATTGTATATCATCAAAAAAGAATACATACTTGGGACATTATATGATAATAAACATAAGAATTGATACTTGTGGCATTATATAATAATCAGGAGACGCTCGTAGAAAAAGGAATCAGTGACCCGAGTTCGAATCCTGGACGAAGTTTATGACATTTAACTTCAGGGAAAACGTAGGAATCAATCGACATCCCACAACGGCATCTCTGGGTGGAACGTTTGGTCGGCGGATTTTTTAAACGTTTGTTAGGCAACAAGTCAAGGAAAAAGAAAACTAAATTTAAACTAGCTTTACTCCGCTGAAAATTGACATATCCATGGTGGAGGGATTGGGTAAGTCATTTTTTTATAATTACAAATTATTATATATCTCAAATGAGATATTCTCTTAAAATGAGACTCAAAGAAGATTGAATCTCTCATTGATTTCGGAACGAGGTTTAAACGTTTTGTCTCTTAAAACAAAACCCAGAAATACAGCATTTTGTGTGATTGCAATATTATTATTGTAAATGACATTAAACAAAAATAAACCGAGCGGAAACTTATAAGAACTCCCAAGATGTGATATAAAAGTATGGAAACTGATTCTTATTACTTTTTATTTTAATAAATAGACGAAGCCGGATGCACAGCTGAGAGAGAGTATTTATCGTCCCGATTTTGATTAAATCAGGGATTCTTGAAGTGCTATAAAGCGATCCTTGTGAGTGAAAAAATTTGACAGCATGATTAAAAACATATAAGTTCTCAGATTGTGAATTTATAAGCTTGCATTTAGTTCCTTTAGAACTGGTGAACAAAAGTCACTGGATGATGAAGACTAGTAGCCAAATATCGTACATCTACCAGAAGGTCTGATTGGAATTGATGGACCGTTCACATACAATGCGTTCAAAACATTTACTTCACTTAAATGAACAAACTATGTTGAAGTGAAAAATGCAAATTTAGGCACCTTTCTTAAAGAAAGCGTTATTGAAATGACTTCTGATCTAGAAGTCAAGTACATATTTAAAGAAATGTAACATTCCTAGATGAAAGAAAAAAAAAAAAAAAAGGAAACAAAATATTTCAAGCTTTGGGCAACTGCTGAACGCTTTTTATTACTGTTTTCCGAGTTTGTTGATAGTGGAATCAGGGTTAAACCATGTACATTATTTACTTAGCAGATTAGTGCGTTTAACATAGTATGTGGCGATATGCGTCTCAAACTCATAAACCCGCAATATAACATTCGTGATCTCAGTGCCGATTAAAACCCATCCTTCCTAGTAAAACATAATTCAAGAATCAAATGTGCATTTGCATTTATAGTTTACTGTTTCTTTTTTCATTTAAATTGTATGAAACAGTGGTAAACTAATTATACTTAGTAATTTAATATTCATTTAATTTATTTGTTGTTGTATAGAAACTAAAATTGTTTACCATATTTACCAACCCCTCCGCTCAGGCAGGATATGACACAAGGTCATTTTTTTTAAAGCGGAGTTTAACAGGTTTGAATTCAGAGTTTTCCTTCTCCTAGACTAGTTGCCTCACCAAGGCTGAAGAATCTAGTCTGCCCTACTATTTACCCATAGCTGGAGGGAGAATAATTGGATTCATACCTTTCCGAAGGATATTAGTGCTTCGTGAAATGCGATCAGTATCGTCGAAGATTTGAACTCGTGTCGCCGTGTCCATTTCCTACGACGATAACCATAACACCACGGGCACCTCCACAACTAAAATTGTTTACCAGGAGTGCATCAAGTTAGAAGTTTGCGAAACCCTATTCTGAATGAACCTTTGATACTTCTGAATATTTTTTAATCGTTAGATGTTTTGTTAACATTGGCTTCGGACTAAAAACCGGATTTCACAACTGCTAAGGCTTGAAGATGTATTTATGAAGTTTGTTGCAATGAGGGACTATTATGCATCATCAGGCACTTAGCTGGCGATTATATGTAATCTAAGGAGCTCTTTTACGTAACATGCCTCGATTTTTAACATTGGTCAAAGGTAAAGCTACTTAGTGTGTTGAATGTATTGAAATTCAGGATCAATATGTGAAATATCATTTACAGTTCATGTTTTGAATTACGTCATTTGACTTATTAGGAATATTTAAAACAACAAACGCTGATTCACTTATTAAACGGCCAACTTTTTCTTGTTATACAATTTTCCCCCTAGGTTTTTGTATTTCGCATTTTTAAACATCCATCGTTGACTGAAAATCACTAATATCAGCCCTCATAGTCCTAATTATGGTTCAGTAGAACCGAAACGTTATAGTGTCGACTTTACTTCTCAATAAATCCCTCCTTCCACTTGGATTGCCTTGTTATCAATTTTTCTCTACATATTTTCGGATTACAATTCATTATTTACTTCTATATATACATATATAGGTAGACAGAAAAAAATCATGTGATGACATCATGCTTGCTATTGATGATCTTTTGACCAATATGAACCAAGTATTGCAATACCGATGGAAGAAGTATGTGGACTCTAAAAGGATTATGCTAAAGTAAACCTCAATTGCTCACATTCCATGAGATTATCTTTGTTAGCCGTTACCTTTTTAGCTGATCTTCGTAAATCATAGCATGAATGCGTAATCTGAATGAAAGAGTAAAGAACTGAATAGAGAATCTTTTTTTCAGTAAAAATTGCGAACGGTTTTCAATGACGAATTGAGTAGAGCATGGATGTTAATTGAGTGATGATTTGTCAAATTAATGACACCTTTATTAAACTGGTTTAGAATAAATTTAATAAAGCGCTAATCGTTTTGGCAAAAGAAAGTGAAAGAATAATAAGAAAAGATTTCAGTACGACGGAGAACTAATTACTAAATTATAAATAAGTAATCCAGTTAGCTGGGGCTGCAGAATACCCCAACTGAATAACAGAAGAGGGGTAAGACACCCTCAACCCGTGGTGTAATGGTTATCGTCGGAGAAAATGGACACGGTGACACGAGTTCAAATCCTGGACGAGACTGAATGCATTTCACATAGCACTAATACCGTTGGGAAAGGAATGAATCCAATTATTTTCCCTCCAGCTATGGGTAAATAGTGGGGCAGACTAGGTTCTTCAGCCTTTTTCAAACCTGTTAAATTCCTCTTAAAAACTGACCTTGTGTCATATCCTGCCCGAGCGGAGGGTTTGGTAAATATGATAAGACACCCTCAACGCGTGTCCTAGATATGACATTAGATAATATGATGATGAGGTTCCAGCCTTGAAGATTTAGGGAATGGTTAGTTACCTTCATTGCCATTAATCCTTGGTATACTATGACCCGGAGTGGTAGCACCTGATACGGTCTTATCTGTAGGCCAAATAGACCTTTTTGACATTTAAACTAATTGCAAATGAATGACCTATTCGAAATGGAATTGTTTGAAACAGAACTGTTTGATCATTTAACTGTGCATAAACAAATTATTGATGTTTAAATTGAATTGTTAGTGATACATAGCAATACTTGGAACCGTTTAAATTTGTTGATTAATAATGAATTGAATTGTTTAAAATAAAACTGTTTGATCATTTAACTTTATGTAAACAAATGTCTGATTTTTAGTTGAACTGTTAGTGATACATAGCAATAATTGGAACGATTAAACTTTGTTGATTTTGTTTACAAATCACGTATATCTAATATATTAGCATAAATCGAATTTGGCTTTAAATAACCTAAAATGGTTGATATGCCTTAAAACCAAACTATACAAATAACGTAATTACGACCATTAAAAGCTAAGAAAATGACACTCTTGCCTACTTAAAAAATCAAATTCTCTGTTTTTTCTTTCTTTACAAGCACAAGTTCATGGCTTATCGTACTAACCAATCCTTCCGCACGAGTAGGATGTAACAGTATGTTAATTTTTGGCGGGATTTAACAGGATTTAATTCAGAGTTTTCCTTCTACACCGGTTGGCATATCAAGATTTAAGGGCCCGGTCTGCCATTGTAGTAATCCATAGCCGGAGGAATATTAGTTAGAAACATACCTTCCACAAAAGTATTAGCGTTATGTGAAATGCAAACAGCTTGGTCAAGGATTAGAACTCAAGACTCCCTGTCCATTTCCACTGACGATGAATATTACACCACAAGCGTTAATGGCTATATGCATGGGATTAATGGCGATTGAAAACTTGATTATGTATCCTAAACACTGCCCGACGTTGCCCAGGTGGATAAAATAGTCTCATATATGGAATTATATAAAGAAACTAGTCACCTTCTACGAGGAGCTAGCCTCTCTAGTGCGTAGCATTCCGAAACACAACATGCTAGTCATTGGCGGGGATATGAATGCCCAAATCGGAAAAAACTGAAACAACAAATACAGCCTTTACAACACGTCAAATAGAAATGGACAACGTCTGATTTCATGATAGAAAATAGATTAACATACCTCAATACAAACTATCAAAAAAGGGAGGGAAAATTATGGACCTACACATACGTGAACAATAGTAAAGCACAGATAGACTACGTCTTTATAAAACAAAATGGAAAAATAGTGCGATTAATTGCGAGGCATACTCCTCTTTTGAGGGTGTGTCCTCCGATCATCGAATAGTCACGGCCAAATTACGACTAAGCTTACGAAAAAACGCCACACGATCAGCAACCACTAAACACTATGACTGGGCCCTTCTTAACAACAGAGATATAAAAGATAAATATGTATTAGAATTAAGAAACAGATTCGAGACACTACAAGAGAAGACAGAAAAAGGTACCCAAAATGACGAATATGAGAATTTCGTTGAAGCACACCTCGAGGCGGCATCAAAGTGTATTCCAACAAAACCTAGAACTAAATATAGAGTCCCTTGGGAAACGTTAGCGGTTAGAGAAAAACGTGCACTCGTGAAAACTGCCTCCAAAATCTATCGGAACAACCCAACGAACACAAATGCCCAAAAACTAGAAAAGGCACAATATCAATTAGGAGGCATATATCGAAAAGAACAGACGGAACACACACAAAATCAAATAGATAAGATTAGAGAGTCGGTGGAAGATAGGCAAACCAGGATAGCCTGGCAAACAATAAACAAAGTGAGTAGAAGGAAGATCACAGCCAAAGCAAAATTGAAACCTGCAAACCAACAAGAAAGAATAAAACTGTGGAAACAGCATTTCGAAAATCTACAAGGAAACCCACCGAAAGTAACGAATGAACCGATCACCAGAATTATCAGTTAGCAATTAGTCATTAAACTAGGTCCTTTCACCAAAGAAGAACTCGACTCAGTTCTTAGAAAAGTTTAAAATAGGAAAGCTGCAGGGCTGGACGAGATCCCCCAGAAGTATGGGAGACCAGAAATTCGACGACATACTGCTCTGACAATGCAACGCAGTCTATAATCAAAATACGATAGACAGATGAATGAAGGGATGCATCCTTCCTTTCCCTAAAAAGGGTGACCTCGGATTAGCCAAGAACTACCGAGGTATAACACTTACATCCATAGCACCCAAAATTTACAATGCCCTAGTACGAAACCGCATAGAACCCAAAATAGACAACATTCTTAGGAAAAACCAAAATGGCTTCCGAAGAAATAGATCCACAACCTCACAAAAATTGACCATCTGTAGAATCCTTGAAGGCGTACGGGCAAAAAACCTACGGGCGACATTACTATTTGTCGACTTTACCAAGGCCTTCGATTCCATTCACAGAGGGATGATGGAACAAATCCTACTAGCATACGGCCTACCAAAAGAAACCGTAGCAGCAATAACAATTCTTTACAGAAACACCAAAATGAAAGTACGTTCACCGGATGGAGACACAGAATACTTCGACATTGTAGCAGGAGTACTACAAGAGGATACGCTAGCCCCATGCCTCTTTATCATCTGTCTAGGCTACGTGCTTAGAACTTTGATCGACAAAATCAGAGAAAATGCCTTCGAGCTGACAAAGAAAAGAAGCAGAAGGTACCCCGCAAAAACAATTACCGACGCCGACTACGTCGATGACATAGTGCTACTGGCGAATACACAAACCAAGCCAAAACAGTACTGCATAGTTTAAAATGAGCCACCGCAGGGATATATATATATATATATATATATATATATGTAGCTAGTTAGCGGTATTTGTTGACCGTCCCACCAATCAGACGAGTGTGGCAAAGACCTTTTTAAGATGTGGTCTGGCGCAGGCCGTAGCCCAGATGCGCCCAGCAGCTCCAAAAATGTCTCAGGCCCCGTCGGCATTCCCCTAAAAAGGGGCACCTCAGGCGCAAGGTGATAAACCTAGCCCCTCCAAGGAGGGTTAGAGCCTGCTGGGAGGTCCCCCTCAGGTTAGAGGTATGTCCAGAGACGAGACACACCCAACCAGATCTGTGCCGCTGACACCTCGGCCGGACGATGTGTGTCCCATCAACTGGATTCACCTGTATAAAATCTTCTCGCTAGTTAGCTAGATCTGTATCAATTAGTTAATGTTTCTTTCATGTTCAATTTACTCCTATCTATCTATCTATCTATCAAATATCTCATTTCTATCTCTCTTTCTCTTTCTCTCTCTCGATATATATATTTATCCCTATCACCCATTCCTTCTAGCTGCATCCAGTGTTTTCTCAGAGCTGATGTACGTTATTCCTTGGTGGTCGGCCTACGTTGACGCGTCCATGTGTAGGAGCCCATTGGAGAACAACACATGGGTTCATCCTCACTTCTCCAGTATTGGCCCGCATACATTGTTCGTCTTACATGGGTGCTTTGTAAAATGGATAATTACTACCTGTACATTTGTTGTTTTGTTGGGTGTTGCTTCGAGCATTTTTTCAAAACAGCGAGTAACATTCTTATATAACTTCCACGTTGATGTTTTCCATGGATACACACATATATATATATATATATATATATATATATTTAGCGACCTTAGTTGAGGGTGACCGGAAGGTCCCATTTTTCAATTGAGCACACCGAGGTGTAGAAGAGGGCGCTACTCCATTCCCTGGATTGCATTGCTTTACCCTTGATCCTTACATTGTTATGCTGAGTCTTCAGCAAGGCGGCATCAAGTACTATATATATATATATATATATTGAACACTTTGGTAGCCGATAGGGTAGAAAATTGTAAATAAACGGACGCTGCTGCTGCTGCTGCTGCTACATAAATACCTTTAAAATTCCCTTTGCCAACGAGGTACGCTTGTTGGCCGAGACTTAGTCTAACGTAAAGTTGGATGGGTTTCGATCCCGGACTCGAGCATCCTACGTGTCTAGCCACACTGAAGAGTTCTGATAGAACGGAGCAGTCTGTCTGTGGATGACACTATACGTACCCCCATGGGGGTTGAGCACTCTGGTGAAGGAATTTTCGGCCGCCGCTCGCATAATGCAAAGCTCTTCGAAAGAATTGAGCACTCTGGTAGCCGTTAGGGTATAAAAATGTAAACAAACGGACGCTGCTGCTGCTGTTGCTACATAAATACCTTAAAAATTCCCTTAGCCAATGTGGTACGCTTGTTGGCCGAGTGTCCTACGTGTCTAGCCACACTGAAGAGTTCAGATAGAACGAAACACTGTCTGTGGATGACATATATATATATATATATATATATATATACGAGGATCATTAAATAAGTTTCCAGATTTTCTTTGTATGGGCACTTTTATTGATAGTAGACATGAAACTCAATTCTCCTCCGAAGTAATCTCCTCCGGATGCAATGCACTTGTACTGTTCCAACAACTTCTGGAAGGTCACCATCGAAGTTCTCTTGTGTGAGCGGGTCAATGACCTTCGTCACAGCCTCTTTCGTCTCCTCAATTGTCTCATAACAACAGCCTCTGTGCTTAGGGAATAACTAAAAGTCACGGGGAGCAAGGTCTGGACTATCGAGAGAGTGAGGAACTGTCTTCATGCCCATCTTGGTAAAATAGTCCGTGACAAGGATGGAGTTGTGGACTGGTGTATTGTCCTGGTAGAAATGCCACTGACCCGATTTGAAGAGTGCTGGCCTCTTAAAACCTCAAAATACTAACCCTAACCCTAACTCTAACCCTTTGGCCAATCAACTCTGGTGTATTGACTTCCTTACTCCTTCCACATCTCTCATCATCCCTCACAGACTCCCTGCTTTCCTTGAATTTCTTATACCACTCAAAAACTGATGCTCGATTCATGCAAGATGGTCAAAAAGCAGCGTGAAGCATTCCATACGTTACTGTGGCATTTTTTCCAAGTTTCAAACACAATTTTATTGCATATCGTTCTTCTAAAGTGTCCTTACAGGCTTTTGTTGGGTGTATTCCAATTCCTGCTGTAGCTGTTAATTTGAACCTAAAGTCATAAAAATTGGTCAGTCATCTCATAAGATATATAGCAATAACTTACTGAATTTTAAAGTGTTTACAACGATTTTAGATATCCATACATAAAACTCAGGAAACTTATTAAACGCACCACGTAAGAGGTTCATGGTTCTTATAAGCTCACTTACTAGCTCTGTCCGAGGAATGCAAATTTCATGAAACCC